>CM076581.1:1538995002-1539442502 GCA_034641835.2 Pinus albicaulis
AAGTGCACCAAAGTTCGCTCTCACAAAAAAAAAAAAAAAAAAAAAAAGAAGAAGAAGAAGAAGAAGAATGAAATGGAAGTTTTGAAGAAAGGAGTGGAAGCTAATATGGACGGTTTGAAGAAAGGCATGGAAGCTAAGATGGATGATTTGAAGAATGGCATGGAAACTAAGATGGATGACATTGGAAGCTAAGATCGATGAAAAAATGAAAGACAACATGGAAGACATGAAGAATGATCTAAAAGCAAACATGGAAGGTTTCATGACAAGGTTGATACAAGAAGTGATTCCTAATGGCCAAAATATAGTAGAGGAAACTCGTGATTAGAATAAAATAAATGTTAATCATGATTTCAAAAACTCTAATGTTGGATTGAAGATCCACCATATTCCAAAGATTGACATGAGGAAGTTTGATGGAAAGGATCCCGTAACATGGATACTACAGATGGAGCAATATTTTGATCTCAATAATGTGCAAAACACATAAAAGGTACGCATTGCAACTTTATATTTAGAACAAAATAGATTTGTATGGTATCCATGGTTTTGCTCCCGCAAAAAAAATTGTCACTTGGTCACTTTTTATGGAGGAAATGATAACACATTATGAGGATACAAAGAGCAACACCTTCTTTAGCCAATTGATAAATCTCAAAAAAAAGGGTTCACTGGTGGAGCACATTGAGGACTTCCAAAAATTGAATATAAGGGTATTTGATATTCCAAAGGAACACATGACTGATGTCTTCATAGGGACTTTAAAGGATAACATCCAACATGAGGTTCGAGTTTGGGAACCTGATTCATTGGAGAAGGCATTCAAGCTGGTAAGAAAAATTGAATGTAAAATTATGGCAACAAGAAAGCCTACCACTCACGTATATAAAGATGGAATTGTTGCTACTCCTAGACTTCCACAACCTACAAGGTTGACACCACAACAATTGGAAGAAAAAAGAGCAAAAGGGCTTTGCTACAGTTGTGCGCAAATACACTAAAGGTCATAAGTGTGCTGAGAAGAAATTATTCTACATATATTGTGAAGAGGAGGAAGAAAATGAACAAGAAACTTCAAAAGAAGAGGATATACACAAGGAACCAACACTAGAGAAAGAAGAAATGAGTTTGACCATATCGTGTAATGCATTGGCAGGAATTACCACTCCTCAAACTCTCGAGATAGAAGGACATATCAAGAAGGAAAAGGTAATAGTGTTGATTGATTCGGGTAGTACCCATAATTTTATTCATTGTAAGGTAGTCAAGGAATTGAATTGCTTCCTATACCCAGCACCAGAATGTCAAGTGATGGTTGCAAATGGAGAAATTATAAATTGCTCTGGAAAATGCCATAATATCAAGATAGCCATGGGGGAATATGTATTGAATAGTCCAATTCTTTCCATTCCAATGGGAGGTGCTCATGTTGTACTAGGAGTACAATGGTTACAATCTTTGGGGACGGTAGATTTTAATTTTCAAGAACTTTTCTTGAATTTTTTTTCGGAAGGAAAGGAAGTCGAATTACGGGGTATCACAAGGAATCCGGGAAAGATAATAAGCTCTAATGTCATGACAAAGCTTTTGAAGAAAGAACAACGAGGTGAAATTGAACAATTATGCTCACTATAAGTTCCAACATCAAAATCCTCTATTTCTCCAGATCTCCAAAAATTCTTGGACAATCATTCCAAGGTGTTTGAAACTCCCAAAGGACTCCCTCCTATTCGTGATCATGATCATGTTATCCATTTGATTCCAGGAAATGTTCCTCCAAACATCAGGCCTTACAGATATCCTTATGTCCAAAAGAGCAAAATTGAACGCATGATTGCATAAATGTTAGAGGCTGGTATAATTCAACCTAGTCAAAGTTCTTTCTCTGCTCCAGTAGTATTGGTGCACAAGGAGGATGGATCATGGCACATGTGTCCGGATTATAGGGAGCGCAATAAGCTCACTATTAAAGATAAATTTCCCATTCTTGTGATTGATTAATTATTGGATGAATTACATGGAGCAATTTATTTTACCAAGTTGGATCTTCGTTCAGGATGTCATCAAATTAGAATGAAGACTGAAGATATTCAGAAAACAACATTTCGAACTCATGGTGGTCATTATGAATTTTTGGTCATGCTTTTTGGCCTTACCAATGCACCTTCTACATTTCAAGGGTTGATGAATTCCATTTTCAAACCCTTCCTTAGAAAATTTGTGTTAGTATTTTTTGATGATATACTGATCTACAACATGTCTTGGAAGGATCATTTTCAACATGTTGGCAGGGTGCTCAAACTATTGGAGGAGAAATAATTATATGCAAAAACCTCCAAATGTTTCTTTAGAGTACAAGAGGTGGAATATCTGGGTCATATTGTATTTCAGGAGGGTGTTAAGGTAGACCCTAAAAAAATTAAAGCCAGTAAGGAATGGAAAGTCTCCACAACCATAAAGCAGTTGCGAGGATTTCTCGGGTTAACAAGGTATTATCGGAAGTTTGTTAGGCATTATGGGAGAATATCAACACCTCTAACAACATTATTGAAGAAAGATGCATTTTCATGGACTCCCGAAGCAACTAAGGCCTTTGAACATCTTAAAGAGGTAATGTGCCTAGCAACGGTCTTAGCTAAGCCATACTTCACAAAAACCTTTATTGTGGAATGTGATGCCTCAGGAAATTGAATTGGTGTTGTTTTAATGCAAGAATGAATACCCATTGCTTTTGAAAGTCGTCCAATCAAATGAAAGTATATACAAAAATCTATTTATGAGAAGGAAATGTTGGCAATACTACATGCACTAAAGAAATGGTGGTCTTACCCATTGGGAAGACACTTCAAGGTAAAAACTGATCATGATAGTCTTAAACACTTTTTGGAACAAAGACTATCTTCAGAAGAGCAACAAAATGGGTCACAAAGATGTTGGGTTATGAATTTGAAATCATCTACAAAAAAATAAAAGCTAAATTTTGTTGCAGATGCACTCTAAAGAAATGATGAAGAGGTGGAAGCATTGATTTGTGCCATTTCTATTATCCAACCAGACTGGATAACTGAAGTAAGGGATGAATGGAAGAAGGACGAAGAAGTGTGGACACTCATTCAAAATTTGCAGCAAGATCCTAGTACATCTGATATATTTAGTTGGAAAAATGATTCCTTATGTTACAAAGATCGCTTATATCTTTGTAAGAATTCCAAACTAAAACAAAATATTCTTTTGGAATTGCACACTTCTCCTTTAGGAGGACACTCAGAATTCTTAAAAAATTACCACAGGGTGAAGAAAGATTTTTTTTGGGATGGCCTTAAATCTGATATTCAAAAGTTTGTTGCAGAATGTTTAGTTTTCCAACAAAATAAAGTTGAGACAATTAAGACCTTCGGTCTTCTACATCCTTTATCCATTCCAAGTCAACATTGGGGGGAGATTTCAATGGATTTGATCACAGGTTTACCTAAGTCCGAAGGAAAGAGTTTCATCATGGTGGTAGTTGATAGACTTACCAAGTATGCACACTTTTGTGCATTATCTCATCCATTTAAAGCAAGTACAGTTGCTACTGCATTTATGGAAACAATTCAAAAGCTAAATGGAAACCCAAAGGTTATTGTAAGCGACAGAGATCTAATTTTTACTAGAAATTTTTGGACAGAATTATTTTCTTGTTTGGGCAACTAGTTCATAGCTCATCTTATCATCCTCAATCTGATGGTCAAACTGAGATAGTGAACAGATGTTTGGAAGGATATCTTCATTGTTTTTATCTGAAAAACAAACGCAATGGGTCAAGTGGTTACATCTGGCTGAAGGGTGGTATAACACTTCCTTCCATACCCCATTTATGGCACTTTATGGATATCATCCACCATCCATCACATCATCTTCAAGATAAAATTCTAAGGTTCAAGCAGTGGAAGATCACATCGAGAATCAAAAAAAAGTTCTCCAGCTCTCAAAGGATAACCTAAATTTTGCACAAAATTGAATGAAACAACAGGCAGATCAACATCGCAACGAGAGAAGTTTTGATGTAGGAGACTGGGTATTTTTATAGCTACAACCATACAAACAAATGTCCCTTAAGCAAGCTAAGAAGGATAGTAAATTATTTCCAAATTACTATGGCCCTTACAAGGTGTTGCAAAAGATTGGTACTATGGCATACAAATTGGAGCTTCCTGCTTCTTCGCGAGTGCATCCAGTTTTCCATGTTTCATGCTTAAAGAAAGTTATAGGTGAAAAAATTCCAGTATAGACAATATTGCCAGAACTTGATGAGGAAGGAAAAATCATATTGGAACCTGAAGCAGTCACGGAAACAAGAACTCGGCAGCTACGAAATCGATCAATTTCATAGTATCTCATCAAGTGGAAGAAATTACCCACTGAAGATTCTACATGGGAGGATGATAATTTTATACAGAAGCATCCAAAGCTACTCAAGCGTTGAGGACAACACTTTTTTTGAAGGAGAGGGGCATGTTAGGTCCCTATATTATCAATATAGTCCCTTATTGTTGTTAGTGTAGCCCCCTTATTGTTGTTGTTGTACCCTTGTAACCCCAATATTATTATTATTGTGCCCTTACATTATTGTTATTAGGTCGGCTAGGATTATATTGTGACCCCATGGACTCCTATATATATAAGGAGGTTTTTTCATTTGTATCATCCAAGAATTTTTCATTTATGTAATGTAAAGGAGGTTGCCCCCTCGAAGTGGATGATTTCTAAGGCGTTGATCTCTTTTTTCTTCTGAGAATTTTATACAGAAGCATCGAGCTACTCAAGCGTTGAGGACAACACTTTTTTTGAAGGACAAGGGCATGTTAGGTCCCTATATTACTAGTATAGTCCCTTATTGTTGTTAGTGTAGCCCCCTTATTGTTGTTGTTGTACCCCTGTAACCCCAATATTATTATTATTGTTCCCTTACGTTATTGTTGTTAGGTCGGCTTCTCTGCGGACAGAGACGATCCCTCTAGAATTATATTGTGATCCCATGGACTCCTATATATAGAAGGAGGTTATGTCATCTGTATCATCCAAGAATTGCTCATTTATGTCCAGGTAAATCCTCTCTGCGGACAGAGACGATCCCTCTAGCCCTAGGGTGGGTCTAGCAACTACGGGAACATACTAACATCTACCTTCCTAGATTGTAAATGAAATTCAGAGCAAGGAAGATGACCTAACTCATTCTAATGCTATCTTGTCGTCTTCCGTCAAAGCTTCTTGATTCGTCGCTCTTCCCAAGCTCGATGCACGCTGCTACCAACGTTCGATTACCTGTACAGACAGTCAAGACACCACGACAAGCGTAAAACCATGAAAATCATAAAAAAAAATTACAACCTATCTAACTGATCAAGGAATGCTATAAATCTCATTATAGATTTAAACAAGAGTGGAAGATAAACATCAGATGCATTTTATTATAATAAAGACAAGGGGAGTTTACAACCAAGCCTTGATGTTGAGGCTCTCCTTTGGCAGGTCTATATCCAAGAACGTTTGCAACACCCTCACACACAAAGGTCCAAGATCTCACTATGTTCCCAATCACACAAAAATAATCACACTCTGCACTATTCTCCCGAAGCTATGATTGCTTCTTCTCTCTATGGTAACTTTTTCAACTATCTATTCAACTAGAATATGTTAATCTATAATTTGTTCAGCTTCAGCTAGCTTTCATAAAGATAGAAGCCTTGTTTATATAGAGGAAAAGGAGGAGGTTGGGATCCCTATAAAGGTGGAAGGGAGGCCTATCCTTTAGGAGTGTTCCTAGGGAGGTGGAAACTACTAACTAAAGGAGGAGGCCCGTGGTTGTTTCAGTTCAACCACTCCCAATGACTCATCCCGGAGGTGGTTGGAATGGAACCTCTACCTTTATTTTTAAAAAACATTCCATAAATAGCTTGGCGGGTGCTTAACTAGGACAGAGCACCAACTAGCACGGGCTCAGTGTTAATTTTCCAGCTCGGCGCAGGGGTGTAACTGGCTACTCACGCCAAGGAAAAAATAGGTGTTTTTAGTGGTCTGCTCAGAAAATGGTCAACAGAAAGAATGTTGTCCTCATGGAAAGGGATGAAATGATGGTATTTGTAAGGCATGACACTGCTAATTAGTCACAGAAATGACCCTCCAATGTGCGAGGTGGGGATTGCAGGGACAGTGAAAAATTACTGTGTAACAGATGCCCCCTAAAGTATGAAGTTTGAACATGAGTGAGGGGTGAAATGCTTTACAAGTACGTGTAAGGAACCAGACGTTGTTGTCGGGAGACCTGCAAATCAAGCATAGATACATAACTGAAATTTATGTTGAAAATACATGAATCCATGGTATAGGTGCAACTATCCATCAAGAAGAGGATCTTGTGCGTGGATCCTCGACATGGACGCAGCTATCCAAATAAAGGTATCATATGAAATAAATCCACGGTATGGGTGCAACCATCCGTATAGAGAGGATCAAAATAAGAGAACCCATGGTATGGTCACAGCCATCCATCTAAAGAATCATGTATATAATCATGAATGACTCATCACTCCTCGCAACCTGGACTTGTGTGATCGAAGCCCAAGGTATTGCGCTCCAACACCACCCGATCAAAGTACAAATTCCAACATGTGAATAGATGTGTTGAAGTTGAACATGCTAGAAAATGACTTGATTACCAAACAATGATGTGAACCGTTAACAAGTGCGAGAGAAACCACCAATAATGACAATGGCTCTCAAGGTACAACTAGTACAATCCACATAATGTGAATAGTGAGCTAAAGTCAAACACCCGTGAAATCACCCGATCGAAGGCCAATGATGTGGACCTGTCGTCGAATGTGAAGAACTTTCCATTAGGGCATGCAAGCTCTAAGGTACCATAAAGGAGTCTCTAGATCAACTTCCCGGATAATGAGTTGAAGTCGACATGAAGCAATCCATCGAAGGAGGGTCATAATGAATCCCACATCATCAACACGAAATAGATAAGGTAATATGAGTGTGAATCAAGACTAAAACAGAGGATCAGGGAGCGTACAAACTGCAGAAGGATTTGCTCTTGAACATATCGGCGACACGACTCTGGAATTTGGCAGCATTTGACTCAAATAGGATCAAAGGTCATGTTGACAAAATTTGTAATTGAATGAGAGGAAAACAGATTTCCAAAACCCATGGAGGCAAAGTGACAGAGTTAAGATGTCCCAACCCGACACGAACTGCAAACAAGTGTCATGTTCAAGAGTGACATACTACGGACACAACTAATGAAAAACTTCCATTTCCCCCCACCATTTTTGGCGAGTACCTCTTTATTTTTACACAAGCTTTAAGAGGATAGCATATGCTTGTCATATAAGTTTGTCCTTCGGACAAATCCGTCCTAGTGCATTTTACGATCCCTAGGAAGGAGGAACTCGAGTAACGTCATGGTGACGATTTCCAATGTCATCGGGGTTTAACGAGTCTGACAAAGGGAGAACTCAACGTATTTTCATGTTTAGAGAGTTTGAAAAGAAGGAAGAAAAGAAAACTCCATCATGGCCCTTTTCGTAAATAATCTCTCAGATCCGAAAAGGTAGAAAACAATATCTGAAAGAACCTCTCAGTCGCAATAGGCTAAGGTATTCCTTTTTTCTAAATAATCTATCCCAGCCCGAAAATGGGGTAAATGTATACTGGGTAAATATCGTTTTTCAGCCATTTAACGAGTTCAAAATGACAAGAGTCTCGACAATATTTTCATGTTTTGAGAGAAAGAAAAGAGTTGAAAGTTGACTCCTCCTGGAGGAATGAGTGGTATTAAGGGTAGCAACTGGTTCCGGAACTGGTGGAACTTCTCAGAACAAGTAAAGGTCAAGAGGCTAGCTAACAAGACCACTCATTGCAGCGGTTCCTCGGGAATGGGTAAAAAAACCAAGTGAAGGCATATGATCGCCCAAGCATATATGGACGATAGAATGAGAAACCAAGGTTCATCTGGAAAAACAGGCTGATAAAATGGCAATCACGAGAGGTAAAATAATAATGGTTTCATTTTTACACAAGCTTGAAATCTGGAAACTCTGCTTGAAACCAGTTTCATTTTTACACAAGCTTGAAACGGAAACAAACTATGCTTGAAATTATTTGCATGCCCCCAACATGGTGACTCAATTAGAGGTATATACCCCCCAAGCTTCAGTCCATTCACCAGAGTAGATTGCTAGTCACTGACAGGTGGATGGAATGAAGGTTCAATTATGAGACCAAGAGAAAGACTTGACTAGATTTTACGAGATCTAATCAAAGACTCTAATTGAATGGGAACATGTTTCATTGTTTTAACGAGGTTGACACATTAAAAGAACTATCCTCATGACATCTTGTTTCATTTTTTAGGAAGCTTGACACAAGGAAATGAGCTGTGCTTCGAAGACCTTGTTTCATTTTTTAAGGAGCTTGACATAAGACAATGAACCATGCTCCGACGACCTTGTTTCATTTTTTAACAAGGTTTACATAGAAGACGAACTATCCTCGGAGAAGCTTGTTTCATTTTTTAAGGAGCTTGACACAAGAAAACGAACTGTGCTCCGACAACCTTGTTTCATTTTTAAGGAGCTTGACACAAGAAAATGAATCGTGCTCTGATGACAACTCATCATGTCAAATAAGAAGTCATGGCTTCCAAGAGTTCCGCACCAGATGGGAGAACAACATCTCGGAAATCAGGACCCAATTCCCCCAGCACACGATGCACAACGTCACTATCACTGAATGCGGGCATGGGACAGGTAGCCACATAATTAACCTATGGCGGGGAAGATAAAATCGGTGGATAAAGACCCGGAAGGGACGATGGTGGACCAGATGTCACGTCAGGACCAAAGAATGAAAGCTGATCAATGGTCATGATCCGACCTTTGTGTGGGAAACAAATCACACGAAAGAGGGAAGAGACAAGCACTCCCATGAGATAAGTATAGTCGTGCCCCAGGAGTAAATTAAAATCCAAGGGGCCTGGAATAACCATCACGTCTATATAGATGGTTTTCCCTCCCAAAGTAACAGGCAACTTCGGAAGGATCCCTAACGGTTGATTGGTTCCTTTGTTAAAAGCCAACAGATTTCGCGTAACAGGCACAAGTGGTGGAGAACCAAAATCTTGCCAAGTAGTGGAAGACAGAATACTAACAGACGAGCCTTCTTCTATAATGGTGCTGGGTACGACCACATCAAAGGTATGTACCGTGATCTCAAAAGGCACATAAGAAGGAAGGCGGTATCCTGCAAATCGACTCCATTTGAAGGAAGCGACCAAACTACTTGGAGGAGGTACCATCGAACTAATATGGTCTTCCCTTGATGTTACCGGAGCAAGAGGAGCATCCTCTTGGACCTCCATCATGGAAGCAGGAGGAGCAACTTCTTGAATCACAGGGACGGGATGATCTTTCTCCAAGTCTGAGGAATCTAAAGAAACAAGAGGGACATGAGGGGGATGAGATCCACTCTTGATGGAAAAGACCTGATGAACCATAGGCGGGATCAAGTCGATCGATTCCACGTCCAATGGTTGGTCCGGAACATATTCCTAATTTTGAATTTCCAGGGGAGTGGGATTGACCAAGGATGACTCTTGACCGATCGTGGAATCAACTAGCAGAGGACTCAAAGAAATTTTCTTGTAACCAGCCAGAAGGCAGGGTGTAGAAACAGTAGGGTTGTCCAACACTCTCGTGGCTTCATCCATGTATGGACAAAGGTGAATGGGATGATGCCCTTCACACAACTTACAGGGATTCGTAATCTTACCCTGTTTCTTACCAGTCTTATCAATACTAGTCGAAGATGTGACACCAATATGACTTCCAGAGGCCAAAGGCAACGGCGGACGACCGTCGGACCATGCTTCAAGTACCTTGGGAATGCCAGGGAAATCTCGAAGAAAATGGTCACCTTTGCACAACATGCAAGGGAATTTGAATTTCCGTGCAAGGTTGGATGGTTTATCAAGGGAAGGTTTCTTAGGCGCAATAGCCACAGAGCTAGCCTCTCCTTTATCTGACTTCTTCTTCTTCATCTTCTTCTTCTTCTTCTTAGCCACCTAGTTACTAGAATCCAGACTTTCACCAGGCGAAGTAGAAGAGGAGGACGAAGAAACAGGTGAAGAAAGGGAGAGGTCCACTTTATAATCAACATGATGTTGTTTAGGTAGAGGAGATGGTTGTACAGAGGGCGAAATACTCGAGACCACAGAGGTCGAGAACAACCAGACAGGCAAACCAACAATTAACCCAGGCAGGGACAACGTTGCCATATAAGGAGGACCAACATTTCCAAAAGCAGGAAAAGGATCAAGATTCCCTTCGGAGGGGATTCCTTGGTTGGAAAACTCCAGAAAAGTTGCCATTGGAAACAACCGTAAAACAAAACGCTCAGGAAGATAACTTTAACCAGGAATATTTCGTGGGCAGTTAATATTTTAAAACATTGAAACAAAACTCTATCATTTCATATTTTAAGAGTCGAGAAACACACAAAAGGTGACTCTATCACTTTCAGTTTGAAACGAGTGTGAAAGGACAAGCGCTCGATGATCTCTTCTCTTTTTAAGGAGTCATAAAAATATCAAAATGACTACTCAGGTACTCTAAGCAAGAGGGTGTACCAAGTTTTCGTGAATTTCCATGTACACCTTGGTGATCAAAATGAAAGAGAAATGACTAAGGACTTAACGTACGTGTAGGTAGTCTCCCCGAATGTTGTGTTCGGTGTATCACGGTTACAAGGCGGCAAACTCAGCTTCCTATGGATAAAAGGATTGCAACCTAGAGGGGTCTCCCTTTATATACTCGACGGTACGGGGAGCACAAGTCCGTACTAGCGTTGTCTGAAGCCAGCTGGCGAATGACAGCTACTAGGTTTTAAGACGCTGGAACATGTCTCTAACTTAGACCACTAGAATATTTCGTTAGGTTCCAATGTTGCCTTAGGTTAATTGAAATAAATTTTTAAGTTGATATTGAATTATGTCTTGGTTTCAAGGCCCTACCGCTATCATCTGAATCTCCTATATGCCGCTATATGAGAAAATAAATCTTTCAATTCGATGAATGCTATCTAGTTAAGGGAAGAGTCTCAAACAATGATGCAACATACAGTAATACTACAAATGAAACTTTTTCCAAACTAGATGACTTTCACTATCCAAAAGTAATATAAAACATTCAACGATGCGAATAATGCAATGTAATCTATGCAAAATCCTCTTTTTTGAAAACTATGCAATTGTAATCAATGCACAATTTCCTTTTTCGTTTGAAAGAATAAGAATGCACTCAATGCATTTTTCGATGAAATGAGAATGTACCTAATGCATGCTTTTAATGAAAGATAAGGCACTCAATGCGATTTTTAACTTTCAATCATTAAACAATGTAATCTAAGTTCAATGATAAATCTCAAAACATACTTTTCAATGCAATGTGATCTAATGCATTTTAACGAAAAGAAAAACTCTGAGAGGAAAACTAAATGAACACAAATTTCTTTAATGGAAGGATGAATGAAAAAGGGATGCAAACCAACACTAAGAATGCAATCATTGTTTTAAACACTTTGTAATGAAATTCCACAAAAGGCTACAAGACATATGAGGTCAAGCACAAAAAGGACTTCCAAAGCATGAGCTTAAAACAAGACATTCATTCCCTTTTACATCAAGCAATCATAGAAAGAAGATTTTTCAGTTGAACAATGAGCAATGTAATCTATGCTCACAAGTGAAAAAGTAAAGGGGAGAACGTGTAAATCATACAGAGAAAAAGACTGGAAGGGAAACACACACTGGTGGAGAAGTTAGGGAAAAACCTCAATTTTTTACACACCCTTAAATTGGCATGACTTTTGTGGGTGAAACTAGCGCCAACTGGCGCGACTTGCTCATTGACAACTTGCGCCAATGGCCAATTGGCGCGGGTTGCTAACTGACAACTAGCGCCAATCGACGTTACTGTCAGAAAAATAAAAGCGCCAATGCCTGAACAAGAAAAAACAAATAATTTCTCCCAACCAAGACCAGACTCACCACTTCAAGCAAAAACTAAAATATCGTAATTGATGGAAAACATAGGAACAAACAGGGAAATGGTCGTTCGACTAAATCCGTCGAATGAATAAGACCTAAAAGAATGACAAAATCAAAGGAAACTCCCCAGCGGAGTCGCCAATTTGTTGTCCAGGTAAATCCTCTCTGCAGAGATAGATGATCCCTCTAGCCCTAGGGTGGGTCTAGCAACTACAGGAACATACTAACATCTACCTTCCTAGATTGTAAATGAAATTCAGAGAAAGGAAGATGACCTACCTCGTTATGATGCTATATTGACATCTTTTGTCGAAGCTTCTTGATTCGTCGCTCTTCCCAAGCTCGATGCACATTGCTGCCAACGTTCGATTACCTGTACAGACAATCAGGACACCACGACAAGCGTAAAACCATGAAAATCATACAAATAATTACAACCTATCTAAATGATCAAAGAATTCTAGAAATCTCATTATAGATGTAAACAAGAGTGGAAGATAAACATCAGATGCATTTTATTATAATAAAGACAAGGGAAGTTTACAACCAAGCCTTGATGTTGAGGCTCTCCTTCGGCAGGTCTGTATCCAAGCACGTTTGCAACATCCTCACACACAAAGGTCCAAGATCTCACTATGTTCCCAATCACACAAAATAATCACACTCTGCACTATTCTCCCGAAGCTATGATTGCTTCTTCTCTCTATGGTAAATTTTTCAGCTATCTATTCAACTAGAATATGTTCAACTATAATTTGTTCAACTTAAGCTATCTTTCATAAAGAGAGAAGCCTTGTTTATATAGAGGCAAAGGAGGAGGTTGGGATCCCTACAAAGGTGGAAGGGAGGCCTATCCTTTAGGAGTGTTCCAAGGGAGGTGGAAACTACTAACTAAAGGAGGAGGCACGTGGTTGTTTCAATTCAACCACTACCAATGAATCATCCCGAAGGTGGTTGGAATGGAACCTCCGCCTCTATTTTTAAAAAACATTCCATAAACAGCTTGGCGCGAGTGCTTAATTGGGACAGAGCGGCAATTGGCGCGGGTTCAGTGTTAATTTTCCAGCTCGGCGCGGGGGTGTAACTGGCTACTCGTGCCAAGGCAAAAATAGGTGTTTTTAGTGGTCTTCTCAGGAAATGGTCAACAAAAAGAATGTTGTCCTCATGGAAAGGGATGCAATGATGGTATTTGCAAGGCATGACACTGCTAATTAGTCACAAAAATGACCCTCCAATGTGCGAGATGGGGATTGCAGGGATAGTGAAAAATTACTGTGTAACACTCCTATATATAGAAGGAGGTTTTGTCATTTGTATCATCCAAGAATTGTTCATTTATGTCCAGGTAAATCGTCTTTGCAGACAGAGACGATCCCTCTAGAATTATATTATGACCCCATGGATTATTCATTTATGTAATGTAAAGGAGGCTTCGCCCTCGAAGTGGATTATTTCTAAGGCGTTGATCTCTCTTTTCTTCTATTTTTGGAGCTGGTTTCATAACACCCACTGGGCTTTTTGAAAACAAGGACATGGGTGCGGGTTTTGATCCACTTATGTGTGCACAGGTCACAAGGTCATTTAATAATTTTTTCACCTGAGATATTTATTTCCTCTTGGCGCTTAATAAATATGGGCTTAAAATGGATCTAGGCTCTTAATAATTGATAGCTAGGTTAGGCTCATGTTCACATGACACAAGGTTGATTTTGACCGCTACCATAATAACCTCTAGGTGTAACACACACCCCCTAAGCACAACACATGGAATAAGCAAGCTTTGAACCAATATTGTGGCAATAAGTATCTTATCAATACACTCTATCACCAATTGATATACACACCTAGGGGCTTTTGAAAGAAGGACATGGGGGTGGGCTTTGATCTACTTATGTGTGCACAAGCATGAGACCATTTTTAATATAGTCTCTTTGGGTGTAATTACATGTTTGACCACTACCTCAAGGTGCCCCCATGGCTTCAAATCTAGGCTTTCATGGGAATTGAACATTTCCCAATGGTGAAAATCTCCTTGCTCTCCACCTTTGGATCCACCCCCTTTGGGAATTTTTAAAAGGAGGACATGAGTGTGGGCTTTGATCCAATTACGTGTGCACGATTCACAAGATCATATAATATAATCTCTGTATGTGAAACTACATGTTTTGACCAGTATCTCAAGATGCCACCTGTTAGCCACCTATAATATTTGATTATACCAAAAGGTGGCTAAGACTTTTTGAGCCTCCAAGGAACAAATTTTATTACTAAAAATTGTTGGCTCTTGAAGACTCCTTGAAGGCCTCATGCCTTTGTCCAAAAATCTTCATTACTATTTCCTTTTTATACTCAGAAAAATTATGCCGATTCCAAGTGAAAGACTGCTGAAAGACCTTCATTTTCCCCCTTCTCAAACCTTCATTTGCTCCCCTTTTTCTTCATAGAAACTCCCTTGTTTTCATAAATCCTCTTCTTCCATTTATGAAAATCACTTTCCCATAGTTAAAAACCCATTTTTTAACTATCCCGAAACCATCAAATTCCATTGAAAAATATGAAAAATGGGTAGATTAAAAAGACTCGATCGTGCAATCGCGATCGAAGAATTCACAATGGGTTGATCGGAAAGACCAGGCCCGCAGTTCCGATTGCGATTGGCCTTTGATGTACTAAGCCCCGGGCCCTTTGCGTTCCATATATCCGAAGGCCCCGCAGGCGGGCGCCTATCCTTTACATATATTTTATTTCCGCCCCGATCCATTAAACCTTTGTTTATATTAAAAACTTTGGGTTTTGGTATATTATAAGGGTTTCCGCCGGTTCGTTCTAAAAATTAATCTCCACCGTTGATCGTAAGCCGATCAAACGGCCGGCGCCCAATCGCATTGGGGTTTTTCATCGCATACACTTGTTTGCTCCCGCCGATCGGCCATCCCCCGATTCATTCTCCACCGTTGATCTGACCCTCAGATCAACGGTCCGCACTACATCGCATCGCAAATTTTCATCGGGTGCGTTTATTTGTTCCCCCTGATTGCCGATCCCCGATTGGTTATCCGCCATTGATCTCCTCTCCGCCTTCCGTGATCCAACAGTCCTCATTAACTCCGATCACAAGTCTTGCCCCCGCTTCAAAAACCCTCCGATTCACTCTCCGATTCACCCTCTTCCCTCCGCCGTCGATCCGATATGCAGATCGACCGCCAGCACTTAACGCACTTCCGAGTTTTCCATCGATGCATTTATTCTTTCCCCCGATTGTTGTTCCTCCGATTCGCTCCCTCACTGATCCGATCCTCGATCAAAATCTACTCATCGCTTAATCGGCTTCTCCGCCTCCTCCCCGATCGCCAAGAATCGTACCTGGAGCTTCGGTCGCATCTCTTTTTCTCCTCTCGCCGATTTCGCCCCCCGATTAGATCTCGACCGTCCACGTGTCCAAATCCAACTTCCGCCGCGATTTTTCCTCGCCTTCTAAGCAAGCTTTTTAACCTAAAAAAATGCAGGATTTCTTAACTGTTTTTGTGTTTTGCAGGTGTTTTAATGGTTTTCCATTATATAATGAAGGAGAGCCGAGGGTTGGGAAAGACGTTTCCTGTGCCTTCGAGCTATCTAAAAGAACCATTCACGGGCTCTGTATCAAATGATTTATCGATGTTTCATGAGCATTGATAACCTAAAGAGCCCTGCGCGGCCCTGCACATCGACAAGACATTGTTTTATTCAAGAGAGCAGTTAAAGAGTATCAGTTTTTGAAGACAAAGCACAGCAGATGAAGATCGAAGACAGTTTTTACGGGGATTACGGCTAAGGCAGTTATCAAAAGCCTAATCCCCGGATTAAAACACAATGTTTTAAAAAATCACAAGTGTTTCACCTATTTAAAGGCTTCCACCCTTCAAATGAGGCGAACTGATTCCTCGCTCTACCAAGAGAGCCAATTGCTACCTCGAAGCATTCAAACGAGGCTTAACTTACTACGTAATCAGATATTTGGCTCGAACGCATACCGAGGAGCGATACCCGCAACGAACCAAACACAAACATTCCGCAGTTACTCCAAACATTACGCAAAGCCTCAAAGTCAAATAAAGCTCCCCCCGAGCTTGATTCATAAATGTAAAATAGTTAATACAGTGATCCACCTGTAAACTTCTCCATCGAGCCCCTCAAAGGGCCGAGAAGTCTTGAATCTGTATTTATTGTCTTAAAAGATCTTATCTCAGATCTTTTCCCCTCAGTCTTCTATAAATACTTCAGTAGAAGATGAGAGACTCGTTGGCAATGTGAACTTTGAATACTTTTGAGCCCAACTCTGATTGTCAGAGTGTTCACCTGCCCGGAGCTTCCGTCAGGATAGACAGTTAGGCCGGGACAAGGAAGATGATTGCCGAACCGAAACATTGACCTTGAAGACTCAGAATCGGTTTGATTTAAATATAAAAGTTGTTTCTTGGGATCCTGGTCTATATCACCAGTGAAGTGCCCCTTTCTTTGTTATTGGTCTTTCCTACTATGTATGAAATATTGTTCATTATTCTCTGATAAAGAACAACAATTATAGAGTTAGGAGCCATCGTATTTTAAGAATCTCTGAACGAAAAATCTTTATCTTAATGTTTTTCTCCAAATTGTTTTATTCAAGAATGATTTAATACAGTTTACAGTTAGTTATGTTGGAGTTCCTGTCCATGTTTGCCTTAAATGGCTGTTCTTGAAAGTTATTTTCCTTTATTGTGCTTATTAAAGATGACCATAAAGATATGGTGTCCTTGTCCTGGGTTTTTTCTCCAAAAGCGTATTTCGAAAGTTTCTTGAAAGTTGACCTAAAGCGTACTAGTGCCTAGTGCAAATTTTATCTGATCTTAGGTTACACTTTGTCTTCTCTTATGTGTTTTCATACTTTCTGAAAGTAATTATGTGGATTACTGGATTGTTTGTCAATTAATCTGCTTTAATACAGACTTGCCCAAGAAGTCAATGGTTAGCCCTGCACTTGGTTGGTTTTAAACAGTTACTTAAAAAGGATTTTCTTGTTTGGACTGACTATAAATCCCTTGTGAAATTATTATCAGTTTCCACCCCTTCAACACTTTATCGTTTCCATTTCATCACTCTAATCTCAAATAATCTTGTGATATAGATGACTTGCCCCTTGGATCACTCTTGATGTTGTTGCTCAATTAAAGCCCAGATATGACTCCATAGCCCAATGGACTAAAAACCAGCGTTATATCTATCTATCAGCCAAAGTTGTTCTATATGCTTGCAACTTCTCACTTTTGAAACTTTTGCACTTAGAACTTTCCCCTCAAGTAACATTCATGCTCAACCATCCAAAAAACAAAACAAACCCTTGGCCTTCATAACTAGCCTAATATCATTACCCCAAACTTCAAAGACAAATCCATCTTTGCACTTATTGGAGAGATCCCTCTCCGGATTCAGGAGGGCTAGATCCTAGAATCCCAAAGTTGGTTGAAACGATGTTGCTTCTGCAGTTTTAGTCTTACCAATCTGCTAAAATTACAGACTCCTAACATTTCTGGCGACTCCGCTGGGGAACGAGTGTTTTTGATACCTTTTAAGACCTCAGAAACCCTTGATTCAAGAAAACGGTGAGAGTTAAAAGCAGCCTTTTTAAGCACTACCAAAAGAATGGTAATGATGATAAAACTTGTTTGAATCAATGACAAACTAGGAAAACCCTAGGGTTCTCGTAAGACTTTATCTAACCTTGAAAAATTAGCTGGCTTAGCCATAAGAGTAAACTGTCTTTGTCTCATAACCGTAGCTAAGTTTTGAAACAGAGTTAGCATATTCTTAGAAACCACACAACTGAAAAATAACTTAGAAAACCTAAAAATATTTCAGATTGGTATTCAATAAACATGGTGGTGGACCATAAAACCTTTTACCTCCTTAGGAGCTAAAAAATTCCACCTGGCAACTCCACAATCCTCAACAGACCTTAAGACTCCATTGGGAAGAACCCTTATCATTATAATGTCATTCAAACTCAGTTAGAGGACTGTAGGATTAAAATATGTGCAGACAGATTAGTTAACCTTTTAAAGACTGTCATATCTGGTTGAACTTGTCTTGTTTATTTGGGTCTAAAAAACACAACATAGTGGCTCCTAGAAAGATTCACACTAGAGCCCATCCTGACCCTAATCCACCTGAGATAGTTGATAACCCAGAAAGTATCCTTTGGAAGTCTCCTAGGATTAAATTATCAACTGTTTTCAGATTACCCTTGAGAGCTAATTTAGTCCCTGAAAATATTTCAGCTCTACAACAATCACAAGTTGACTTAGTAAACCCCTTGAGAACTAGGTCATTTGATGATATAATTCAGCTAGATTATGAGTCTTCACTTTCATCTCCGGGGACAAGTGAACATCCTGGTAGTAGAGAAACAACACCACCTGATCTACACTTCCTGTTGAATTTAGGTGTCTCTCATCCAAGATCAACTCAACAATCTACTGATGTTCCATCCACATCTACTCATTCTTCATCCACTGTTCAAACCACTCCACTTCAGCCCACTTTCCCTTTTGTCAGCCCACCTGTGAATCCACCTCCACCTCCACCTCCTATCATGGCTGCATGGTATGCTCCCCTAGTCCTTCCTGCACCATTAGTCAATCTTCCACAGGACTATCAGTCCAAAATTCCATTATATGATGCTAGCAATGCTACAACTGCATCACAACATGTGGATAACATGAATGACTACTTTGACATAAATGAAATTGATGATGATTCTGTCAAGCTTAGATTATTTGCTCAAATATTAGGGGGAGAATTAAGAAAATGGTTTAAAAGCTTAGCCCCCCATAGTATAAACGATCTCCCAGGCTTCCATCAAACTTTCTTAAACAAATGGGAAGTGAAGAAGAATCCTCTCCAAGTCCTTTCTGATTATAAGAACCTCCATAGAAACCCTGGGGAAAGTGTCCAAGCTTATTGCATTAGGTTTAATAGTGTGTATAATGCACTTTCCCCATAACTAAAACCTCCACAAGGCTTAGCTTTAAACAAGTTTCCTGAAGGGTTTGACTCTGACATGACTTATTCGCTAAGGGAGAGAGATTTGCAACTCTTGAAGATATGCAAAGAGGCGCTCTTTCTGTGGAAGTCAACTTAATGGAGAAGAGAGCAAGGATGAAAGCTGAAAAGAGAGTATCTTTTAGAGAGGAATCTACACCTTCTACTTCCAACTCAAAAATGGAGAAAATGATGGAGGAGATGATGAAAGAGATGAGCATAATTAAGGGAGCACAAGCAAGTCAAAATCAAAATGCTCCTCAAAATAGAAACCAGAACCAGAATCAGAATGCTAGAAGAAACCAACTTCCAAACAGACTTAGGGAAGATGATCAGCAGATCACTCCTCCCTTTCATCAAAATTATGTAAGTGAGGTTGAGGAAACAGATGAAATAACAGAGGAGGAGATCAACATGTTTGGGGTAGAGCATGATGACTTTGAAGTTCATTATGATAAAAAACAGGGTCTTTATACACCTTATGATGACAAAAGAGATGATAATGAAAATTATCATCAAGACATGGAAAATGTCATCATAGAACCTCAAAGGGAATATGAACTTAGAAGGAAAACCAGTCAACAACCCTCCAACACCATAACCTCTGACAAATCTTCACAAAACAACACTACAAACAAACCTAAATTTGTCAAAAAAAAGGATAAGACAGTGGCTGTAAATTCTGATAAGGGAAAAGAGAAAGGCACTCAAAACAAAGAAAAACAGAGTGCAGACCTTAGTAGTACTGACACTTCAGCTAGCACTCCTGTGAATTTTTTTTTATCAAGTGTAAATAAAACAAATCAGCAAGCTGATATTGCTGGTAGAGTGGCAGCTAATAAGGCTGAAACCTGCACTTCAAAGAACCATTTTCCCTTCAGCCTTGAACAAGAAATTTCCAAGATTAAAATCTCTGTTCCCTTGACTGAGTTAGCTGCCCAACATGTATATAGAACCCAAATTTTGAAGGCTTTAAATATAGAGGAAAATGGAGATACAGTCAATCTTAGTGATGACCAGCCAGAGCTTATTTTCGGTCCAAAGATCGAAGGTAGGTACCAAGAGGGACCTATCCCTCCTTTCTACGTGAGTTTAAACGTTCATGACAAAATTTTGCACAACGCTATGCATGATTCTGGGGCTTCTCATAATTTAATGCCTAAAGCTGTGATGGAGAACCTTGGTCTTGAAATCACCAGACCTTACAAAGACCTATACTCCTTTGATTCTAGCAGAGTAAAATGTTTAGGATTAATCAAAGACCTCTGTGTTAACTTAGCCCAGATTCCATCCAAATGCTTACTCATGGACATTGTGGTGGCTGATGTGCCCCCGAAGTATGGAATGTTGTTATCTAGATCTTGGGGGGCTAAGTTACAGGGGACTATGCAGATGGACATGACCTATGCGACTATCCTTGTTTTTAATCAAACCGGAAGACTTTACAGGGAGTCTCATATGCAATACACAGTTACAAGTCAAGACAGACCACAAAACTCTCCCCTTTATTCTGTAAATATAGGCCTTGATTCTTTTATCCTTTTTAATGAAGAAGCTTCAAATGAACAAGTAACTTTAACAGAATTAATGGCCGATAGAGAGGGGGAGGTAAATACCATAGAGCTGTCGAAACAGTTTGCTGAACCTTTAAACAACAACAAACCAAATGTGTGTCTTGAACTACAAGTCATGTGTCCCTCACTTCTAAACATTGAGAGTCAGGAAAGTATTCCCCAAGTAACTGAAAATCAGGGGGAATCAAAACATCTACAACTAAGTGCAGACATTCAACAACAATCAGAAAGCACGTTAATTAAAGAGGACATTCACCAAACAAATGAAACTGAAAACAGTTCTCTATGGAGTATGCATTTCGATGGGTCGTGCACTAGAAATAACGTTGGTGCAGGTGTCTGGATTCGCAACACTGTAAGCAACCACACCGAGTGCATTTCCTATAAGTTAAACTTCCAGTGTTCCAACCACATAGAGGAATACGAGTCCCTTCTCTTAGGTTTGCATTTTTTGAAAAAGTTAGGAGCCAAGAGAATTAAAATTCATGGGGATTCAGAATTAATCATAAGACAAGTCAGTGGGGAGTATAACGCTCATCACCCCAGACTTAGGGCCTATCAGAATGATGTCGTGGATCTTTTAGAAGCTTTCGATGAATCCCAATTAATTTTCATCCCGAGAAAGGAAAATATTACAGCCCATAATCTAGCCTTTGCCACTAGAACATGTCTAACGCCATACGACGACACAACTCAGATTAAATTCAGACCAGTCATGCCTGATAACGAAAAATATTGGCAGGTGTTTGAAAACGACAAACAAATAGAAGACTTCATGCAATTCAGAAATGAATTTGAATTACACAGTTCAGACTCAGATCATGATACAGACTGCAGCGAAGAAAATTTTCTTGATAAGGAAGAAACGTCCCCTGAACTTGCTAATATAAACCTATTATCTGGCAAACTTGAAGGTGAAACAGAAATGAATGCAGAGTCTGAAACAGAGGAGTTAGAAACTCTGCACTCCAAAGATGAAAGTTTGCCTAAGGGTCTGACCCCTTTAGAAGAGTTGTTTGATTTTAACGATGTGGCAAATAAGCCAAAACTGGAACCTGTAGAGACTAAAGTGGAAGAGTGTAATATAGGCAGTGAGGAAAAACTGAAGATGATTAAACTGTCTAAGACTTTACTAGCTCACATTAAACTCAAATATATAGAGCTTTTTAAAGAGTTTTCTGATGTTTTGGCGTGGAGTTACGAAGATCTTAAATCCTATGCCACTGAAATAATACAGCACAAAATCCCCCTCAAAGAAAACCAAAAACCATTCAAACAGAAACTGCGCAGAATAAACCCTGTCCAGTTGCCGTTGGTTCAGAAGGAGATCATGAAAATGTAAGATGCTGGTATTATTGTCCCTGTTAGATATTATGAATGGGTATCTAATCTGGTGTCTGTTAAGAAGAAAACTGGAGAAATCAGGCTTTGTATAGACTTTAGAGACTTAAAAAAAGCTTCATTAAAAGACAACTACCCTTTGCCAAAGATGGATCACATTCTACAAAGGGTGGTAGGGTCTAGAAGAATTTCTTTGCTGGATGGCTATTCGGGGTACAATCAGATCTTGGTTTACCCTAATGATCAATTAAAGACAGCCTTTAATACACCATGGGGCACCTTCATGTATGTGAAAATGCCTTTTGGTCTAATGAATGCTGGAGCAACCTTTCAAAGAGCCATGGACATAGCATTCTCGGAAGAACTAGGCTACTTCATCATTATATATCTAGATGATGTTACTGTGTTTTCAAAAATAGATGAAGAGCACTTAGAACATTTGAGAAAGGTTTTCGAGAAGTGCAGAAAGTTTGGGATATCTTTAAACCCTAAGAAGACACTATTTGGTCTCCAAGAAGGTAAAATTCTTGGGCACATTATTTCAGAGGAGGGTATAAAGATAGATCCAAAGAGGATTGAGGCCATATTGCAAATCTCTCATCCTCGAAACATCAAAGAGTTGCAATCTTTCATTGGAAAGATCAACTTTTTAAGAAGGTTCATCCCCAATTTGGCTGAGCTCTTTAGGAATATCACAAACATGTTAAAGAAGGAGCAAGGGGTAAAATGGACCTTGGAAGCAAGGAAGTCTTTTGAGCTGGTGAAACAAGCGTTAACCAAAACACCGGTTCTGATAAGTCCTGATTTTTCAAAAGATTTTTATATCTTTTCATTTGCGTTGGAACATACCATAGCTGCTGTCCTTTTACAGAAAAATCCACAAGGACAAGAGCAGCCTATTGCATTCTTTAGCAAGGCATTGAGGGATACCCCTTTGAGGTATAACATTATGGAGAAGCAAGCTTTTGCTTTGGTTAAAGCTTTGAAAGAGTTCAGAGTGTATATCCTTCATTCACACACTATTGCCTTTGTCCCAAATTCAGTGGTTAAAGACATTCTAACTCAGGACCCAGATGGTAAGAGAGGTAAGTGGATTGCTATTATTCTTGAATATGATTTAGAGATAAAACCCACTAAACTCATCAAAGGCCAAGGTCTAGCTAGATTAATGGCTGAATCAAATTTTGAAGTTCTTGATATTAATATGATTAATGCTTTAGATGACCAAGAAGAATTCTCAACTCCTATAGTTGAAGATCATTTTATGAACTCTCCTTGGTATGCTGATATTGTTTATGTTTTTCTTAAATTGAATACACCTCCCGGTTTAACAAAAACAAAGGCAAGATTCCTGAAATCGAAAGCTGTAAACTATTGCATTATAGATAAATGTCTTTATTGGAAAAATGCAAGTGGTCTATTGCTTAAATGTTTGCCTGAGTTTGATGCAAAGAAGGTTAAGCATGAATTCCATGAAGGAGAGTGTGGAGGTCATTTGTACTGGAAGACAACAGGCAGCAAAATTTTGAGGGCTGGTTTCTATTGGCCAACTCTTTTTCCTGATATACATAAGATGATCATTGCCTGTCATAAGTGCCAACTCTTTGAAGGCAAAAGAAAACTGTTACCCCTGCCTCTGCATCCCATCACTGTTGAAGCCCCTTTTCAACAGTGGGGTCTTGACTTCATAGGAGAAATCCATCCCCCATCTTCTGCCCAGCATAGATGGATTCTCATAGCCACAGACTATTTCACTAAGTGGATAGAAGCCATACCTTGTAGGCAAGCCAATGACTCTATTATTATAAAATTCATTGAGACTAATATTCTCTCCAGATTTGGCTTTCCTACCAAGATCATCACTGATAATGCAGCAGCATTTGGATCAAAGAAGATGGTTGAGTTCTGTCGTAGATATCAGATAACATTGGGGCATTCCACGGCCTATTACCCTCAAGGTATTGGACTTGCAGAATCCTCAAACAAAAGCTTAGTGAACATAATCAAGAAACTGTTGGAGGACAACAAGAAGTCTTGGCACACAAAGCTAATTTATGCACTTTGGGTTGACAGATTGACTTTGAAGAAATCCATTAGTATGTCACCTTTCCAGCTTGTGTATGGTATTGATGCAATTTTTCCAAACACCCTTGGTGTACCAGTGATGAAGTTAATTCAAGAGCTGCAAACTGAAGAAAATGACATGATCAAAAGAATAAATCAGACCATTCATCTTCAGCAAACCAGAGAGGAAGTGTATAACAAAGCATTGCAGAAACAGGAGAGCATTAAAAAGCTTTTTGACAGAAGAACAAAGGCCAGCAATTTCAAGATTGGGGACAAAGTTTTAAAATGGGACTCAAAAAGGGAAGACAAGGGCAAACATGGAAAGTTTGACAACTTATGGCTTGGCCCTTACTCTATTCATTCAGCTGCTGGTAAAAATGCATTTTTCTTACAGGAGTTGGATGGAGCAAAATTGCTTGGGGGTCCTGTCAATGGCAGGATGCTTAAGCATTACTTCTCTTGATCAAATGTTATGTTTAGAAGCCTTTTTATCTTTTTTCCATTATAAATATCTCATCCACCATTGCATTCAAAGTTAGAAAGATCAAAAATACAAAAACAATGAAAAAGAGAAAAGAGGGCAGATTGACAAAACAAGAAAGGTATAGCCCCATACCAAAAAAGAGAAACAAAATCTGAAAGTGTGCAAGCTCAAATGTCACTCCTGAAAAACACACTTCTAGTTAGTCGAACTGCCTAATCTTGACTAATTTGTTTTAAATTTTCTACTGATAGGGTAGTGAATTTGATTTGCCAAACTGTTTAAATCTTGGCTTATCAGTAGATATTTTAGGATAGAAATTAAAGGTTCAAACATGTTCAAAATATGAACCTAAGGTTTCAAAAGAAAAATGACTCAAATCTGCTTCAAATTATGAGTCAAGAGATGTAAAAATCTGGTTCTAATCAGCTTAAAATCTGAACCAGTCCAACAAAGAAAGAACAGCTCAAACCAAAGTCAAAACAGAGCTGTAAAAAAGATGAAGGAAGTGCTTTGAATTTTTAGATCTTAAGCCTTCCATTTTTTATTTAATTTTCTGCAAAATAATGTCTATGTGCAGCTTGTTTGTTATGCCATAGACCAGCATCAAGTTAGATTGTTCAATCCTGACTTGAATGCTTTTGAATTTCTGTTTTAGAAATTAGAGAATGAAAATCTGTTGGAGAGTTTAATCCCAACAGATGGTAGATTAGGTAGAGAATCATCTGAACTCAACTGTTTAATCTGAGTTATGGGAGAAATAAAGAGTAGAAATAGATTAGATTTCCTGCTTTCAAAAGAATAAAATGTTGTGAATAGAGTTTGTCAATCCAAAGGCACTCAAAAGAACAAAAAATGAGGCAACTGATCAGCCTCCCAGAGAATGCAAGTCTGAAGTTCTTGATGCCTTCAAGAAGGCATCATCCCCAAGTGGAGCCAATGCTAGCCACCTATAATATTTGATTATACCAAAAGGTGGCTAGGACTTTTTGAGCCTCCAAGGAACAAATTTCATTACTAAAAATTGTTGGCTCTTGAAGACTCCTTGAAGGCCTCATGCCTTTGTCCAAAAATCTTCATTACTATTTCCTTTTTATACTCAGAAAAATTATGCTGATTCCAAGTGAAAGACTGCTGAAAGACCTTCATTTTCCCCCTTCTCAAACCTTCATTTGCTCCCCTTTTTCTTCATAGAAACTCCCTTGTTTTCATAAATCATCTTCTTCCATTTATGAAAATCACTTTCCCATAGTTAAAAACCCATTTGTTAACTATCCCGAAACCATCAAATTCCATTGAAAAATATGAAAAATGGGTAGATTAAAAAGACCCGATCGCGCAATCGCGATCGGAGAATTCACAATGGGTTGATCGGAAAGACCAGGCCTGCAGTTCCGATTGCGATTGGCCTTTGATGTACTAAGCCCCGGGCCCTTTGCGTTCCATATATCCGAAGGCCCCGCAGGCGGGCACCTATCCTTTATATATATTTTATTTCCGCCCTGATCCATTAAACCTTTGTTTATATTAAAAACTTTGGGTTTTGGTATATTATAAGGGTTTCCGCCGGTTCGTTCTAAAAACTAATCTCCACCGTTGATCGTAAGCCAATCAAACGGCCAGCGCCCAATCGCATCGGGGTTTTCCATCGCATACACTTGTTTGCTCCCGCCGATCGGCCATCCCCCGACTCATTCTCCACCGTTGATCTATCCCTCAGATCAACGGTCCGCACTACATCGCATCGCAACTTTTCATCGGGTGCGTTTATTTGATCCCCCCGATTGCCGATCCTCGATTGGTTATCCGCCATTTATCTCCTCTCCGCCTTCCGTGATCCAACGGTCCTCATTAACTCCGATCACAAGTCTTGCCCCCCGCTTCAAAAACCCTCCGATTCACTCTCTGCCGTCGATCTGATTTGCAGATCGACGGCCAGCGCTTAATCGCATCGGAGTTTTCCATCGCATGCATTTATTCTTTCCCCCGATTGCTGTTCCTCCGATTCGCTCCTCGTCGTTGATCTGATCCTCAGATCCAACGACCATCGCTTAATCGCCTCCGCCCTCCTGATCGCGCAATCGCATCGGAGTTCCTCATCGCACCCTTTTCCTCCTCTCGCCGATTGCGATTCCCCGATTAGATCTGGACCGTCCACGTGTCCAGATCCAACGGCTGCGATTTTTTCCTCGCCTTCTAAGCAGTTTAACCCAAAAAACGCAAGATTTCTTAATCGTTTTTGTGTTTTGCAGGTGTTTTAATGGTTTTCCATTGTATAATGAAGGAAAGCCGAGGGTTGGGATAGACGTTTCCTACGCCTTCGAGCTATTAAAAGGAACCATTCACAAGTTTAAAATTCAATGATTTATCAATGTTTCATGAGCATTGATAAAACACGTAAAATGGCCTGTGTGGCCCTGCACATCGACAAGACACTGTTTTATTCAAAATAACAGTTAAAGAGTATAAGTTTGAAGACAAAGCACAACAGATGAATAGTTGAAGATGGATCTGGGGAATTACGGCTAAGAATGATTATCAAAAGCCTAATTCCCTTGATTAAAACACAGTCAACAGAAAATCATAAGTGTTTCACTGACAGAAAGGCTTCCACCGCTTCAAATGAGGCGAATTGATTCCTCAGCTACCAAAAGAGCCACCTGTTGCCTCGAAGTATTCAAACAGAGGCTGAACTTACTACAGAATCATATATTTTTCCTCAACGCAGCCGAGGAGTTACTGCTGCAACAAACTAACTACAAAAATATCTGCAGAGTTACTCCACACAACACACCGAGCCTCAAAGTCAAATAAATCTCCCACTTAGCTTTGATATTTATTGTAAAACAGTTAGTACAGTAGTCCACCTGTAAACTTCTCCATCGAGCCCCTCAAAAGGTCGAGAAGTCTTGAATCTGTATTAATTGCCTTAAAAGATCTTTTTTTTTATAGATTTCACCTCCTCATTCTTCTATAAATACCTCAGTAGAAGATGAGATACTGTTGGTTGCAGAACTTTGAAATACATTTGAGCTCAAACTCATGATTGTAAATAGTGTTCACTGGCCCTTGGAGCTCTGCTTGTGATAGATTAGTTAGGCTGAATAGTGAAGATGATTGCTGAACTGAAACATTGGACTTAAAAACTGTAACTGGTTTGACATCAATATAAAAGTTGTTTCTTGGGATCCTGGTATATATCATCAGTGAAGTGCACCTCTCTTTGTTATCGTTTTCCTTCTATGTATGTCATATTGTTCACTATTTCCCTTATAAAGAACAGCACGGATAGAGTTAAGACCTACTATATATCAGTAACCTTCTCTGACTGAAAATCTTTATCTTAATGTTATCCTCCAAATTGTTTATTTAAGAATGATTTAATACAGTTAAGTAGATAGGAATGTTGGAGTTCCCTCGTCCTACTGTTTGCCTTAAACATTGTTCTTGAAAGTTATTTTCCTTATCGTGCTTATTAAAGATGACTATGGAAGATATGGTGTGCCCTAGTCCTAGTTTTTTCTCCAAAAGCAGATTCTGAAAGTTTCCCTTGGTGTTGACTGAAAGCAGACTAGGTTTAAAAGAATTAAAAGTACCTTATCCGATCTTAGGTTACATCTTTATCTTCTCTTATGTGTTTTCATACTTTCGAAAGTTATAATTATGCTAATTATGTGGATTATCGGATTGTTTGTCAATTAAGCGATGTATTGCCGTACTTGCCCGTGTAGTTTAAATGGTTAGCCCTGCACTTGGTTTGTTTTAAAAAGTTACTTAAAAAGGCTTTTCTTGTTTGTACTGACTATAAATCCCTTGTGAAATTATTATCAGTTTCCACCCCTTCAACACTTTATCGTTTCCATTTCATCACTCTAATCTCAAATAATCTTGTGATATAGATGACTTGCCCCTTGGATCACTCTTGATGTTGTTGCTCAATTAAAGCCCAGATATGACTCCATAGCCCAATGGACTAAAAACCAACGTTATATCTATTTTTCTGGCCAAAGCTGTTCTATTTGCTTGCAACTTCTCACCTTTGAAGATTTTTGCACTTATAACTTTCCCCTCAAGTAAAAATCATGCTCAACCATCCAAAAACAAAAACAAATCCTTGGCCTTCATAACTAGCCTAATATCATTACCCGAAACTTCAAAGACAAATCCATCTTTGCACTTATTGGAGAGATCCCTCTCCAGATTCAAGAGGGCTAGATCCTAGAATCCCAAAGTTGGTTGAAACGATGTTGCTTCTGCAGTTTTAGTCTTACCAATCTGCTAAAATTACAGACTCCTAACACCACCAAGGCTCCAAGCTGGGCCTTCCTGGAAATTGAACCCTACCCAATGATGAAAAGCTCCTTACAATATTGTAATACTTCATTCTTGAATTTTTTAGTCAATAAAATGCTCACAAGAATAAAAGGGATTTTTAACTTTTCATTTTTTTTTACAAGAGAGATTAGAAATTTCATTAAGTCTGTGCCCGAAATGCAACAGAAAACCCTAAGAGTGTTTACATTCAATAAAAAGGCACAATATCTTCTATAAAGATCATATATGGAGTTTCAAAAACTACTGTTTCCCTACTACCATATTCATACATTATGCATAGATTACTAAAGTTGTAAACCCTACAAAATTAGACACAAAACACAACACATTTGCAAGATTTAAACATAGATCAACTTGGGGTGATTGATAGACATCTCAGTCAAGGGCCCTTCGAAGGCGCTTCTTGATGTGCTTTGATTTTCATTTGCATTCGTCTATAATTGCATGTCCGCAAATTAACGTCGAATCCAATTGATTTCCTCTTCAAATTGGTTCATTTTGGACTGGAGCTTCAATAATTCTTCAATGAGGAACAAAATATAAGTTGATTACTGACTCATTTGTTGCTTTAGCTCATTATTCCCATCATTACTACATATGGGAGAACGAGGATAGAGATGGCAATGGCTAGGACACCTATAACCTAAGGAGGAAGCGTCTTGATTCTCCATGTGGGATTGAAGCACTTATTGGCTCGAAAACACCCACACTGGGCTAAACAGGTCGATAGTGCCAGAAGAAGGATGTGCAACGGAGACTCCACGTGATGAAAAGACCAATTGGGTATTGCTTTAGGAAACTACCCACAGGGGATGATATAGGGAGGGGCCTAGAAAGGGAACCAAAATTCTTCCCAACTAGAGACACAAAAAAAAATGTATCTATGGAGAGTGTTAAAAAGCGCGCGCAAGGGGGAGAACTTAGTAGGTAGAGAGATACCATGCAAAAGACCAAATTTGACGACTAGGAGGATGTTGATAAGGATATAAAGAGGCAACACGAATGTATGGACAAATATACCTGCAATGAAAGCTCCCAGACGGTCGACCCATGGAGAACTGGATCCTCTTGGCACACTTAAAGGGGGGGGGGGGGGATTAGACTATCCGTAGAGTTGTTGTATAACACCAAGGTTCCTCGTCTAAAAAATGAAGCATGGGCACACTGACCCTTATTTGATCCTTTGAGTAGAATATTTCCAGACTTGGGAGAGCGTGGAAGTTCACTAGAGCCAGGGAGGCAATTTTCCCACCATCATGCATAAATACCATCGTTTTGCACAATTGCTTCTTCTTGAACCATCTCTTGCCTATTTAACTTGGACTTTCCTTCCATGAATATAACACAAGACCTTGAGCTCTCCCACACTCCAAGGAATGAATCCATCCACAACCACTTAAATTCACCCTGTTCGGAATCCATTAGAATGATTGCACAGTCGAAGGATAAAACATAGATAAGACTTGGATTCGTCCTCGCCACATGAGTTAAGTAAGGAGGCGCATGACCTTCGTCCCAATAGTCTGCCACCTCGCTTTGCATGACAACTTCTCGACGCTAGCAAGGCATTCCACATTTATTTGAGATAGGGGGATGAAATGAGTGCAACATTGGGAAACTTTTCTTTTGTGCTTCATAAAGCCTTATTTCTTCAAGCCAAATACGATTGTAAGACCTTATATGCATATGAAAGGTTGTCATGGAATAACTTGCAACCCCATTGATCCATTAATTTCATAATGCCCTGCTTTAAGATGGCAAGCCTGATTTGCCTGAGAATCTACTTCCTTGTTTTCATTCCTAAAGATGTGATAATATGCTTTTTGAGAGAAAGATTTCATAATAGTTTTGATTATGGAAAGAAGAAGAGGTGGTTGATTATTTACAAAGAGAGATCCTTTGAAAAGAGGCCAAATAATGATGAAACAGTCCCCCATAATTACAATCGAAAAAACACCCTATCCTTAACTAACTAAAGACCAAAATAAAACCCATACATTTCAATAAAATTATTTGATTCAAAACCCCAATACACTTTGCTTCTTATATTCCTTCGAAATTCAAAAGAATCTCTCCCCTATTACCACCCCCTTTAACTTTCCATTTTTTAAGAGCACCACTAACACTATTAAGGTGACAACGCCTTGGCGTATTGAGTTTTAAAATACTTCTTCATGTAATCAAATATAATTTAAAATTGCAACCTAATCACACAGTTAATGTATAAGATTTTTTTAAACCAAAAATCCAGGGGTAAAAGAAATTTGTTACTTAATAATTAATAATAACATATCATTCCCTTGTCGGTTAAAACTAGAAAAAAAACACATATTCTAAAATATTTTAGCTTTTATTTTGAAAGTGATAATAACACGAAAGAGAAAAGGTATTTCGCCAATTTTTAAATAAATAAAGAGATAAGACGGACATAAAAACGTAAAATGAATATTTAGATTTGTAATAAAGTCGAGGCAAACGGAAATAGAGGGGAAACGAGCAGAGCGCGCTATCGGCGGGAGGGGTGGGAGACGAAAGAAATTACGACATAACAGTGATAACAGTGATAGTAGGTAGGTGATTATGGGTATGTTTTGAACACTTGCATGTCTCCCGAGCATTACGTTGCTGTTAAAATCTGCATGCGCGGCTCTGGATTTTCGCATTATCATTGACCCGAATTCAATCGTACAGCAATCCAGTTTGAAGCTTTTTCTTTTCTTAACCTTTTTTAGTTTTGAGAAAGCTCTGGGATGAGACCACATTCAGTGTATGTCGTGTAGATTTACGGGTAGTTATTGAACTCAAAACCCTCGTATAGGTTTCGAGTTTCTTCTCTGCTTTTTATGTTTCGGGGTTTGTTTTGAAGGGTTCTGGAGTTCAAAAATTGTTTTTCTATAGTTCATAGTTGAGGTTTAGGGCCGAGACCTGTAAAGCAGGTTTCGAGGTTGAAAACCTTGAACGGGTCTCGGTGATTCGCCGTGTTTTGGGCATTTTTTCTTTTAAAGGGTTCAGGGGCTTTGGGTTCTTCAAGGATTCTGAAATAGAAGTCTAGAACTGCGGCTGGAGTTACGATTTGAACTTTAAACCCCCCGTAGTGAATTTCTGGCGCTTGTAGCATATTTTGGGGATTCTGCAGCTATTTGGGGGTTGTGAACAACTAATGAGCCCGTTTATAGTGTCTGCCATGAAACTTTAGGTCGCCTCGCTGTTTGAGGTAGGGTTTCAGCTTAAGATACTAAAACCCTCGCGTTACGCTGTATTTTTCAAGATAAGTTGCACTTACGACTGCAATGGCGGGCTCAGAGGTAGCAACTCCTGCATCCCCCAATGGCAGCGCCATTCCTTCCGGGTCTTCCCTTGTTAAGGACGGTCCTGTTCTGTCCATGATGAACAAGCGTCTCAGGGCCCTAAAAAAGAAATATAACCGGATATTACAGATCGAGGACAGTAAAGCCCAGGGTAAAGTTATAAACAAAGAGCAGGACGATGTGTTGAGGTCAAAGGCCAGTGTTGCCGTATTGATCGAAGAGTACGACAAACTTAGGCAGCCTCTTGCTGCTGCTGTGAAGGAAGAGTTTGCCGAGAAAGAAAAAGAGTTACTAGAAGAGAATGCCGCCAGCAAGGAGCCTACAGCTGAAGATGGTGTGGTCACAGAGGGTTCCAGTATCCCGGAGAATGGAACCCAAGACACGCAGGATATTGATGAGGTGAAGACTAGTGAAGCAACTCCTCCAGCAGAGGGAGATGTTGCCAAGGATGGCGTTGTGCTTTCTGATGAGGCCATTGCAGAGCTTTTGAAGGTCTTGTACTTTGCTCATTTGTTCGATGTGACTTCGCAGAATGATTTTGCCTCGATGATGTGGACAAAAATGCATGAGCGAAGCTCGTGCTTATCTTATGATTATGTGACCGATGATGCCACGAAACCCCTAGCAGAAGAGGATCTCGATGCATTGTCTCTGTTTGGTTCGCTCATGACTTCAAGGCCGCCCAATGCAACTCTTTCTCATAAGAGTGCTCTTCAAAGCTGTTTTCATCACGCAAGGCAGTGGCTGGTTAACTCGGACAAGCCTATTCATCCAGATAACGCAGTATCTTGTATCCTACTGATGTGAATAATATCGTACCAAGTTCCCAGCTTTTATCTTGCATTTATTCTTCGTATTGATCTCACTGCATAGATGATGGGATTTACTTTTGTTTCCTTTGAGAAGTGTAATTTTTTCTCTAAAGCACACAACTGAACACAACTGATGCTCATTGGATGCTTATGGTGTCTTTATATCATATGAATATATACTCTAATGCAGTTTAATGTCAATGAGTTTCTTGGTGCTAGGTGAGCCAAGTCCCATTCAACCTTCAAGCTACAACCTTTGGTCACTACTTTCCATTTTTCATGAGCGACTGAAAGCGTCATATTTAATGCTCTCTGACATCATTACATATTTGGGCACGAACTAGATTTGCCGAAATGTTTTAAAACAAAAAGATTTGTCGCCTATTTCCTAATGCAGCAGTTACGTAGGTAAGTGTATATAAGGTAGAGTTGACAGTGACTCACGTTACGATCACATACCCCGACTTACTGGACTTTACGGTAAAATGTATGATCATAATGTTTGGTTTTACTATTTAGCCAATTACCAAATTGTCTTAGGATCCCGAGCGTGTTATTAAATTAATTGCTTGTTCATATGGAATTCTCATTACTTGTCTCGGATCTCTATCACCAAGGGAATCTCAATTCCCTTGGCCTTAAGCACGTGGCGTTTAATCCGTTGAACTTGCCTTTACTATTTATTTAGATTTAAGAATTATATGTTTGTATTTATTTTTGTTCTTTAGATCTCTTTTGAGTGGGCTAAGTGTATGCTTCGTCACATGTTGCCCTTTTAATCAGATGCCCATTAATTTTTTGTGCATCTTTGAATTATTCCTTATTTTTTAATTATATTACTTATGTTTCGCTGTTAATGGCTTTGGCGTGTGATATCATTTAAGTGTGACTTAAAGAGAGAATAGAGTCATGGGAGAATTTTCCTTGGTTCTAAATTCTAATCCTTAACCAGGGTTTAAAGACTCTGATTTGAGGGAGAGGCTGAACAGAATTTTATCGTCAGAGTACTTCACCATGACCCCTGAGTTACAAACTGTTACTCAGCAAACTGCAGCTGCAGCAGCTACAGCTGCTGGACAATTTGTTACCCAAGTCTATGTGCACGAGAAATCTGCAGAAGGGCATGTCTTCCATCCTGAAGCTGAAGCTGCAACGATTTACTATCCACCACAGGTATGATACATCCTGTTTATATCTTATGATGAATCTGGTCGAATTCTTGTTGGCAATGCAGTAGTTTTCAATAAAATAATCTGGTATGATACATCCTGTTTACAGCTATGATGAATCTGGTCAAATTCTTGTTGGTATTGCAGTAGTCTTCAATAAAATAACTTGTCTCTGGATTTAGATGGCTTTGTGGCTTTGCATCTGAGAAATGCTTATGTTTGTAGGTAGACAATACATGCACTGAATTATTTACCCCTTCCTGCTGTTGAGAATGAAAACTTTTAGGCATCTGGGGCTTCCCATATTTATATTTCTATTGGGCTTCGCATGGCTTTGTTGTTGTTAGTTTTTGATGAAAGAGAGATACCAGTTTTTTAGCTATAAATTTTGTTCTCTTGCTTCATATTGCAGATCTCCATTTTTCTCCACCAGTTAAGTCAGGTCAAAATTGAAAAGTGCTTTTGAAAGCTTTTGCCGGGGCTCGCTTTTCAGTGGATTTGTTTAATTCTGAATGCAATACATGTTATTGTTGGACGTTTCCTATATTGTTGGATTCTTAGGAGATATCTGTTTTCCATCTTTATGTTTTCATATTTCAGTATGCAACTCTGTTGAATGTTCTTATCTGTTGTCATGGCTGCCTTTATTTCCCAGCCTTTGTTGCTGGTGATGCTCCTGGTGATGCTTTTGTAACAAATCATCTATTGGCTATATTTTTGGATATCAATGGCACTTAGTTCAAAAAGAATCTGAATGATACATGCAACTCTCTTGCTATACTGCAAAAAGTATCAGCTTCTTGATGGGTGAGGTGTAATTAAATATTTTGGATGGATTTTTCTAAAAACAATGCCTTGTAATAGGGATATGCATTTGCAATTTCACACTTTTAATGCCAACTATAAGCATGAGATACCTTTTTTAGGGGCTGTGTTCTTTGTTACATTTCAATATATGGTTACAATTTCTCCATCTTTAGTTTTTTATTTTTATTTTTTTGGTTTCCTAACAAATAGATATACTCCTTTTATACCATCACAGTAAAATGAGTACATTCACAGTGGCTCAAGGGTTCAGCGGCATACACTTCAATTAAAAGATCTTAACTGTCATATAATGGTACAATCTTATCTTGTGAGTCTTGCACTATTTCCATAACCAGTCTTGTTTGAAAGAGATTTATCTATTTTTAGAGTCGGCTCTACCATATTAGTTGTTGCTTTTGGTAACCTATCAACATTTAAATTTTGTTGTTTGTAAACATCGGTGAATGAAATTGGGTTGGATTTGGTTGTTTTATGCCTTGCTGATGTCACATTCACTTAGAGATGGACACATTCACCATGGAAGCATCCAATTATGAAATTTGAATCACCAAAAGCCTCTAAATTTGTAATACCATTCTCTAAAGTAATTTTGAGAAGACTAATAAAGGTCAACAATTTGGACTTGTTGTTTGTGATCTTTTAGAGGTCTAATATAAAGGATATTTTAGAATTGTCTTTAAGTGTTGTTCCCTAAGCCACACTTGGATTCGAGTTATTTTTTGCTACTCCATTAAATCCTTGGCTCCTATTTGGCTACTTGGTCATGGTCAACAAACATTTTAAAGAATTAGCCCCAATTGGTGCTTTGCATGTAAGGAGAGATGCCTTAACCTTTCTCCTTAACCTGGGATTTTGATGATTGCTTCCTTGGGAAAAGAGTTGTGTTACATGCCTAGCCAGATGGGCCAAAGCACGAAGATAGGAATTGCCAATTCTTGGTCACTCTCTTTTTAGCCAAGTCTTCCTTTTCTCAAAGTGCTTGCCCCAAATTGATTAAAATCTAAGTTGCTGTATGCTTAATAAATCCTTGTGAATAATTTTGAATTGGCAATAAATATGTGAGAAATTTGTTTTGAGTTCTCTTCATCCAAGGGACACCTCCCAAGACCACCTTGGCTCTTCTTCCAAGGGTTGTCTAATGATAATTTTGTTTTTCGAGGACAACCATGTGAACCCCCTAGTTTTCACAAGACTTTATGATTCTATATCCACAATTGCCACCAATATACTTTTGTCCACAAGAGCAAAAAGGGACATGTACCCCAACTTGAGGAGCTAACACCTTAGGGTAGTGTTTCCTTCCAATTTAAGATTGTCCTGTTTTTCCAAAAGTTTTATACCAACTTTAATTAGCTACCTCTTGAAGGTCCTTCAATGGTCTAACAATTCCATAATAATCCCATCATCCTCGTTGTCAATATAAGTGCAATCCATGGATGGATGGGCTAATGAGACTCAACAATTATAGTTGAGCTCAAGTTTGACCCTTCTAGGCATTCAATAGTTTGAATCTTTCTTAAGTCGTTTAAAATAAGTTGAAAGGAAGTGACGATGAATTTCCAAAAAAATGTTCCTCTTGTAAGAATTTGTTGGAGTTGAGATCCACTCCTCTAAAGACAAGGGGCTAGAATTTTAGAACCATTGTTTTCTCAGGAGTTTCCAACCCTTCTTTGAGCCTAAGAGAACAAACCTTGGAGTTTTATACACCATCCCCCCCTCCTCCTCGATCCTTTGGCTTTGACAATGAATTTTGATTTGCTAATGCCAACCCCCTTCTTTGTTTCCCTTTCAAACGTAGCTAAAGAAAACCTTATTCAATTTGTCTAGGGATAGATGCCAAGGATGATTGATATAGAAAATTAATGATTTGCCCTAACCCCAATTTACAATTTTGCATGTGTTTATTTTGACCCAACCCAAATGTTTTGTCATGCTGATATAAATTTCAGAATGCATTAATTGTAAACATTCAAAGAGTACTTCTACTATTTTTCACATTTCCTATCAGCTGTAATTAAATCTAAATTTAGGCAAGCATTCAAGCATGAGAGACACTTATTTTTGGTCAAGGTGATTTTGGAAAGCCCCACAACCTTTTGGGGAAATCTGATCTTCAAAGGATGATTTTATTGCTTGGGAAAATTAGTCTAAGTACATAAAATTCAACCATTGTACTTATCTCCTTCAGTTGAAGCATTAAACTCAATTTTTGGAAATTTGTGCCCACTGAAATAATTTCTAGATTTAACAAATTTTATGCCCATAAATTTTGTTCGATCTCAGTGCTGATTTTGCCTCGAAATCAATGCAAAATTGGGCTCGATTTTTGTGCAATGAACACTTCAAAATTCAAGCTTGAAGGTGCCTCATTTTTTGCTTTGGAGGAGATTGGTGTCCCTTAATTTTCCTACCATAAAGCTACCTCGAAATCTATGCTTCCTTATGTAGTAAACTCAAGATTTATTCCTCGAAATTTGGGCCCAATCAATGGAGGAACAATCCTCAAAATTCATGCACATTTAGCCTCGAAACTCCTGCCCTGCCCTTGATTTATCTGTTGTTTGCCTCAAACTACATGTTGATCGTCCCCTCGATTTTTGTGTTTGGCTCCTTGAAAATTGTGCCTCTAATGGTTGCTTCTTGCTAGAAACTCATGCCTCCTTTCTCTTGTGGAAAACCCTCCTTGAAGTTCTCCTTTTCTCCTCTTCTCTTGCTCTCTCATATGTCAAGTGAATAATGAGCCTCAAATTTTCTCCTTTTGTCTTTTGGAAAAGGTTGAATCCCTAACCCTAGGATCTAATGGTTGAGATTTAATCTCCAAAGATTGTGTGGTTGAGATCACTTTTCCTAAATGACCTCCCCTCATACATTGGCCCCATTACTTAAAAGCCTCCTAGTACCTTTTTCTAGTTGTATACCTTCTTCTAATTTTCTCACAAAGTGATTTTCTCAACTCACTTTAATATTAGAAAAGTGAACTATTTACTTTACACATATAGTCACTTTATAAAGTACAAGTGACTTTAATATTAGGAAAAGTACATGGTACACCACTTTTAAGTATATCTTCCACCCATGACATTAATATAATTCATAAATGTCTACTAGGCTAAAAGGGATAAGTGCCTAGTAACACCTCTCGTTGCTATTTTTTTCAACACTCCCTCTTACCGAGGAAGATCTTGCTCACCACTCCCATCCTGTCTCTGAAAAAGACATGCTTGCCGCTTGACAAAGACTTGGTGAGAATGTCTGCTAATTGCTCATATATATATATATATATACTCTCAAGCTTCACAACCCCTCGTTGAACCCAGTCTCTGATGAAGTGGTATCTGATCTCTATGTGCTTTGACCCATCGTGAAATATTGGATTCTCATATAGTTCTATACGATTCTCATATAGTTTAATACAATTCTGATAGTCACAGTAAATTGTAGTTGGTCTCAACATTTGATGAAATAGTCCATGAAGCATCTTGTGAAGCCATAATGCCTTTCATCTCGCTTGACTAGCTGCCATGTACTTTGCCTCTTTGCTGCTCAATGCCTTAGACTTCTGTTTCTTGCTGAACCATGACACAACTGTCAAAGCCTAATGAGAAACAACATCTGGAAGTGCTCTTCTTGTCACTAACACTACTAGCCCAATCTGAGTCCATGCAACCAATCAACCTCCCCCCATCACATTTGACATAGTCCAACCCATAATCCAATGTACTTTGCAAGTTTCTCAACACATGTTTTGTAGCCACCCAGTGTAGGCTCCTAAGCTCCATCATAAACTGACTCAATGTATTGACTGCAAAACAAATATCCAATCTAGTATTGACCAGATACACTAATGAACCGATCAATTGACAATACAAAGTGGGATCCACCAACTTGAAATCAACATCATGCAGTTTCTTCCAGTTGGTGATCATAGGAGTAGCCATAGGCCTGCAACCATCATTATGAAATCTCCTCGGGATATCTCCTCCATACCTGCCCTGGCCCACCAAGATGTGCCTATCCTCTTGCCAAGCTTCCAGTTACAAGAAGTAATCCATCGTCCCCATATCAGTCATATCAAACTCTGAAGCAAGGTCTTTCTTGCAATGCTGGATGACACTGTCCTCCTTGTAATAAACAAGTCATTCACATACAATACCAAAATTAGTGGATCGTCACCTACCAAAATAAAGTATAGGTTCGGATTTGTATCACTCTTCTGGAAACCCAGCTGCTGCAAGTAGGCATCTATCCTCTCTTACCATGCCATCGGTGCTTGTTTTAGTCCATACAAGGCTTTCTTCAACCTACATACATGAAACTCACTCCCATGCGAATCAAAGCCCTCAAGTTGCTCAATGTACACCTCCTCTTGTATAACACCATTAAGAAAGGCGGTCTTCACATCCATCTGATGAATCCTCCATCCCATCTCGATAGCTATAGATATCACTACTCTAATGGAAGTATAACGAGCAATCGGTGTAAAGGTCTCCTCATAGTCAACTCTATCTACTTGTGAGAACCCCCGTGCCACAAACTGAGCCTTGAACTTCTCGACACTGCCATTAGCAACATGCTTGATCTTGTAGAGTCACTTGGAAGTCACAAGTGACTTCCCATCAAAAGGTGGCACTACCTCCCAAACATCATTCTTCATGATAGAGGAATATTCCTCTAACATGGCATCCCTCCAAATCTCCTGTCTAGCGACCTCCTCAAAACTAGCTGGCTCTGTGTCTAAAACATCTTGCCACGAAGCCACTATCCTCTTTGGCGGTCTGCTCTCCCTCACTAACCACTTGGGTCTCCCCACTGCCTCTTGAGCCTCCTTTAGGGTCTCTCGAAGCCATCTTGGCTTCCTCTTCCCTACAATAGTCTCCTGTGGAGGTATTGGAAAATCCTTATCTGGTGACTCTCCTCCTAGCAAGGAAGGCTTTGAAATAACCAAAGGAGATCCTAATCTCTGAGATACTGTGCTCGATGAACCTGCTCTCGGTACCAGGTAAAGCTATGCTTTGTGAACCTGTCACCCCTAAAGAAGGTGAACCTCTTGATCTTGGTGTACCACGTGATGCTCCTAAAACATGTGGTGTGGCCCCCTGCTGAGGAGCCTGCTTCTCTATTTGATCAATCTCCCGGGACCTCCTCAAAGCCTTCTCCTCAAATCTCAAATCTGGCCTCAAGACAATCTTCCTCTGTGCAGGAATGTATACGCGGTAAGCCTTCTCCTCCTCAAATCTCACATCTCGCCTCAAGACAATCTTCCTCTGTGCAGGAATGTATATGCGGTAAGCTTTGCTGGTTTCACTGTAACCCATCAATATACCTCTCTCTGCTATGGGTTCCAGCTTCGTCCTGTTCTCCTCAGGTATGTGAATATGTTAGGCACCCAAATATCCTGATGTGACTAACTTCCAACTTATCGCCGATATATATCTGCTCAGGAGTCTTGCTCCCCAAGGCTCTGCGAGTGCTCTTGTTCTGCAAGTAAACAACAATGTTAATTGTCTCGACCCACAAGAAGAAATGTAAACTCTTGTCATGCAACATCGCCCTAGTTGCATCCACAATGGTCTTGTTCTTCCTTTTTTACCGCCCCATTCTGTTGAGGGTTATAAGGCATAATGAGCCCCCTCTTTATGTTGACACTCCCACAAAAGTCTCATCTTTGCTCAAGTGTACTCACCCCCATTGTCTGATCTCAACACCTTGATCTTCCTCCATGTTTGGTTTTCCACAAGAGCCTTAAACTCTTGGAATCGCCAGAAGACCTCATCTTTGGTCTTCATAAAGTAGATCCAAGTCCAACTGGAGTGGTCATCAATGAAAGATATATAATACTCATATCCGCTTAATGATACATGGGACATGGGATCACACACATAAGAATGAATTAAATCAAGGACACCTGCAACTTTGCTGGTTCTGCTGTCATTGCTCTGGAAAGGTGTCTTGGTGTACTTTCCCAAAGCACACCCCCTGCACACATCATGATGATCAATGCTGAAGTCTAGCAACTCGATAACCATCTTCCTCGACATCCTGAAAGCTCTATGGTGCAAGTGGGCCATCCTCTTGTGCCACAACTCACATAAACCATTGTAGTACTGATGAGAATTAATCTATTTGTTAATTCCTTGATCAAATTATTTATTGTGTTCTACAGTAAATATCAAAAACCCATACACTAGCCTTCAGAAATTAACTACAAAAAATAAATAAGTGCAGAAACAAGATGTGAGCAAGAATAAATCGTAGACACATGACACCGTTATTTTTGGACCAATGTCCTTGGAAAAATCCAATGCGGGAAAATCGATGCAACAACCGAGGGTTTATTTATTATGCAGTAATTTTGAATACAATTGGGATGCCTTGCTGGCCATCCACACAGAGAATCTGACTGACAAAGAGCTAGTAAGGTTACCACACATTGACATTGGAAAATAAGAATCGACCAAACTTGGAGCTAATTAGCCCTACATTGCCTCTGCTGGCTTTGTGTAGCTGCTACGTTGCCTCTTTGCATAATGCTCTCTGTCTTCTCTGCTGTGTATTCCTGGCTTAGGAAAATCTCCAACCGACAATTACTCTGCCCCTTTATATGAGAATCTTCTCGATCGATCTTCTCCCTAAGCACTGCTCACTAAAGAATTTCAATCTCTCGATTCTTTCTTTGTCTCGGTGTTCTTTCCAAATGTCCAACAAGTCCTCCTTATAATCTTTTCGTTGAGACTTCAATGACTGAGATTAAATCGTTAATCAATGGCTAAGATTAACTTGATATTCTGTTTTAATTAATGTCCTTTAATTATTTTAATTTCCAAAGTTTAGACTTGGGGTCCCATTAAAAATAATTAATTATTTTCATAAATTGTGATCTGAATGGGATTTCCCAAAACGCTTTCTGGGTTCTTTGGAATACATGTGCCTAAGCGTCCCTACAAATTTTAAGACTTAGAGCATATCCGATGCTACCACAAATCAACACTCCCTCTTAGCAAGGAATGTGCTCTAGCAATACAACCAACTGAAGTAATGCTCTGATTTTGCAACATCTCCCTTTGTGTTCCTGGTGTCTGACAATGTTGCCCACCAACACTGCGCTGCTTCATCTGTGTTGCTGTTGACCCTGCATGCTGATGTTAACTGCCACTGCATTGCAATAGAAAAACATCCAAAATCTGAACTAAGTGTTCAGTATGATGCAAACTCGTACTGAAGATTTGACTATTGCTAGTCTCTGCGCTGCCCTTTTGAAGCCTCTATGTTGCTGCTGACTTTGCATTGTGCCTCCCTGCACTGTTGCCAACTCTGCTCTATGTTGCTCAGTCTCTCGTGCTCTCTAGCCATTGCGCTGTCACTTCTGCACCAACTGAAACTCGTCCATCTTGCTACTTCAGATTTGGGCTCCCGTAGCAAGGTGATGATCCGAGAGGTGGACTTCTCAAGGACCCTGCCCAATTGTAGTTTTGCTAAACTACAACTCCAGATCACCCTAATTCTCCCTAGGAGATATGTGGGCAATCATGGCAAACTCCTTTTTTCGATCATGGCAGTTGCAGCCTGCGGATCATGCTTCTCATCTTTGTCCTTCTTCTTGAGAGGACACTATGTAGCGTAATGTCACATCTCGCCACACCGGAAGCACTTGATCTTTGAGACGTCCTTCTTTCACCTTCGCTGCTCCTGCCCCTTTGATGCAAGGGCTGTATTCTCCTTCTCTTCCTTGGGCTTCGACCCATTGCTGCTGCTGCTCTCAAGTTTACACTTGAGCATATTTCGCCTCATCTCTTCTTGCTGAAGAGATGCCCACATCATTTCCTAATCTGGTAATTTTTCTTTGCCCAGGATGCTCTGGACAAAGACTAGCCACTCATCTGAAACCGAGTTTATGGCAAATTTGACCATCTCGGTGGCTTAAGGCGCAACACCTACAATTGCAAGTTGATCTCGGTTCTCCTGAAGTCTAGACAGGAATAGATCAATGCGCTTGCCCTTCTACATCCTTGTAGAACACAACTTCTCCTCCAATAACATTTTATGAGCATCGAAAGATCCTTGATATAGCGTCTCCAAGGCCTGCCATGTCTCTCTAGCTGTCCCTTTGCTTGTGATGTGACATACAACATGATCCCTCACTCTGTTGAGGATCAAGAGGATTTGCATCTACAGGTTCAACTACAACATCATCGATGAAAGCTTTAATATCATGTTCATCTAACAAGTCTCTGATCCTTGCTTGCCATATCAGATAGTTAGAGGCTCCCCCCAACTGATCCTAATCTCTCAGTCCACTTGCTACTATTTTTGCTGTCTGGAAAAATAAATGTCGAACTAGCTCCCTCTTCCTCCTCTGCACAACTATTAGGATGGCCCACGCACTCCCTGCTGGAGATAGTAGATCTGCCACTCAATATTGTTGCTTAGCTATCGAGAATTAGAATTCCCTGGCTAAGAATTCCCTGAGGAAGAAAATTCCCCCAAACGTGTCTCCAATTACTCTCTTTTGACGCTTCCTACACTAGCAATCATCGCTTCATAGAAACTACGTCCCACCGGTTGTTGATCTGTGTTGAATCTGTTGCGTCGCTCCCTCTGCCTTTGATAAACTGCAAACACGAAAGTCCTACCTCTCAGTTGGCTCACTTAGAGAGACATTTCCTTGCAGATCTAGCCCTCTTGGCTTGGACTGTGCAATCACTGGGGAGATTGATTTGCTGCTTACATAGCTCTTTGATCCTCGACTTCTTCTTCAACGCTAGATCTATTGGATCTACTCTCTTGCTCCTCCTGCACTACTAAACAAGCTCTAATACCCATTGAAAATTCCTATATTTGGAATCCTACTACAATACTGATGAGAATTCTTCTATTTGTTAATTCCTTGAACAAATTATTTACTGTGTTCTACGGTAAATATCGAAAACCCATACACTACAACCTTCACAAATTATCTGCAGAAAATAAATAAGTGCGGAAACAAGATCTAAGCAAGAATAAATCATAGACACAAGACACCGTTATTTTTGGACCAATGTCCTTGGAAAAACCCAACGCGGGAAAATTAGTGCAACAACTGAGGGTTTATTTATTATGCAATAATTATGAATACAATCTGGGATGCCTTGCTGGCCATCCACACAAAGAATCTGATTGACAAAGAGCTAGTGAGCTTACCTCACACTAGCACTGGAAAATCTGAACTGACCAAACTCTGAGCTGATGAGCCCTACGCTGCGTTTGCGTAGTCTCTTCATCACTTTTTGTGGGGACCGCGTCACCTCTGCTAGTTGGCTCTTCTGTTGGTTGGATCTAACCTTTTGGCCCCTTCCATTCTCACACCCCGGCTCTTCGGCACTAGATCTGATTGATCCTCATCTGAATCATGGATCTCCTCAAGGTTGCAACACTGCCTTAGTTGGCTCGGCGTAGATGCTATGCTGCCTTTTCTGTGTACTGTTCTCTGTCTTCTCTGCTGTGTATTCCCGTTTCAGAAAAACTCCAACCGACAATTATATCTGCCCCTCTCGCAAGAATCTTCTCGACCGATCTTCTCTCCCTGAGCACTGCTCACTAAATAATTTTGATCTCTGGATTTTGTCTCCGTCTCGGTGTTCTTTCCAAATGCCCCATCAAGTCCTTATAATCTTCTTGTTGAGACTTCAACGACCGAGATTAAATCGTTAATCATCGACTAAAATAAACTTGACTTGATCTTCGTATTCTCTAGAAGATTCACACTTTGTTTTAATTAATATCCTTCAATTATTTTAATTTCCTAAGTTTAGACTTAGGGTCCCATTAAAAATAATTAGGTATTTTAATAAAATATGATTTGAGTGGAATTTCCCAAAACACTTTCTGGGTTCTTTGTAATATATGTGCATAAGCCTCCTTGCAAATTTTGAGACTTAGCACATCTGATGCTACCACAAATCAATAGCGAAGAGGCTGAAACATGAGTTTGTATAGTCTCCCCCTACGAGCTTCAATCTCACGAGCAGACTTGATATTGGATCCTCTAGGATACAACAACACTTGTCCCTTTCGGAACAATTCCTCGTACCCCCAGTCCTCCAAGATGTAAACTGATATCAAACTCTTCTTCAACGAGCTCCAATCACACGAGCAGACTTGATATTGGATCCTCTAGGATACAACAACACTTGTCCCTTTCGGAACAATTCCTCATACCCCCAGTCCTCCAAGATGTAAACTGATATCAAACTCTTCTTCAACCTTGGTACATAAAGAACATCTGTCACCTTCAGAGGAGGTTATGACTCCCTCTGAAATGATACTGTCGCCATACTTGCTGCATTGACTTTGGTGTTGTCGCCAAGCACAACCTCTAAGTTAATGTAATCCTTTGAAAGGTTCGTGAAGTGCTCTCTAACTCTGGTCATATGGCAGGATGCTCCACTGTCTGCGAACCATGCACGGAAAGATGTGGCATGAGTGGCTAAAATCACCACCAAAGCTCACTCTGAATCAAACATAGACGCAAACTCATCCACATCTTCTGCTGTAGCTGCGACTCCTTATTTCTTCTTACCCTTCTTGTTGGGACACAGAACTGCATAGTGACCTTTCTTCTCACAAGCAAAACATTTCACTTTGCTCATGTCCTTCTCCTTAGCCTTTTGCTTCCCCTTATAGTGCTTTGCTCCACTAGAAGACCACTTCTTGATCTTCTTTGTCCTCTTACCTTTTGCCACAAGAGCAAGATTCGTCTCTTCACCTCCCCCACCACTCTTGCTGCCACTGTGCATGCTTCTCCTGATCTCCTCCTAAAGGAAATTGTCCCACATCCTCCTCCATCCAGGAAAATGCTCTCTAGCCACCAAGTTGTGGTTAAAACTATCCTACTTCTCAGCGAACCGCTCTAAAGCAATGTGTACCAAACGCTCCTCTGGAATAGTCTCTCCAATAGCAGCTAACTCATCTTTCACCTGTGAGACTTTGGTGAGGAAAGATGTCACACTCTCGGTCTTGGTCATTTTGGTGTTGTGTAATTTTTGTCTCAACACCATCTTCCTATTCTCATTAGAACTTTGGTGCAAAGAGACCAAGGACTCCCACATCTGATATGCATATCTCATCCCTGAAACATAAGGGAACAAATGATCCTTGATGGCATCCTCTTCGCCTTCACATTTTTCTTAGTAAACTTTACCAACAGAGCTGGATCAGTGGGTGCTTGTACAACTGCTAGTACAATATCCCACACTTCCACCTCCTCCAGTAAAAGCATAATACTCCTTCCATGGGCCAATGTTTTCAGCGCCCATCAATCTGTCCTCCACTCTCAACCCAGTAACCATGACCCCACAACCAACCAAATGAATCAAATCTGGAAGCTAAAACCAATCTCCCTCTCAATTGTTGAAGTCTTTGGGTTTCTAGCAAAGTTTCACTGTTTGAAGACTTTGGTAGCTTGCTGCCCTCTTTATCAGCTGACTGAAAATGAAGATCTGAGCCTCAACTTGGCTCAACTAAGCTCTGATACCATATAGAAAATTAATGATCTGCACCCTAATCCTAGTTTACAATTTTGCTTGTGTTTATTTTTACCCAACTCACATGTTTTGTCATGCTGATATAAATTTCAGAATGTATAATTGTAAACATTCAAAGAGTACTTCTAATATTTTTCACTTTTCCTATCAGCTGAAATTAAATCTAAATTTAGGCAAGCATGCAAGCATGAGAGACACTTATTTTTGGTCAAGGTAACCCCAGAAAAAACTCAGAGCCTTTTGCAGAAAATCAGTCTTCAAAGGATGATTTTATTGCTTGAGAAAATTAGTCCAAGTACATAAAATTCAACCACAATACTCATCTCCTTTAGCTGAGGCATTAATCTCAATTTCTGGAAATTTGTGCCCATTGAAATAATTTCCAGATTTGACAAATTTCATGCCCAAAAATACTACCTCGATCTTAGTTTCAAATTTGCCTCGAAATCAGTGCAATCTCAACCTCAATTTCCATGCAGTGAATGCCTCAAAATTTGTGCCTGATGGTGCCTTGTTTTATTTATTTATTTATTTGTGCCGGAGGAGACTATTGTCCCTCTATTTTTGTTCCAAGAAGCCACTTCGAATTCTGTGCTGCTTGTAGCAACAAACCCAAGTTTTTACCTTGAAATTTGGGCCCAATAAATGGTGGAATATTCCTTGAAATTTGTGCACAACAACCTCAAAACTCGTGCACAACAACCTCAAAACTTGTGCATATGCCCTTGATTTTTGTGTCAGTGTTTGCCTCGAATTGTGTGTTGACGACCCCCTAGATTTTGGTGTCTGCCTCCTTGAAAAGCATGCCTCCAATGGCTGCCTCCTAGAAACTCGTGCCTCCTTTCTCTTGCTGAAAACCCTCCTTGAAGTTCTCCTTTTCTCCTCTCCTCTTGCTCTCTCATATGTCAAGTGAAGAATGTGCCTCCCTTTTCTCCTTTTGTCTTTTGGAAAATATTGAATCCCTAACCCTAGAATTCAATCGTTGAAATTTAATCTCCAAATCTCAAGATGTGTGGTTAAGGTCACTTTTCCCAAATGAACCCCCCTCAAACATTAGCCCCATTACTTAAAAGCCTCCTAGTACCTTTTTCAAGTTGTATACCTTTTTCCAATTTCTCATAAAGTGATTTTATCAACTCACTTTAATATTAGAAAAGTGAACTATGTACTTCACACATAAAGTCACTTTATAAAGTACAAGTGACTTTAATATTAAAGGAATAGACCTCAACCCTAAGCTAAGTTACCATGATTCATATACAAATACAAACACTCATATGGGTTCGAATCCAGATTCGCTAGTTTTTTGAAAATCCAGGATCCATATACGACAAGGATACGTCAAGTACAATTGAAAAAATATAATAATATTTTTAAAATTAAAAAAAACACTGAAACAAAATAAAATAAAATACAATTATAAATCGCAACATTTAGAACTAAAACCATTAGATATATTATAAATACGAAGATTGAAACACTGAAATGATGCATCCTCCCTCGTACAAAAAGGATAATATCATAAATGATAATAGTAAATACAAAATGAGCTTCTCGTCCATGATCACTCTACTAATATCATAATGTGTAGTAGGTTTAACTACATATCCTCAAATGGATCTACATTATCTTCTGCATATTGCAACTCTACATCATGAATAAATGATGGGGGTCCTGGTATGTAGGAAGTTGCATTTGTACGCTGGACTGGAGGTGGAACAATATCTTTAAATATGTTGAGGTGAGTCATGGCATTCAATGTCAGGTTCAAGTCAAAGACTTTTTTTATACTTTGGTTCAACATGTGATGAAAGACAGAGGTTGGAAAAAATATAATAATATTTTTAAAATTAAAAAAAACACTCAAACAAAATAAAATAAAATACAATTATAAATCACAACATTTAGAACTAAAACCATTAGATATATTATAAATATGAAGACTGAAACACTGAAATGATGCATCCTCTCTCATACAAAAAGGATAATAACATAAATGATAATAGTAAATACAAAATGAGTGTCTCATCCATGATCACTCTACTAATATCATAATGTGCAGTAGGTTTAATTACATATCTTCAAATGGGTCTACATTATCTTCTGCATATTGCAACTCTACATCATGAATAAATGATGGGGGTCCCGGAATGTAGGAAGTTGCATCCATACACTGGACTAGAGGTGGAACAATATCCTTAAGTATGTTGAGGTGAGTCATGGCATTCAATGTCAAGTTCAAGTCAAAGACCTTTTTTATACTTTGGTTCAACATGTGATGAAAGACAGAGGTTGGAATGAACATACATAAGATCTTCAACCTTTGCTACTCCCAACTTGTTTCGCTTCACTGAATGGTTGAAGCCATATGTACTCCAATTCCTCTCAGCTGATGGGAACTAGCAGCTTGTGATAATAGCTTGGTGGCTAGAGTTGAGAGATGAATGCTATCCCCACCACGGGAGCCCCACCAAGTAATAGGATCAAGATGCACTCTATCATCCACAGCTATTGGATCTGAAAATCTACTAGTAGTTTGTACAAATCCTCCAAATTTTTGATGTACTTTCATTGCAACTCCCACATCTCTATAAATTTTCGTCAAAGTTGTCTTGTATCCTTGTACCACTTCAAAATCCTTATTTTGCGCTGTAGTACTAAGTAAAGACAAAATTTTGGAATGATAATACTTGGGGGCAATGCATAGGCCGAAATGTGTAATGGTGTGGTCATTTTGTTCCACTTTTCCGTAAATATATCCATCACTTCAAAATAAAATGTTACAAAAAGGTCATTTTCACTTGCCTTGATAATTTTCCTTATCCTCTCCAACATACTATCAATGTTTTCATAAATTTCCCCCAAGCAAGGTGTATCTGTGTCAAATGTCTTAATCAAGGTCAAGATTGGTTCAGTAAACCATAGAAGGTATTGGACCTTGCCCAACCATGCATCATCAAGAATGATGGACTTGATTTTTTGCACTCTATCAGAAGTGAAGTGTTCCATGATTCTCAAAGAGGGTCAATGACTAGAGGGTCAATGACTATCGCTTGTAATGCTTGTCTTACCTCCACAAGCCTCTTTATGACAAGAGTGTGGGAGGCAAAACGTGCTTCATCAACCTACAAGTTTCAAAAAGTCAAATCTTAAATGAGAAATTATATATAAATTTGTAATCAAAATTTAAAATTAAGATTTTCCAACTTTCAATACAAATAATATTGATTAAAAAAAGTTTAAAGAGTACCTTTAATAGCTTCAACTTTGCAAAACCTCGATATATGACCTGAGACATTGAATGATTGGTTATGAACATTTGGATTCTTTTGCTGCTACATATATTTCATTTATCCATTCAATTTCATCAATCTCGGTAAGCATAAGGTTCAATCCACAATCATAAACTTTACAAACCTATGCATTGTCTGTAATGACATGGACAACATTATGTGGCCCCACATTTTCTATTGTATCAATAAGAATTGTGAATATGAAAGATTCATCTTTCTCTATTCCACTGCAATCAACAACTTTCAAAAACATATACCTTGGGGGCATATTGCAATAACATTAATTAACATTCAGTTTCTTTGGTCTCTCCATCCATAAAAAATGGACACCCTTGTTTCTGTCGATGTCTCCTGGATTGGCTATAGTTGTGTATCCACAAATTGTCTCTATGATGCCAACAAAGTAGTGTAGACCTTTTCATATCTAGGGTTCTTGTACCCTTTTGGCGCTTCATTAATTGCTTTAATCATTTGTTGCCAATAGGGAGAACACACAAAATTGAACGGTAGCCCATTTGCATAGATGAAATGAGTTACATGTTCATCGACTATGTTTCTACCTTGGTTATTGAAAGTGACTTCAAGAGGGCCTAGAGTTGGCCTTTTATTAGTTGTGGTAGTAGAGGCCTAGATGGCAATGGAGGCCTAGTTGTAGAGCTTTGTACATGGTGTTTTCCCTTAGCAAGCTTTTTATCAACATCATTTTACAAAAATGCATGGAATTTTATTTTTTCCAACACTCAAACCTTGGCCAGGTTTGCCATTTGCATCTTTTGGTCTGGAGTATACTTGCACCCCTGTGTTAGTTTGTCTAGTCAGATGGGCTTTCACTCTAGTATATGAGCCATTTTTTATATCTTGGCATTCATTGCATTGCCATTTATAAGAACCACCTTTAGGATTTTTTCCAATAATCTCCACATACTGCCATAAAGAAGATTTTGGGTCTGTTTTGATGTTTTCTCTTTTACTATGTCGTGATGGTTCCATTTTTGTAAGTTGTAGCGTTGTAGGGTATAATGTGTGACTAACTGCATATAAAATTCAAATTATAATTTATATCAATAATTTAAAATTTAAAATATATAAAATTAAAACTTAAAAAATTAAAAAAAATGTTTAATGTACAATTAAGAGTCCATTGTGCATTGTTAGTTTTTGTAGCATCAAATGTGTTCTAGTGACGAAATTTTGTGGAGAGGCTAGAATACATGAGATCTCCAAAACTCAAAAAATGTTTTTGGAAATTCTGCCAAGAAGTGACCTAATTAAATTATTAACCAATATTTTTAATGTTTCTTAAGTTTAAACTTAGGAAAACTGGTTAATTAATCAATATTAATTAAGTCAAGGCGATAATGGCCCAAAAACTCACATAGATCGATCCAGAGATGATCCTAGCCGATGCTTATGTTTTAATCTTGGCTATTGGTGCTCCAGTAGAGGATTACAAGAGTAGATCGATGTGGTGCTCCCAGCGCAGAACTTCGCAGTCCAGTCTCCAGTGCAAGAGGACAATGCGAGTTGCTAGGAGGGAGTAGAGAGATTTCCCATAGGGGGATTGAGACTCAGAGGGAGTCATTAGACTCAGGATCTCAGGAGATTAGACTCATTATTGCAGTAGTTGGCAACAATATGAGAAGATTAGAGTTTGCCATGCCTCCGTGGGTGAGGTGGGGTGACTTGGAGTTATAGCCCTAGAGAGCTACAAATACTGGGCAGGATCCTTGAGGAGTCCACCTCTTGGATCAGTAACTGGCTACGAGGGCCCACAATATTCAGTAGTAGGATGGCTCAGTGACAGTAGATGCAGTCAGATGCCAGAGTGATAGTTGCATTGACTTGTAGCAATCAGAGGCTGGGGAGCGTAGTGCAGAGTGGCACAATGCAGAGTCAGTAATAGCGCAAGGTCCTCAGTGGGCAGAGCAGTAGCTAGTAGTAGTTGGAGACTTGGGTGACAAATGCATTACACTGATCATAGTTGATTCAATATTTTGGATGTTTTTCAGTTGCAGTAACAATAACAACAGAGTCGCAGTAGCAACAACAACAATATTCAGTAGTAGGATGGCTCAGTGACAGTAGATGCAGTCAGATGCCAGAGTGATAGTTGCAGTGACTAGTAGCAATCAGAGGCTGGGGAGGGCAGTGCAGAGTGGCACAATGCAGAGTCAGTAATAGCGCAAGGTCCTCAGTGGGCAGAGCAGTAGCTAGTAGTAGTTGGAGACTCGGGTGACAAATGCATTACACTGATCATAGTTGATTCAATATTTTGGATGTTTTTCAGTTGCAGTAACAACAACAACAGAGTCGCAGTAGCAACAACAACAGTGTTGTAATGCAGATGTAGTGTTGGCAGCAATTCAACAGGGTCAACAATAGCACAAATGCAACACATATCAGAGTTGCGCAGTAGTTGGTGGGAAAAAACAATCAGACATCAGTAGCGTAACAGGAGATGATGCATAAAGATGTTGTTAGTTTTTGTAGTATCAGATTTGTTCTAGCCACAATTTTGTGGGGACGCTAGACTACATGAGATCTCCAAAAGTCAGAAATTGTTTATGGAAATCCTGTCTAGAAGTGATTTAATTAGATTATTAATCTATTTTTTTAATGTTTCCTAAGTCTAAACTTATGAAAATTGGTTAATTAATCAGTGTTAAATAAGTCAAGGTGAGAATAGTCTAGAAACTCACATAGATCGATCTAGAGATGATCCTAGCCATTGATTATGTTTTAATCTTGGCCTTTGGTGCTCCAATAGAGGATTTTAAGAGGAGATTGATGTGGTGATGGTGAAATCACTTGAGACACTTGATCAGTTCGATTTCTAGAGTAGTAACAGTGAGTTGTTGGAGAGAGCCAGAGATCGAGGCAGTGAATGAGGGGCAGGGACAGTGATCTAGAGGAAGTTTTCGAGATCCAGAGAGGCAGCAACATGAGGGTCGAGTTATCCCAGTGAGGCAGCGCAAAGCTTTGTGTAGTGGCTTCAAAGAGGGAAGATTGATTTTCTGAGAGGGGAAGATGTCTTCAATTGTAGAGGTTGGGAAGGAGTCCCTGAGTGTTGAAGAACTTTCTTAGCTAGTAGAAGGCAAAACGACTTCATCAGAGACCAGTTAGAGGCTTGATGTCAAGTATCGTAAGGAAGTGTCGTATAGGGTCGCAGGGACGAGTTTTAAGGGAAGGTGAGCTAGCCGGGAGACCGCTATAGAGGAAGGAAAATTCCCTTCAATAATTTTGTCCATATTTTCTCTTGTTGTGGATTGCTTTCATTTAGGCATCTAGACCGTACTCGCATTTTCATCGTTGCACACACTAGCAGAGGTTGGGAAGGAGTCCCTGAGTGTTGAAGAACTTTCTTAGCTAGTAGAAGGCAAAACGACTTCATCAGAGACCAGTTAGAGGCTTGATGTCAAGTAGGCTGTGCAGTGCAACAGATAGGGTCAGAGGGACGAGTTTTATGAAGGCGAGTTGTGCTAGAGACCGCTTGTGGAGGAAGGAAAATCCCCTTCAATAATTTTGTCCATATTTTCTTGTTGTGGATTCCCAGTTTCAGGCATCTAGACTTTACTCAGTGTTTTCACTGTTGCACACACTAGTTTCCCAAGTTGGGTTTTTTCGTGGACTTTTGTCCAAAAATAATTGTGTTAATTTTATGAGTGTGGCAGCATTTCTGAGCTTCTAGTGCTTTATTTTTCCGTAGAATTTTATTTGTGAAGGTTGTCGTGTGTCTATTTCGATATTTGCCGTAGCAGATAAATTGTTAATTAATTAACAATTAGGAGAAATAATATCAGTTGCTGTAATAGGATTCTAGTCTTGGAATTTTCACATGCATCACATTGATTTAAAAAATTTAAAAAATGTTTAATGTACACCAAAAAGTGCACTGTTTATTTCTACTGCAGTGAAAATATTTATTATATAATTGTAATATCCCAAAATGGGAATAGACAGTAATACAAAGCAACACAAACTAAAACTACAACAAATAGAAGCATTCATGAAAAACATTGCAAATAAACCATAATTGCTATAAGCCATTTTATTAATATTTCTGAAATGAGGGACAAGTACAAGTAGTGCTCAGAATGATAGCACCTTGGCCTGCTCTAGACAGGCTGAAATAATCTCTCTATTTCCCTGCTTAGAAAGTCTGCTCCTTTGCTGCTCTACGTGGTGTCTCTTCTACGTTACTGCTGGAAATGCTGCTGCTGGCTGGAAAGGGACTGCGAAAAGGGGCTGTTTTGCTGCTCAGAAAAATCTGAAACTCGGACACCAGATTATCCTCCAAAAACCCATAATAACCTGCGAAGGATTTTCGGAAAGGCTGACTCCGGAAAATTACCTTCTTGGGATGGATACACACTTCTGCTGGGTACGCTGTCCTCTGTGATTAATTGCTGGAAATAATGGCCTCCATCTACCCAAGGAACTCTGCTATTGAAGGGCTGATCCTTTCACAAGCCTCTGGATTGAAATCTCTCAAGCTTCCTCCTCTCTTGGAGCTACTCTCCTCCTTGACAGTGTAATCCCCTGAGTGACTGCGCTGCCCTGGAATGAACTGCGTAATCTTGGTGCTGAATCAATGATGCTGCTTTCAAAAGCTGAAGGTAGGACTCCTCTTGAACAGGCACTCAAAGTCCCTCGAAGATGAGATTGGGATTTCCGCTCAGAGATACCCGTGTGCTAAACAGCAGTTGCAGAGTTGGCTAAACAGCTCAAGCGTGCTCTGGTCTTGATAGATAGAAAATCTGAAGATGTATGAATGAATGAGAATGGCTGCCCTCATTCCCCTTTTATGCTATTGAGCCTCCAATGTTCTCTTGGGCCCACTAGTGCTATGCTGCCCCTCTGCCATGCTGTCCCCACGCTGCTCTGCGTTGACTAAGCTGCCACCTCTCCTGCGCTTTGCCAGAATATTCCTCCTCAATCCTGTTTTGAAGTTCCTAAAGCAATTTTCAATTGTGGAGTCCATTACAGGGCATATGGGCATCTCTCCAAAAACGACGGGCTTCTCACAAGGAACCAATGATAGCAGATACATCGAGCACAAGCAACTATGGTAAATTATCAAGACTAAGGGGATTACACGGTCAAGGAGGAGAGCAACGGACTCCAAGTGAAGGGGACTCCAAAATCTGAACTCCAACAAAAAGCACAATTGAAAATTTATTTAGGAACTTCAAAACAGGATTGAGGAGGAATATTCTGGCAAAGCAACTGGAGAACAAAGTATATGTGCATTGCAAAATGAGTGATCTCATAAACTCAAAGTGCAGGAAAGAGCATATATATATATATATATATATATTGAGGAAGTAAGAGGCTGGGGACCTTGCTGAACTAAGTGTGGGGGGTGGTAGCCTACAAAATCCGATGGTGAAGTATCCAAGGCATGAATGGAGAATGACCTCAAGCACTAAATTGAATTAAAAAATACAAGAAATCTCAAATTATAAATGTCCATAGAAAAACTAAGACTTTATGCTTCATTTACAGTTTGGAGAATAAATTGCAGATCTTAGAGGAGAGGATAAAATGGTGTAAATCTAGGATGATATACTTTCTGAAAGGTCTAAGCTGTTCAAATGCTTGCAAGTTGTAATGAAAGGGTGAGATAAATGAGAAGAATTAACAGTATTACCTCTCCTTACATGCAAGCTTGAATCTAGTGATAGAGATACGAAGTATAAATCTGGCCTTACATGCAATAATTTTGTGTTCAAGTCATAGAAGGGCATGTAATGGTTCCCCTGTGATCTCTAAAACTTCTTTAGTCTGGTAAGGCAGGTTATAATTTTGTCTGTCACATAAAAACACCCCTAAAATACAAAGAAAATGTGAAGTTATAACATATGAAATTACATAAATTGATGTAGACACAGCACATTGGACATAATGGAAAACAGTTAAAAGGATATATCTGGAACATCTTCAAGGTGAAACTGCAATCAGATATCCATAATAACCAAAGTTCAATTGTTATAGTACGTACAAGTTGACTTTGATGCGATTACAACAAAATTGAGTGATCGTGAAGTGAAAGTCAACGAGAAGGTTTAGTGGCTTTTCTAACAGCCAAGGTCAAGTCCAACTTTGCCGAAAAAGTAAAGTGAGTTATCTGTCCCAGAGTGAGATCTGAGGTTATCTTCAGTTTTAAAGTCCACATTTTTATTTAGATTTTCATCCTAAGTTACCAGGATTCGGATTCGGATACGGGTACGGATACGAGTACGGGTACGGATGCGGGTACGGATGCGGGTATACGGGTACGGATACGGATACGGGTACGCAGGGATTCGGATTCGGATTCGGATCCGGATACGGATCCGCCAATGTTTTGAAAAATTAGGATCCGGATACGCAAAGGAAACGGCAAGTACAAATAATATAAATATATTTTTTTATATTTTAAAAATATAAATTTTAAATTTTAAAAGTATTATAAAATGTAATACTTACAAAAAAACAATTAATATATTGCATTAATAAATTTAAAACTAATCTATTATTTATATTTATTAAATAATAAATATTGATATAAATTAAATAGTTTATAATTAAAGTAGAACATAATATTTATTATTATAAAAATTATTATTAATTTATTATTATTATAAATTATAAATTATAAAAATTATTTAATTATTATAAATTAAATTAAAGGGAGGCAAAGTATTTATTATTTAGATTCCTTTATAAAGTGATATTATTATAAATTATCTATTATAAAATTGATTTAATTATTATAAATTAAATTAAAGGTACGCAAAGTATTTAGATTCTTTTATTAGTGATATTATTATAAATTATGTATTATAAAAAGTATTTAATCATTACCTTTTATAAAGTGATATTATTATAAATTATCTATTATAAAAAGTATTTAATCATTATAAACTAAATTAAAGGTAGCAAAGTATTTTAGATTCTTTTATAAAGTGCGAATTGGGTTAGGATTTAATAATATAAGCTATCGGAAACCAAATACTTGGAAACTGAGAATTTAAAATTGGCGTAAGAGTTTTGTGGGCAGATTTATGTCAGACTTTGCCGGCTCATTATCGGGTGCCTCGCTAGCTACACATGTTGTGATTGGACTGTCCAACCAGCATGCCTTCGAATGTTTTGCCACACATTATTAATACCTTTGCACATTCGGACAGATATAATCTTCAATCAAGTTCTGTCGTAAAACACAGTGATTAAAGTGCATGGAGTGAATGTCGGTGGATCCCAGCGGATCCGGATCCGAATCTGTATCCAATCCGGGGATCCGGGGATCGCAACTACTTGAGACACGGATGCGGTAACATAGTTTTCATCTCAAGAAGGGGTGCTATGTATCAAACTTTGTCTGAAGGTCATATTATTGGCTTCCTTTCATTGCTTAATACGGTAGAGCATAATCATTTCCTTGAACCTGAATGTTCTGAACATGGCCAAGAGTAATAATTGATTTCTACTTTTCCAGAGTGACAAAATATATGATCTTTAACATAGCAGAAAATAGTTGCATCCTGACCATATAGTCCTAAAGCAGAGTTGAAAACACTTCTACATTATCATAATAAAAAACTGAGGTAGGGATTTTTGATGCATACTCAAGGTAGGTCCTATTAGTTGATTACCTAAATAAATACAGGAGGTGGAAGGTTGTGGAACCAATCTTGGAAAGTCTAGTCATAGGATTTGTTGGATTTCTAATTTTCTACTAAATATTTTAATATTCTTTTGAAGCAGACAAATATTCAGTGAAGCTGGGGTATTTATTTTGGTATGTATGCTCAGCAGCTTTGTCCACCTATGATTAAGACAGACCCAATCTTAATCCAAATCCTGACACTAGTTCCAGTGACTCTTCAGGAAAAAAATAAATGGTGGTTTTGGATAAACAAACCTTATTTTGGACACAGTTTGCATAAACTGGATCTGTTTCTATTTTTGTCATCTATGGTAAACATTTTGATTAGTTTGCTTTTCCAGTTCATGAAAAAAATGTCTTCCACTTATAAGCTGTCCCTCTCTTTTGGATGTTTGTTTCTGTTGTCTCTGGGTTTAGATAGTCAAATGGAATTGTAGTTGTTTAGTTTTTATATAGTTTGCAGAATGTTTTTTTAGAGAGATCATTATTGCACCAGCCATTTAGCACTGTGTTCGGTATTTCAGTTATTGCGATAATATTTCCAAAATCAACCTCAGCGATTATATCAGCAGTAATTATCGTGATATTCTAGTTTTTTGAAATTATTGTGACAATTTAGGTAATTATCGCCATAATTTTGAAATTCTGGCCGTCTATCCATTTCAACTTATTAGCATTTTTCTTTTTTCTTTTTAACCCTAATTTTTAAAAATTGAGTTAGGGTGGAGGATTGTTTGACTATTTCCATTGAGCAAACAAGGGGAAATCTATTGTTTATAATGAAAATCTTTTGGTAAAAATCACATGAGAAATATAAATATATAATAAAGAATAAAAGAATAAATTAAGGTCTAGATTAATAAATAAATTAATACATTAAAAACTAATTCACATCGAACTAATAACCTAAACATATAGAAAAACAAAAAATCAATCATTTAAATGAAAAGACAAGATTAATAAACAATGATGGGAATATACTAATGAAATAATATATATATATATATATATATATATATAAAATGTTCAAAAAGAATATTAATTAATAATTTAAAAATAAATCCAAATAATCAATGAAAAGTGATAAAAAATCAAATAAATTAAATCAAGAAAATGACCATTCTATTAAAAGTCGACCAATAACTTATATCTTAAAAATCTATTGTTTTCATTTCCTCACGATTCATCTCATGAGGATACATACCCTAGTAGTTAATTGACTAAGGATGCTTGAGAGTGGTTTTGACATCGTTGGATTTCATATGGAAAAAGTAGAATTTTAAATCCCACTCAAACTCCAGCAGACTTAACAGTTTTTAGGATTTCATGATTGGTGGGATTGCAACATTTATACTAGATTTTGTGATGTATATGAACATTGAAGGTATGAAGCTAACATTACTCAAGATCATTGAGCCCTCTATGTACCTTGATGTTGATTGCATTGACGGTTGAGCTCCTCCTTCACGACCCTTGTAAAAATGTAGCAAAATCAATGATTAGGATGTTAAGCCTTTTCTATCTTATTTTAATGTTTAAGGGGTGATCTTGATGAGATGGATCCCAATATAGGCAATGATTTTGATTTTATGTAGCTATTTGTTGTAGCATGCTTTTCTGTCTTTTGGAGGCCATGTAGACCATCTCTATTGATCTATTTTGATTCATAGATGGACTGCACTCAATGATTTTTTTGGTTATATGCACCTTTGCTATATAAATGCGAAATTTTGCATATTTGTGTATAATAATTTGGACTCACGTGGATGCACATGAATATGTTTTTTTTTTCAATAATTGAATATTATATGTATTTTTTGGTTGGCCTATCTTTTTGTCTAGCTCTGACAACATTGTTGAGGATGTTGTGACCATTTTCCATCAAGGAGAAATCTGTTATTTTCATTGCCACGCCTCATCTTATGAGATACATTTATTTTTGTTTTGATATGATTTTGTATCATTCTATCAGATCTGATATTTCAATATTGATATCTGATGTATCACTTGACATCTTTATACATCCTATACATCAATTTAATTTTCATATTTATGTTGCAATGTGTTTGTTTGATGCTGATGTCATTTCAGAAGTTAAAAAAATTGAAAAATAATGATTATTTTTGTATTTTGTGATTCTCCTGATAATGCCCCTGATATTGCCGATAATTTAAATTTTGAACCCCGGATGATAGTTGCTCACCTGCATGGCATTTTGTGACATTTTGAAATGATATACAAGGTATTTATAAAGTGATGGAGCTTAACATTCTTTTAACCATTCTTAAAGGTCGTTAGACTCTATTACTTGGATAGGCTGACACTATGTTCATGGAATTTAGACTTGAGAGAATCAAGGCTGGAACTTGTAAATGGCTTGTTGAACAAGTTTATAAATCTGTAGTCAAAATGTGACGAGAGATGCATGGTAAAAACATGAGATAGGGGCTTGGTCTGGGACATGATTTTTCATCCAAATTTTGAGGATGATAATCTGGCATGGTGATATCCTAATTATAAGTTTACTTTCAGGACCTGTCTATCAATGCTTTAAAGACACCCCTTCTCAAGGAAATGGTTAAATAGTTATTTGTTTCGAGGCATTAATTCTCTTTAAAAGTTGTTTAGGCATGGAGTGGAACTTTGGTGTGGTCAGTTGTATCTTTTGGGGAAGAAGTTTACCATTTTCATCAAACAAATTTTTATCCATGGGAGTAATGATCTATGGTGGAATAGTACATTTGACCTTTCTGAGAGGGAGGGAAGGCTATATGGTGGCTGCCGTGTGCGAATGGGGCCCCTTGGACAAAAGACAATTGTGATTATGATAGAAGGCATCTGTTATCAGAGTCCCATCTCATCATTGGGCAGTCCTGAGCGAGATGGAAGGCTAGATGGTGGTCAATTGTGTGTGCGAAGGGTGCCATTCCAAAACATTTTAATTTTGTTGTTACAGTTGCATTTGTTATCGTAGTCATAAAATTTCTATCTCTTCATTTATCCCATATTGAATAATATCTTTGTCAATGATGGTGACTTGTTCTATGGTTCAGCTCTCAAATTGCAAGACGAGTATAAAGAACTTCTGAATTTTTGTTCACTTTAATTTCTTTATAATTTCATAACACTTTGTGAATCACCGTAACTTTGTCAATAGTGAATCTGCTGCAAATTCTTAATCTTACAACTGGATTTACTTTGAATCTGAGTCTACTTTCCTAGCTTTCATACAAGTGTTAATAAAATCTCAATAACTTCTGAGCTGACAAATGAAGAGATTTAATAGAATAATTGTCATTTGTTTTGGGTTAGTAAAATATTACTTGCTGACATATTCATTAAGATATTAGAATCAGAGGTTCAAGATAAAGTCATAGCTTTCATGGCAAGACCTCTTAATAAAACTTGCTTTGGTTCTGATTAGCAGGTTCAGATGCATAGCTTGATGCATTTTGATTCTTCCAAAGACCAAAGACACATATTTTGCCAATATATATATATATATATATATATATATATTTTGATGTTTTTATTGTTCATTTTCTACGTACTTATCTAACTTCACATGTACAGGATTTGTATGCACGTAGATGTGGTCTTGGTTCTTTAACACTGTTTTTGTGCTGGAGGGTTTTGTACATTGCATACATGCCCAATGCTGAGTTGGCCAATAGAAATAAATTTCCAGTTTGCATTTATTTATTGCAGTTCAATATGTTAAAGTGACAATTATCTGCTACCATTGCTATATATAATAAAGAACTTGGATTTGGAGTCAAATCCTGCGAGTGATAGGATTTCGAGGGTTGCGTTCTGTAAGGCAGCCAACTTGTGCTAGTTGGAAAGACACCAAAAAAATCCAGCAATTTTAAGGGTTTGTGTGGCCCGGGTTGCGTGTGATCTCTGGTTGCTTTTGATGATTTTGATGTCCTAGATGTTGTGCTAGCAAACAAAAAAAAAGAGCTTGGATTTGGCTGGTTTTATTTATAATTAAATTTTCTTGTTTTAATTATAATTTATTTTTATTCTATAGATATGCTTTGTGAAATATATGCTCGAGGATGAATTGGTTTCTCTTTTACTGCTTGTCAAGCATAGTCTGATCATTACAGTAATAATATGTACTGGCCATGAGAAAGGATACAAACTACTGTTAAAAAGTTTTAATTTGGTTTGTTTCCTGTTTTCTTTTTCTTTTTCCTTGTTCTTATATACACTCGATTCATACTTAAGTTATATCGTCCTGTTTTTTCTTTTAAGTCAAATATTGTATTATCTGAAAGCCTAATCTGTCTACTCTGTTGTATTGATTATCACTTCTAGTGAAATTGCTATACCATTTATGGTTATGGTCAAGTATATCATGTGAGTTTTTACCTAATAGGTAGGAAGCATTGGCTACTTTGTTATTGAAATTGACCAACTTGTGCAGGACCATAGTGGCACAGAGCAGAACTTGTACCAAACAGAAACATACTCTGCTACATCAGCTGGCGGTGGGGATCAATTGAGTTCTGTTGGAGAAGACAACTCCTTATCACAATATGTTGCAGAAAACGGCTCTTCATTTGAAGTTTCACAGGTAAATTTAGGGGGTTTGGATTGTTTACAGGTTAAACATTTCTCCATATACACAATGCATCTAATTACACACAAACATGTTTTACTTACCTGGAAAACTTGTCTTTTGTGGGAGTATATTAAGATTTGAGTGACGTTCCCACCTAGCATAATGAAGCTCATCTTGTTACCTTTTTCTGCATAATGTAGAGTGATATCAGTCAGAGTCCCAAGAACCATAGTCCTACATTAGATCACGAGTCTCATCCTAATGCTGAGCAGTTGCCTTCTCACCCCCAAGTGCCACATCAAAAACAACAGCAGCCTGCACCTGAGGGCCATCGAGAGCTGGACCCAGAACCTGAGCTGCATCAACGTCAGCCAGAATACCAGCGTAGGGATCAGCAGCAGTACTATTCCCAGAATGGTGGAACACCAAGGGGTTATCAGGGGCAGAGAGGTGGACGTGGAATGGGATATGGAAGTGGCAGAGGGAGAGGCTACATGAATGTGCGGGGAGGCCGCACTGGCAGGGGTGGTAGTTATTCTGGTGGTCGTGGACAATACTATGACCAAGGCAATTACTACCCTAGAAACTATAACAGCGGAAGAGGACGTGGTAGAAGAAGTGATGAAATGGTTTACAACCATGGAACTGGTCCATCAGAGAAATCTGCTATAGCAGCAACAAATTGAAATTAGTCCCACCAATTCCAGTAGCTGGGGTATTAGATTAACCCTATCTCATCTTTGTTATAAAATGGGAATGTTGTTTCTAGCTTCTGGCAAGTATATTGAAGGTAGAATACTGTTAGGTTCTACCGGTAGTCCCATGTTGAAAGGTGATGTAGAACTTTGGTCTCGGACGTTTTTTTGAGTACTATTGCCTTTGTAGAAGACAGCTTGTGGTATACCATGGTATAATCAATCAAGTTCCAATTTTTGCATAGATACACTGAGATGCCTTTCATTTATGATGGATTAGTGAAGTTGTTTTGGTTTTGTGATCCCCCCACTCTTTTCCCACCGCACCCTTCTAATTAACAGCAGTTTCATGTACAAGGCTAGGGGACTGGGGTACCTCTGAGCATTTTAGATGCAATATGGGACTTCAGTATTAACTTCGTTAGATGAATCCATTACTAATGTAAGGGTTAGAAATTCCGACTAATGATAATTGGTCGGAGACTTATGTGTTTATCTTAAAATAACTTATTTTTGTGTTTATTTTGCAATTAAGGAGTATGATCTGCTGATGACATGATTGTGCTTATAAAATGGATTGATGATTATCAAGTCGTGCTTATAAAATTGAAAGTCTTAATGTGGACACTGGCTGGCCCGTACGCCCTTATAATATCGGCTATTGAACTAATTGGACTGATGCCTTTGATGATCAGTTGTTTATCCAAGGCCTTTGATTTTATGCTTTGTATAACTTCCATCAGTATTCAATGAGAGGTCTAATTTTATGAATTTGTAGGATCCGGGGGTGTCGGTGGTGGTGGTTGGGGCTTGGTTTACGCTTGGTTTACTTCGTGGATGGAGTTTGTGGCCTTGTCATACTTTATTCTAACATCATTTGTGTTTACATTTTAAGAGAACTCTCTATATCTTTAAATAATCTTTTTATTCACCTATTGCAGTGTATACTGGATCATTGCATGCCTTCCAAATAGCAAAGACGTTATACATCATCAATCTGCCTTGGGTTAACCATGGCGGTTATGTTCCAGTGACACAGGGCAGCAATTGCTCAACTATGTGACACATCTATCTAACTGCTAAAAGGAGGTTATTACGCTGCATAAACATTGCAATGCCATATCGTTTTATTAAACCGCAAAAGTGAAATTGAGAGGCCGAAGTTGATAATGTAGTCTTCATGGTATTCTATACGAGCTTCGCTCATCTCAGAAAGATGGGAACCTGCTATAGTTTGTAGAAAAGCAGGTCCTACTTTTTAGATGAGGTAGACAAGAAGGGAATAAATGAATTAAAGGCACTTCATTATTCTTTGAGTCAAGTTCAACTCTAGAACAAACGGAAATTGAGAAGATGACCTGTCAAACTCTTGAAAAATCTAGGAATGTGATTAGTATCTATGCGAGTTCGGAAGAAACATGCTATGCAGATAAGCATGCAGATCCTCATGCAGTTTTGGCAGAACCTTTTTTTGAAATACAAATGTTTAGAACTGTCAACCTCTATCCAGGGGAATAATCAGAAATGATTGGTTTTTTCCTGCGCTATCCCACGCCATCTTCGATTTTAAACGCAAACGACGACGCAAACTAATTTAACAATTCAAAATTTCATTTTGATATTTAATTTCAGTAAAAATTTGGCTTCCGCAAAAATAAGACCCGTGTGACATGAGATGACCATGTACTTTAAATTTAAAATATCTTATATTCGTTGAGACCATGGCGGGTTTCAATGGGCTGATAAATGTTGACCCCAAATTTTACAAGTTACCCATATTAATTATCTGTTAGTGTTTTGAAAGAAATTTATAAAAATAACAATGTAATGCGTTGTGTTAATACAATTAATGTAATGTGTTGTGTTATGAAAGAAGTCCCAAGTAGGAAATTTAGTAGTTTTCCTTGTTTGACATGTGCATATGTTCCAAATAAAGATTAGACATAACTTGAAAACTATTAAGTAGGAAGTGCATCTGTATTGGATACAACATTGAATCGAATGCATGCAAGGCTATATGTTATAGTAAATAAAAAGATTCTTAGAAGTTTATAGGTGCTCTTGATGACAACATCTAAATTATAACATTATTATTTTTAGATAGACACCCAAACACCGAAAATCCTTACATATAGGAGGCGGCAAGACTTGGAGAAAATCAATAGCCAATTAGTCACGAAATGTCAAAATTCAATATGGAACACCGAAACACCAAAAATCTTCTTACGTAAAGGAGGCGACAACGAGAGGAGGAAGAAAAATTAGAGTTGGACTTGGAGGAAGGAACACCGAAACACCAAAAATCCTCCTACGTAAAGGAGGCGACAAACGAGAGGAGGAAGAAAAAGTAGAGTCGGACTTGGAGGAAGAAAAATTAGAGTTGGATTTGGAGAAAATCAATAGTCAGTTAGAAAATGTCAAAATGGTTCTACAAGAGACCTTGGAAAATGTCAAAATGATTCTATAAGAGACTTTCAAGATGCAACAAGGAGATGGAAGAACAAGCTCAAAGTCATCTTTTCAGATGAATCTTTTTTTGATAAATGAGGTGAATTTATTTGATATAGTTTCTCATTAATGAAGTAAATAAAATGCAAGATTGGGGAAATGCAATGCGAGTAGGAGTAACACCTTAATGGAAAACAAGATTTGGAAGTTACCTCCAAATATGATACCAATAGGTTGCTGAAGGGTATATTGAACTAAATTCAATGTTGATTGTTTGATTGATAATTCCGAGGTCACGTTTGTTGCAAATCGGTACATATGACAAGAGGGATTAGATTAAATCGGTACATATGACAAGGAGGGATAGATTACGAAGAAACTTTCAATCCCACAACAAAGTTGATAACAATTGGAGTACAAGTAGGAAGTATGTTAAAAGCACATTATTAAATGGGGATTTTGATTAAGAAGTTTATATGGAATAGCCAAAAGGATTTTTACTATTGAAGGAGAGTGGATTAAAGCAAGCCCTTTGATATGAAAATATTGATTAGTATTGTATATGTAATGGTTTTAAGAGACAAATTTGAGGCAACATTTTATCTGAAAATGAGAAGAAATTATCATTATGGTTATATATGGTGATGATTTAATAATTGAAGTTATTAGTACTAATTTAATGAATGAAAATATATAATCCTTGCAAAGTACTAGATATGATAAACTTGTGATTATCACATTATGTTTTTGGGAATGGGAGTTTGGTAACAAAAGCACAAGATTTTCATCTCACAAGTAAATTATGCATTGAAGTTGTTGATAAAGTTAACTAACAATGGAGGGTTGCAATTCTAGCTTAAATATTTCAAAGGATGATAGTTTAGAGGTTGTTAGTAAAACATCATATCATCCTGTGTAGTTAGTTTGATATATCTAACAACCACCAAGACGTACCTAAACTTTGTAGTTGGTATGTTCTCAAGGTATGCAAGTTATGCTAAGGAGACACATTGTATTATTGCTTTAGGTATATCAAAGGTACATTACAATTTGGTACTATACTCAAGAAGTTGAAAATTTTAAGTTAAAATGATTTTTCAAATGTAGGTTGGTTATGTGATATAGATGGAATAAGTATCATATTTCTATGCCTTAATCTTGGTAGTGGAGTGATTTCACAGGCAAGTAAAAAGGTAAATTTTGATGGCCTTTAATTAACAAAGGTGGCCTTATAGAGTAATAGTCAAAGCAACATGTGATAGAATTTATGGGATTTGCAACTTCAACAAATATACCAAACAATTTTATAGCGCATTAATTAAAGTGCAATCAATATGACAAATAATCTATTTTTCATTCAAATGCAAAAGATGTAGAAGTTTATTATCACTACAATAGGGAACATGTTAAGAAAACAAAGACAATTAGTTTTTTTGCAAGTCACAGTATTAGGAAGCATGTGTTTTCGTCAAGGCTAGAAAGCATGTATTTTCGTCAAGGCTTTAAGAAGGGACAAGTTTGAGAAATTTCAAGCATTGTTAAGAGTCATGGAAAACATAATAAATATAAAGGGGAAGAGTGTTACACATTTAAATGTTATTTAATAAAGAGATAATGTATTGTTACAAAGTTACGATATGCAGTTATTTGGAAAGTTAACAATGGAGGGTTGCAATTCTAGCTTAAATATTTCAAAGGATGATAATTTAGAGTTCGTTAGTAAAACATCATATCGTCACTTGTAGTTAGTTTGATATATCTCACAACAAACAAGGCATATCTAAATTTTGTAGTTGGTATGTTCTCAAGGTATTTGAGTTAACCTAATGACACACATTGTATTGCTTAGGTATATCAAAGGTACATTACAATTTGGTATTGTACTAAGGAGTTGAAAATTTTAGGTTAAATGATTTTTCAAATGTAGGTTGGTTGTGATGTAGATGGAAGAAATTTCATAATGTGTCATGCCTTAATCTTGGTAGTGGAGTGATTCCATGGTCAAGTTAAAAAGTAGATTTTGATGGTCCTTTCATTCACAAAAATGGCCTTACAAAGTAACAGTCAAAGCAACCTACGAGACAATATGGTTGTGGGATTTATGCAATTTGAAATTTCAACAAATACAACAAACAATTTTGTAGTGCATTAATCAAAGTGCAATCAAGATGGAAAATAATGTAGTTTTCATTCAATTACAAGACATGTAGAAGTTTATTATCACTACATTAGGGAACATGTTAAGAAAATAGAGACATAATTGGTCTTTTTCCAGTGACAATATGAGGTAGCATTTGTTTTAATCTAGGTGGTCAACAAGGACAAGTTTGAGAAATTTCAATCATTGTTAGGAGTTATGGAAAACATAATAAATATAAGGGGAGGAGTGTTACACATTGTAATGGTCATTTAATAAAGAGGTAATGAAATGTTATGAAGTTACAATATAAATTTGTTGAGAAAGTTAAGAATGGAGGGTTGCAAGGTTAAATATTTGAAAGGATGATAATATAGAGGTTGTTAGTAAAACATCATATCATCACTTGTAGTTAGTTTGATATATCTCACAACAACTAAGGCATATTTGAACTCTGTAGTTGGTATGTTCTCAAGGTATTGAAGTTACCATAAGGAGACATATTGAATCACTTGGGTATATCAAAGGTATATTACAATTCGGTAATGTACTCAAGAAGTTGAAAATTTTGTTAGGATATTCCGACACAGGAAATAGTTAAGAATAATTTAGTCTAGTGTAGAGTTAAGTAAAGTGTGTTTCTTTACTATGTACATTTGTAACTTATAATCCGACGGTCACGATTTGTTTTGATCCGATGGTTCACTCTCTCCTCGGTATTAACGACACTTGATTCATGGCTTAACACTCGATTGGTCCATGATTTCTATTTAAAGAGCATGGAGGGTCATTTTTCGGGTAACCGTTTATGAGAGAAACATATGTAATCTTTCTTTTATATTAATAAATTCCTTGAAGTGGCCGCATTGGCTCAGGCTGTGCACTATTTCCCTCTTCGAGGGTTTTAACCACGTGATAATACTGGTGTACAGATTTGTGATTTGTTTGTGAGTGGTGACCTTTGGTTTTTGATCTGAGGAACTTGCCATGTAAATTCCTACATGGTATTAGAGCTATTGTGAGGGCCGTATCTGTGGTTGATCCAAATCCGAAGTCGATTTGACTGCATGCGACTGTCGTTTTTTAGATCTACTATTTTTCGGGCCTGAAGAACTGTTTTGTTGTGTCTGAAGCGTCTATTACAGTGAGAAACCCCTTTCGTTTCATGCGAAAAGGTTTTCGGTTGTGCAAGTTATGTCAGTTTAGATCTGGAGGTTTAAAGTATCTGTTTTGCAGTTATATTTGTTTATAGTTTTTTTTTTTGGTTGAAATTTCGGTTCCCTCTATTTATTTCGGTTTTTATGTTTTATTTATTTGCTAGATCTATACCCACTTCTCTGTGTATGCTCTTTGCTTTGCGCTGTGTGCGATCTCGGCAAATCAGAAACAAGGAGAAGGGATTTTTTTTGCTACTTATGCTCTTTCTCTGCGTCTTTGTGCGATCTTGGTAAATTAGAAATAGCGAAAAAATAGATAGTTGCCAGTAAGGCTAACCAGAAATCTAACGTTTTGCCGTAAGGCTTGCATTTATTTATTTTTTGCTCGGATTTTGTGTTTTTTGTGCAGGAAAAAGGCACGCACATTGAAGAAAAAAAAACCCCTTCCTCCGTTCAAACAATTACAGAATCCTTTTACTATCTCACTTGGTGAAAGTTAGTTTATGAGCATAGAGGTCTTGGGTTCAAGTCTTTTTTCTCAAGCTTCTTTTGTAAATGTTTTTTGTTAAAGGGGCGGGATTTTTTTAAAAAGTTGAACTTCATCATCAAATTTCAAACCGTTTCCGTAACTATTCGGCATCTACAACTTGTTTTTAAAAAAATGCATAACTTCTTCATTCCTAAGCCGTTTTTTTTGAATCGGCCTAATTTTTCGAGATCTTTCCATTGGAGTAGTTAGTTTCAGCTCTTTTCAGCTTCAATTTTTATTTATTTTTAAGTGGAAAGTGCATGCTCGGTTATTCTTAACATCACCAATTATTCCCAATGGTTACCTCACATGGTAGATTTACTTAGAAGTAAAATGATTTATAGAATAGCCACAGGGCAATAAGCTAAACCTTCCGATGATGATAAAGTCGCTAAATGGGAAAATAAACAAGATCAAGCACGAGGGTTGATAGAAATGTCCATTGCTCAAGATCTTCGATTTCATAACATTGAAATTGACACACCTGATGAAGCTTTGAAAAAGATAAACACTGTTTTTGACATTCAAAATCAAATCAGGGCCCACTAGCTTGAAAATGAGTTGCTTACTTTGGACCCCAATAAATTCTCCTATAGTGAAGATTTTTTGTCCAAATTCAAGACCTTTAGACTTCTTTTAGAAGGTTGTAAGGTTAAAAAGGATGATGGTAGCTTCATCTATTCCATTCTTGCTAAGCTTGGCCCTACATACTCTGTATTTGTTTCCACCTTCCATTTCATTAGAGAAGCCATCATTTCCTCATGAACCACCTACAAGAACCCCACTTTTGATGCCTTTTGCGATTCTTTGATAAGAGAATAAGAAAAACTCTTACACCTTGGTCTTATCACTTCTGGAAACGCTTCTAAGAAAGCCTTAGCAACCCAACAACAACCATATGAAAATAATCCCAACAAGTAGTATCCTAGAAAGTATGGTCCTAAATCAAAGAAGGGTCCTAAGCAATTTCAGCCGCAAACTAAAAAAGCAACTCACCAAAATGATAAGACAAATAAAAACTAAGGGAAGAAGACGGATAGACATTGCAACTTTTGTAATCGTGATGGCCATATAGAGTCCAAATGTTTCAAGAAGATGGAAGCCTTAGAAGCAGCAATGAAGAAGCACAACATCAATTTGGAGCACTCTTCACCTTCATCTTCAGGAATGTCACTTTTCTGCTTGTGGTTGTCAAGCATCAAGAGCTGGTTATGCATTAAATGTATCTTCTTCTTCTCATTCTCATGAGTGGCTCATTGATTTTGGAGCTTCTTACCACATGGCAAAAAATAAAGCCATGTTTTCTTCTTTAAATGATTGTAACACCAAACATATTTATGTTGGTGATGATAGATCTCTTAGTGTTGTAGGATCTGGAACCATTCATCTAGGTAATGGTCAATTTAATGATGTGCTATGTGTTCCTACCTTGTCATGCAACCTTCTATCTGTTTATCAGATAACTCATTCAGGGGAAGGGAAAATAGTAGAATTCTCACCTCATGATGTTGTAATCAAGGACCTAAAAGATCCTAGACATATTTTAGCTACTGGCATTGCTGATGATTACACAAGGTTGTATAAGTTTGGCAACTTTGGGTCATCATGTCTTCCCTCCGTTGTTGTTGCTCATAATGATGAAGTGAGCAAACTTTGGCATGAACGATTTGGTCACTTAAACTATCGCTCTCTTCAAACTCTATGTAAAGCAAAAATGGTGACAGGTCTTCCTATGGTATCTTGCCGAGATGGTGTTTGCTCCGGATGTGTACTCGAAAAACATCATCGAGATAGTTTCGACAAACGTGCCTCTTGGCACGCTTCATCCCCTTTGCAACTTGTGCACAGTTATTTATGTAGTCCACTTTCTGTTGTCTCTTTCTCTGGTTGCAAATACTTATTAACTTTCATTGATGATATTTCCAGACGCACTTGGGTATACTTCTTAAAACTCAAGAGTGAAGTTTTTAGCATGTTCTTGTCCTTTAAGGCCTTTGTTGAGAAACAATCTGGACATCAAATTCTTAAGTTAAGATCAGACAATGGAGGAGAATATGTTAACAACAAATTTATCAACTTTTGCACTGAGCATGGAATTCAATTGAAACACACTGTTCCATATACTCCACAACAAAATGGCATAGTTGAACAAAAGAATCACACCTTAAAAGAAATGGCTAATTGTATGCTTCAATCTAAAGGATTTGGTCTCAATTTCTGGGCAGAAGCAATTCATTATGAAAACTACATAGTAAATCACACTCCTACTAAGGTTGATAGTCCTTTTATTAGAAAAAGTGGCCTTACAAAGTAATGGTCAAAACAACCTATGAGACAACATGGTTATGTGGGATAACTTCAAAAAATACAACAAACAATTTTATAATGTGTTAATAAAAATGTAATCAAGATGACATAATCTAGTTTACATTCAAATGAAAAACATGTATAAGTTTATTATCGCTACATTATGGAACATGTTAGAAAACATATATACAATTGGTATTTTGCAATGGGCAGGTTGATGCCACCTCACCATTTGAACATGGATGTAACCTGCTCTTTTTCGATGAAAATGAATGAAGAAGGTCCTACCAAGCTTACAAAAAAAAAACAAGATTACATGAGTAGATCCTAACAAGAATATTATAACTTGCTAGATATATATACAACACCTATATATAATATGATCTCTTATTTGTCTCTTTGTCTCATATCTTTTGCATATTTTGTTGTTTAAAAATGCACTATTGATTTTATTAAACCCGAGTTTCTCTCTTCATTATAGAAATATCTAAGGAAGTTAACTCCTGTAGTTTATGATAAAAAATTTCTATATTCCTACTTTAAGGAGGTCTATTTATCCTTGCAAATCCCAATTCCTTGTTTTCCTTTAGGTGCCCTTCAAATTTCCTCAGATGCATCACTATTACACTTAGTATAAAAGGATAAGATAATTACAAAATATCATAAATTTGAATAAAAGGATAAAATATATGAATTTTTCCATAGAATTACTTAATTATTATTTATGCTTCGAGCCTCATGAGTGTGTAGCCCCATAAACATTACCCTTAAGACATGAGTTAAACAAGTAGATAAATTTTCAAAACACAATTATTTTGTTAATTGTAAATGCATATACATGGTTGCATTTGTTTCTAATAATACAAGATAAGACTTAGGCAAATAGGCTAGTAGATCCTTCATATAATACGTAATTTGGGCCTAGATTGCCGGTTAGTCCATTATTTTGCAAGATACTAATGTGCTCTCTCAATTCTTTACCATGTCATGCCGTGAGGGATGGAACTAATACCCATACTGATACACACAGAATCTTATCCTACATTGATGTAGAAATTATACAATATGCATGTATATCTTGGATTCACCCAATCTAACAATATGCTAATGTTAAATACTAAATCACTTCTACAAATCTTTGTGGAATTAAAAACACAATCGCCAATTACAATATCATGAAGAAACATCAATCACACGCAACACAGATAATTTCCCGGGGAAAGCGTACAACTAAAAACCCCACTATCTTCTGTTGTATATTATATCATGGATCATGAAACAATTACATACGAAACTCCAATCACAAGAGCTCTCAGTACATCAGCTAATTTTCTCACACTGTCATACAAAAATTGGCAAATCACTTTCTCAATTTACTGTCTCCAGACAACCTGCCTCCACTGCGCAATCCCTGCTGAAAGAAATCCCTGAAATGATGCCTTCTTGCCTGCCTTGATTGTGAAATCCTCATGGGAACATCCAATGTGTGTTTACTTGCTTGTGTGCAAGTTGATACTGTCACCACTGATAGTTTACTTCTCTTTCACCTAGAATTCAACTGGGTCTCCACTGTATCTAACATGCATGCAATTAATAATAGTAAATCTTTAGTTGCATGTGAGACCACTTATTGTGAATTAATTAATAATTAATTCACTTGATCTCTCATTAGTGTATCTTTAGTTACAACTAGCACAATTGAGTTTAACTCACTTAAATGAGTTAAAATACTTACAACTTGCACAACTCATGCATCACTACACTTCCAACTCTGTTACAACTCGAATCATTAGTTACAACTAAAGTCAACTTGCATGTCCCACCAACGAACCACTTAACTTGAAATTCACTTGCTAACTAATTTTCCACTTCAGTTAACAATTTCCAAGTCCACATTGAGGATAGATTACAGTATATTGTGCATCTAAATTAAGGGATAATAAAGATTGACATGCATCTATAAATAGACATGCATCTATAAATATACATGTACCATACATCTATAAATAGACATACACCTAAAAATAGCTTGAGGCCCCACCTAGTGTAGGTGCTTAATTTTCACTAGGATCAAATTTCTTGTTGAATCTCAACACTCCCTCTCAGCAAGAAAGGGATTATCCTTCACACCTTTCTTGTCTTTATGATATTTGAATTTTCTCCTGGTAAGCGCCTTCTTCAGAATATCTGCATTCTGATCTTTCGTGGGAATGCACTGAAGCAACATAATTCTCCTCTGCACACAATCTCTGAGATGATGGTACCGAATATCTATATGCTTGGATCTATCATGAAATACAAGATTAATCGAGAGTTTAATGCAACTCTGATTATCACAATGAATCACTGTCGGATCCATATGAGAACCAAACAAACCAGCCAAGATCTTTCTCATCCAGGTAGCCTCACATGCAGATTGACTCGCTGCCATGTATTCTGCTTTTGCTGAACTGAGTGCCATGGATCTCTGCTTCTTGCTGTACCAAGAAAAAACTATAAATCCAATGCTAAAGATCTCCCTCGATGTGCTCTTTTTCTCTGTTGGACTTCCAGCACAATTTGCACCCGTGAAGCCATGCAACTTCACTCCATCCATCTGTCTGTACCATAGACCATACTCTGATGTGCCCCTCAGGTATCTCAGGACATGCTTCCTTGCCTTCCAAAAGAGCTTGGTAGGCTTAACCAATGATTGACTCAGCTGGTTAGCCACATGGCAAATGTTCGGTCTCGTGTTCACTAGATACATTAGCGAACCCACTAACTGTTGGAAATACTGAGAGGGGGGTGAATCCGTATTTCTTTTCAATTGTTAATTTTACCAATTAGATCACTTATATTTAGAACACAAAATGAGCAATGATGGAATATATACTTTTATTAATTTCTTCGTTACAATAAGTAAAGTACAATAATGATATAGGGCTCCAACCCTAGATGAAGACTCCAATCTTCCAGGCTCCAACCTGTATTGTGCCAAGCACCGACTTGGTCTTTCCAAGGCTCCAACCTTGTCAATTTGAGACACCAACCTCTAGGGCTCCAACCCTATCTCTGGTACAGGCTCCGACCTGGTTTCTTGAGGACTCCAACCCTCTAGGGCTTCAGCCCTATCTTCCAAGGCACCGAACTTGTCTCTATGAGGCTCCAACCTCTTGGGCTCCAGTGCTCAACTTCACTTCGTCAAAATATATTTGGTTATTCTTCACGGCTCCCAAAGTCTTCTTTAACGAGCCCTGCCAATCTTCAGAAATGCCATCACTTAGTCTCCACGTCACTTCATCAATGACAACCTTGTCCTCTTAGAAGGTGTCACCATTGCTCTTTATATTACCTAAACAAATATCTCCAAAAGTCACCTCATGATGACTTCAACACCGCATCATGTCTCCAAGATCAACCTCTGCAATTCTTCAACAATGCCTTAAGGTATGCAAGATTTCAGGGATGTTCCAACAATGTTTCAAAAGAATCTACTCCAAGGTTCCAAGGATGCTTCTTCAATTATTCCAGGTCCAAAGATATCTTCAAAAGGTGCTTCCAAGATGCTTCAACAGATCTTTCCAAAACTGTTTTTAACCATGTTTCTTCAACAATGCTTTCAAAGTACCCAAGCTTAGGTCTGCTCCAAAGTAGTCTTTAATAGGCTACGCCAATATGCTTCAAACACTGCTCTCAAATCTGCATAACAGGTTTTCAACAAGTCTTCAACAATGCTTCTAGATGGCTTCAATAAGCAGCTTCAAAGGGTATTCAACATCCTCTCCAAATCTACTCCAAAGGGTTGCTTAGCAAGGCCTTCAAGATACTCTCCAGACAAGTCTTCAAACTCTTTTCAAAGGCTGCTTCAAAAGATACTAGAACTGTGTACAAAAGTACTGTTACTTGCTTCTCCAAGAATGACTGTTACTATGGCTCACCAATTTTCTTTCCAATAGTACTTCAGCTGGTCCAAATGATATTGTTGTTAGGGTCTATAATTTTTTCTTCTTATCACTTATCTTAGTTACGTATCAGATCTGTATATGCTGTGTTATTTTACTCACAGTCCTGAAAAAACTTCTGCGCTATATCATGAGGTGTCTCTACCCTTACTTGGCCACGTCCTTCTCTAGAAACAAGGTCTCAGCCCTTCTCCAAGGCTAGGTACAGGTTTCTGCACCCTTGTTTGCTGCTGAAACAATCCGTACACCTCCTGTAATAAACTAGACCCCTGTGGCTAGCAAAATAGAGACTGCCCACACAAAAAATACACCATAAAATAGACCCAGAATTCTTTCAAGTTATGCGGCCTCCTCTACTACATTTCAGACCTGAAATGGAGATGCAAACAAACCTAAAATAGTCCCTTACTCCCATGCGGCTACCTCAGAGTGTGTTCTCTTCTTATCCTGTGCTTAGACTTCTGTAATCCGAATTTTCTGAGCTAAAATGGACGAATTGAGGTTTATATTTATAGTGGTTTTCCACAATGAAAAGACATGACTATTCAAGCGGCATGTCAAGCCTACATAAGTTGGCTCAAGTTGGCTAGGAAAAAATAATAATTTTTCTAACCTTAAAAATTCATTATCTCATCAACCACTGGGAGTTTGGGGGAAAGTAAGGGCTCATTAGAAAGGGAAAAATATGTTCTACAAGATGGTATAGGATCCATTTTGAAAGGATGCCTCCAAGGTGCCTAATTTTATTTTTCTTTGTGATTTTTCTTTAATTTTTAGTGCAGAAGGCGATGAGGACAACAAGAGGTCATTAATGGCTTCTCCATTGTCATGTATCCAACAATGTCTTTATATGTCATCAAGTATGGTGAGGTCATTCACATCATTTCTCCCATCATTGTCCATGCCGTCGTCATGTATGTCCTTATGTGTGATAGTGTAGTAACATTAATCATGTTACCAACCATGTCATAGTGTAACATCCATTAATTTCCATCCAGAGAGCCCATCATGAGATTTATATTTCATCAATGTGAGGCCACTCATATATAGTCTTGACATGATTGACATGGCATATTTAGACTTCCTTATTAAGGGTAAGGACATCATCCGGGTTCTAGGGCTTCTTCATCTTCATAGGGGGCATCTTCATGGCTAGTTCAAGGACATCATCATTAGGGTATTATGATCAATGGAAATTTAGGCAACATCACACATCATAATAATTTTCCATCACTAATAATGCCATATTGACATCAATAACAACCTTAATTACCAATCTCCCCCTTTGTCATTGATGGCAATATTCTTGCCCTTCCAAGATTCTCTCCCCCTTCGACATCAATGGCAAATGGGTTGCCCAAGTACTCCCCCTATCAAGCTGATTCTTGGCATGTTGCTTCTTCATGTTTCCTTCATCAATGATAGTTCTCCATGTAAGATATGTTGCTCCCCCTGTCATGGTGCTCTTCTTTAATGTACTTGCTCCCCCTAAGTTGTATGCATGGTCTTTTTTTTTTTGTTGGCAGCGTCTCTTCATCAAACGCTTGAAATATCATATCTGCCAAGAATGTAATCAAATCAACAAGATGTGTTGTTGGTTGAAGTGTTCAAAAGACTTTCAGATCCAATTTGCTTCCTTCTCCATAATTGTGTAACTTTCTTTTCTGGCTTGGTTGTCATGGTTTTAGCTTGTTTAGGGACCCAAGTCAGATTACAATCACGAGCCATATGTCTAATGTTATGGAAATTGAAGCACTCCATCATGTTCATGAATGAGTAATCATGACTTCTTCTTGCAAAATTGCTTCTAGAAGATTGACAGGGACCATTATATTTATCTTTGTGATATGCCCTACAATCCTTTGCCATATGCCCAAAGTTTGTACAAGAATAGCGATAACCAAAAAATATACTTTGGTACTTGGGAGATGAATATTTCCTGAATGTACTTTTGGAGTCTTTTTGCCTTGGGATTCTTTGATGATATTCATTGTCTTTTGTATTCTTGACGTCATTTGCAAGTCTCCTTGGAGTAGGATTTCTTCCATTGTTGTCTTGGATCTTCTCTTTTCCTTTGCTGGAATAGGGAGCATCAACATTTCTTCTTGGCTTCCTCACATCCTTGTTTTTTGAAACATTATCATTCTTGCTCGAGGATTCACTTGCATAGCCAAGCCCTGATTTATCAAGGGGAGACCTTTGATGACTTAGGATGTCATCCAGGGTTTGAGAGCTTTTCAAGTTCTTATTCAGCAAGTCAACTTCTTTTTTAAGAAAGACAATTTCTCCTTTCAACTTTTCACAATCTTCCTCTTTCATATCTAGTTTCTTCTTCATTTCTTCCACCATCCTTGTTGCTTCGTGTGCTTCGATTTTAAGGGAGATGATATTTGATTTCATTATGAAGACTTCTTCATTCTCTTTTGCTAGACTGCTCTCCATTTCTTCTTTTATTCTTGTAGCTTCACATGTTTCGGCCTTGAGAAGATTGATGTTTGATTTTAGTTTGAAGATTTCTTCATCCTTTTCTTCTAGTTGGCATATCATTGTGTTTCTCTCCTTTTCCGCTTCATCAACTTGTCCTTCTATGAACGCCAAGGTTTCCATCACCTTCTAAGCTCCTTGCGCTTGTTTCCTTGCTTCTTCTAGTTGAGATCTAAGAGAGGAGACCTCTTCCTTGTATTGATCAATATCTGCGTCAAGATTGTTCAAGCTCTTAAGTTTTTGTTCAAGGTGGCTTGAAAAAGTTTCTTCCCTTTTCTTTGCCTTATGAAATTGATTTGTCATAGATATGACTTCTTCATGATGTTTTCTTTTGTTTTGATGAAATTCCTCCTTAAGTTTGTCGAGCTCCTCATCTCTTTCTTGTACTTGAAGCTTGAAAAGGTAAACTTCCTTCCTTGCCTTGTCTTGGTCACCATCTTGCGCTTTCTTCTTAAGTTCCTCATTTTCCTTTTTCAAACTGTTAATCTCTTCCATGGAAGCCATAAGTTTATTCAGGTGATCTTCTTCAAAGTCTTCTTTGTTCTCTTCATCTTCTAGGTCTTCTTTAACCTTCTTGTCATCTTTCTTATCTTCAACTTCCTTGATTGATTCTGGATTTATTTCTTGTTTTTCATCATCTTCTTCTCTAGATATCATTTTCAACGCTCCTTTTGAGTGGAGATCATGAAGTTTGTCCCATACGAATTTTGCTAACGAGCAATTTTCAAAATTAGCCTTCACAGAATTTGGTAACCCATTCAAAATTTCCTTCATTGCTCTTGTATTGTACTCCTTGGATTATTCATCCATCTTGTCATTAGAAATCACTGATTTCCAAACTTCAATTTTTTAAGTCTTCAAGAAATTCCTCATTCTTGCCTCCCATATATCAAAATTTCCATTGAACAATGGAGCCTTCGCAAATTGATTGACTTCAATTTCGATGGTTGAGGAAGACACATCTTTAGGAGGATTGGAGACTTTCTTCCTTGGCTTTTCCATTTGTGTTCTAATGATCAACCTTCAAGCTGTTAGGCTTTGAGTGAAGGTACTAGCTCTGATTCCAATTGTTGGAAATACTGCAAGGGGGGTGAATCAATATTTCTTTTCAATTGTTAATTTTACCAGTTAGATCACTTATATTTAGAACACAAAATGAACAATGATGGAATAGATACTTTTATTAATTTCTTCTCTACAATAAGTAAAGTACAATAATGATATAGGGCTCCAACCCTAGATGAAGACTACAATCTTCCAAGCTCCAATTTGTATTGTGCCAAGCACCGACTTGGTCTTTCCAAGGCTCCAACCTTGTCAATTTGAGGCACCAACCTCTAGGGCTCCAACCCTATCTCTGGTACAGGCTTCGACCTAGTTTCTTGAGGACTCCAATCCTCTAGGGCTTCAACCCTATCTTCCAAGGCACCGACCTTTTCTCTATGAGGCTCCAACCTCTTGGGATCCAACCCTCAACTTCACTTCATCAAAATATATTTGGTTATTATTCCCGACTCCCAAAGTCTTCTTCAACGAGCCTTGTCAATCTTCAACAATGGCATCACTTATTCTCTACGTCACTTCATCAATGACAACCTTGTCCTCTTAGAAGGTGTCACCACTGATCTTCATATTACCCAAACAAATATCTCCAAAAGTCACCTCACAATGACTTCATCACTGCATCATGTCTCCAAGATTGTCTCCGAGATCAACCTCTGCAATTCTTCAGCAATGCCTTAAGGTATGCAAGATTTCAGGGATGTTCCAACAATGTTTCAAAAGAATTTGCTCCAAGGTTCCAAGGATGCTTCTTCAATTATTCCAGGTCCAAAGATATCTTCAAGAGGTGCTTCCAATATTCTTCACCAGATCTTTCCAAAACTATTTTTAACTATGTTTCTTCAACAATGCTTTCCAAGTACCCAAGCTTAGGTCTACTCCAAAGTAGTCTTTAATAGGCTGTGCCAATATGCTTCAAAGGCTGCTCTCAAATATGCTTAACAGGTTTTCAACAAGTCTTCAACAATGCTTCTAGATGGATTCAATAAGAAACTTCAAAGGGTATTCAACATCCTCTCCAAATCTACTCCAAAGGGTTGCTTAGCAAGGCCTTCAAGATACTCTCCAGACAAGTCTTCAAACTCTTTTCAAAGGCTGCTTCAAAAGATACTAGAACTGTGTACAAAAGTACTGTTACTTGCTTCTCCAAGAATGACTGTTACTATGGCTCACCAATTTTCTTTCCAATAGTACTTCATCTGGTCCAAATGATATTGTTGTTAGGGTCTATAATTTTTGCTTCTTATCACTTATCTTAGTTACTTATCAGACCTGTATATGCTGTGTTATTTTACTCACAATCTTGAAAAACTTCTGCGCTATATCATGAGGTGTCTCTGCCCTTACTTGGCCACATCCTTCTCCATAAACAAGGTATCAACCCTTCTCCAAGGCTAGGTATAGGTTTATGCACCCTTGTTTTCTGCTAAAACAATCCGTACACCTCCTGTAATAAACTAGACCCATGTGGCTATCAAAACAGAGACTGCCCACACAAAAAATACACCATAAAATAGACCCAGAATTCTCTCAAGTTATGCAGCCTCCTCTGCTACAGTTCAAACCTGAAATGGAGATGCAAAGAGACCTACAATAGTCCCTTACTCCCATGCGGCTACGTCAGAGTGTGTTCTCTTCTGATCCTGTGCTTAGACTTCTCTAATTCGAATTTTCTGAGCTAAAATGGACGAATTTAGGTTTATATCTATAGTGGTTTTCCACAATGAAAATACATGACTATTCAAGCGGCATGTCAAGCCTACATAACTCGGCTCAAGTTGGTTAGGCAAAAATAATAATTTTTCTAAGCTTAAAAATTCATGATCTCATCAACCACTGGGAGTTTGGGGGAAAGTAAGGGCTCGTTAGAAAGGGAAAAATATGCTCTACATGATGGTATAGGATCCATTTTGAAAGGATGCCTCCAAGGTGCCTAATTTTATTTTTCTTTGTGACTTCTCTTGAATTTTTAGTGCAGAAGGTGATGAGGACAACAAGAGGTCATTAATGGTTCCTCTATTGTCATGTATCCGACAATGTCATTATATGTCATCAAGTATGGTGAGTTCATTCACATCATATCTCCCATCATTTTCCATGCCATCGTCATGTATATCCTTGTGTGATAGTGTAGTAGCATAAATCATGTTACCAACCATGTCATAGTGCAACATCCATTAATTTCCATCCAAAGAGCCTATCATGAGATTTATATTTCATCAATGTGAGGTCACTCATATATAGTCTTGACATGATTGACATGGCATATTTAGACTTCCTTATTAAGGGTAAGGACATCATCCGAGTTCTAGGGCTTCTTCATCTTCATAGGGGGCATCTTTATGGTTAGTTCAAGGACATCATCGTTAGGGTATTATGATCAATGGACATTTAGGCAACATCACACATTATAAGAATTTTCCATCACGAACAATGCCATATTGACATCAATGACAACCTAATTAACACTAACTATCGATAGACAATAGCATCCACTACCTCTCCAGAAGTAGCATCCTCTTTCCTCCAGTTTCCTGGAAGAGGAGTATCCATGGGTTTGCAACCCTCCATGTTAAGTTGACCTAGTATCTCCTTTGCATGCTTGCCTTGAGACAAAAAAATTTCACCATCTCGCTGCCATATTTCCAATCCATGGAAGTAATGAAGAAGGCTCATATCCTTCATTTCAAACTCCCTTCAAGATCCTCATTGCATGAGTGTATAAACTGCTCATCACCAGTCAATATTAAATCACCAACATAAAGAACAATGATTAAAAGCTTACCCTCCACCAGAATTTCGTACAGGTTTGCATCTGCTTCACTTTTGGTGAAGCCTAGTCCGGTGAAATAGTTGTCTATTCGAGTGTACCAAGCACAGGGTGCTTGCTTAAGCCCATACAACTCTCTTTGAGTCGACACACATGTGACTCGTTGTTTAAGATCTCGAAACCTTCAGGCTGCTCTATGTACACCTCTTCCTCAATGATCCCATTGAGAAACACAATTTTCAAAACCATCTGATGAATGCACCAGCCCATCTGCGCTGAGAGTGAAAGGATGGTCCTTATGGAAGAGTACCTTGCGACAGGTGCAGAGGTCTCATCATAATTTATCCCCTCGATCTGTGAGAAGCCCCGGGCCACAAATCTGGCCTTGTATTTCTCCACACTCCCATCAACAACTTGCTATACCTTGTAGATCCATCTCGAACCTACCACTGATTTATCAACTGGTCTTGGAAAAATTTCCCAAGAACTATTTCTGACAATGGAGTCATACTCAACCACCATTGCATCAACCCAAGTAGGCCGCTGCACTGCTTCCTGAAAGGAAGATGGTTCGGTCACAATAAATTTTCTCATAAGAGCCATGTATCCAGTAAATCGGTCAGGAGACTGTCTCTGTCTGCGTTGTGAAGTAGGGGCTCCTACATTCTGTGCAACATCAAGTCTCAGCGTATCAGCGTTCGTGGTGCACTTTATGCCATTTTTGATGGATGGCTCTGCATGAGTGGCTTCCTCCACTCCATGAACCTCCTCCTGTGGCTGATCCACATCTAGAGACTCATATTTATGAACCAACAGTTCCTCTTTCGCATTCAAGTCCAACTCCCTCTCAAGTGACAATCGCATGGCTTTCCCCTCATCAAATTTTATATCCCGTCGCACAAGAGTCATTCTGCTGTTTGGAAAATATACACGATAATTATGGGGTGTTTCTGTGTACCCCACAAAAATCCCATTTTTAGCAGTCGGCTCTAGCTTCTTCCTAGCGTCCTTGGTCACATGCACATAAACATATGAGCCAAAAATATTAAAGTGTGAAACATCCAATTTCTTACCAGTGAAAGATTCTTCAGGTGTACTTATGCCAAGTACTCTACGAGGACAATGATTATGCACATAAACCGCAGTGTTGCATGCTTTCACCCACAAATGCATTGGTAGGCCCTGATCATGCAACATCGCTCGTGCTGCACCCATGATCGTTCTGTTCTTCCTCTCCGAGACCCCATTCCGCTGTGGGTTATGAGGCGCTATGAGTTCTCTTCGAATTCCTTCTTTGCTGTAGAAATTCTTGAATTCGTTAGAGATGTATTCTCCACCATTATCGCTCCCAAGAGCCTTCACTTGCTTGCTCGACTCTTTCTCCACCAATGCCTTAAAATCACAGAACTTAGAGAATGTTTGATCTTTCTTCTGCATGAAGAAGATCCAACATTTACGAGAAAATTCGTCACCAAATATTACATAGTACTTGTGTTTTTCTGTTGAAGCAATCGAGAATGGTCCACACACGTCTGTGTGAACTCTCTCAAGGATCCCCAAAGCACGATTCTCCTTCTCATGAAAGGTGGAATTTACATACTTCCCCATGGTGCAATCCTTGCACTGATCTAACTGAGCAAGTGTTCCCATTGGAAGTCTAGTAGATATTTGCTGCATGAATTTCAAGTCGCCATGATGAAGATGGCCCAATCGCCTGTGCTATAATTTGCCCTTATCCCGGCTCACCATTTTCTCTGCCTTGCCCACCATAGCAGCGCAGCCATATACCTCCATCTTGTAGATATTCTTAACTCGAATCCCTATCCTCTTGGCTTGACCCTTTGTTTTATGTTGCAGGAAAGCTTTTCCATCACTAAAAACAATGTCATAGCCTCTGTCCTCCAACATTGCGATTGAGACCAATTTTTTTTTTAGACCTGGTACATGCATCACATCTTTTAATTGAAATGGTTTACCTGAATCCCTCTGAAAGGTAATGGTACCAATCCCGGTGGCATTGTACCGTTCGTCATCTCCCATCTCAATATGCATCTGGAGATCTTTCTCCTCCAAGTCACTAAAAAGTTCCTTATCTCTCGTCATGTGAAAGGAAGCGCCACTATCCAAATACCACATTGATCCCAATGCACTTGACACCATGCATGCAATCAAAGAGAAGTCAAGCTCAAATTGCGAGGCAGGGGCCTCACCAGCTACAGCTCCAACAACCTTCTTGTTCTTCTTCTTTTGTGGACAATAATTAGCAAAATTCCCATGTTCGTGATAGTGAAAACACTTCACCTTAGACATGTCCTGCTTCTTGCCTTTAGACTCAGATTTAGAATGGAATTTCTTCCCCTTCCCATTCTTCGCTTTGGCTTCCAAAGCACAATCCTCTTCATCATCGTGCTTTGATGAAGAGCCATCTCTAGTGTCCTGCCTGAACTCCTCCTGCACCAGATTCGACCATAGTCGTTCCCAATCTGACAAATTTTCCCGTCCGTCGACAGAGTCTTCATAATTGTGCTAACTCTTAGGAAGTCCTAGGAGAGCCAAATTGACCAAATCATCATTAGAAACCGTTATTCCCACACTCCCCAGTTCATCCCGACATTGGACAAACTTTGTGAGATAATTTGGAATGGTGTCACCCTTTTCCATCTTGATTTTCTTGAGTTTATCTTTGAGCGCCAATTTCCTATGGTCGCTACTACTTTGGAATAGATCCGTCAAAGCCTTCTACATAGCATATGGTGTGGATTTCCCATGGAGGCTTGAGACAATTTGGTCTCGTACTCCCTCCATCAGGTCGCCTTTGCCACTTTATTTTGCCATGCATCAAGATTGGCAGCATCTGCAACATCTGTCTTAGGAACATATCTTTCAATTAATTCCTTCAAGCCATTGTCTTTGAGTACCACCTCCATCCTGTCCTTCCAAGCAATGTAGTTCGAGCTGCCCTCGAGTGCATACTCTAACCTCAAGCCATTGAAATCCATTTCGATCTTGAATCAGTAGTACCACCAAGAAATTCTTTCTTCAAATTCGAATTCTATCCACCAACAAACTCAGCTCCTGCTTCACTTCTGCAATTTCCTGTGCTCTGATACCATGTAGAAATTATACAATATGCATGTATATCTTGGATTCACCTGATCTAAAAATATGCTAATGTAAATACTGAATTGCTTCTACAAATCTTTGCGGAATTAAAAACACAATCGCCAATTACAATATCACGAAGAAAGATCAATCACACACAACACAGATAATTTCCCGGGGAAATCTTACAGCTAAAAACCCCACTATCTTCTATTGTATATTATATCATGGATCATGAAACAATTACAAACAAAACTCCAATCACAAGAGCTCTCAGTACATTAACTAATTGTCTCACACTATTATACAAAAAATGGCACATAAATTGCTCAATTTACTGTCTCCAGACAACCTGCCTCCACTACGCAATCCCTGCTGAAAGAAATCCCTAAAATTATGCCTTCTTGCCTGCCTTGACTGCGCAATCCTCATGGACACATCCAATGTGTGTTTACTTGCTTGTGTGCAAGTGGATAATGTCACAATTGATAGTTTACTACCCTTTCACGTAGAATTCAACTGGGTCTCCACTGGATCTGACATGCATGCAATTAATAATAGTAAATCTTTAGTTGCATGTGAGACCATTGATTGTGAATTAATCAATAATTAATTCACTTGATCTCTCACTAGTGTATCTTGATTTATATACAACTCTTGCACTTCCAGCTAAATCCTCCAGTTAAAATGCGTCAACATGTCGCCAACCAACCACTTAACTTGAAATTCACTTAGCTAATTGATTTTCCACTTAAGTTAACTATTTCGAAGTCCACATTGAGAATAGATTACAATTTATTGTCCATATAAATTAAAGGATAATAAAGATAGACATGCATCTATAAATAGACACGCACCATACATCTATAAATAGACATACACTTAAAAATAGCTTGAGGCCCCACCTAGTGTAGGTGCTTAATTTTTGCTAGGATCAAATTTCTTGTTGAATCTCAACAATTGATCCTACGATGCTTCATACTTTAGTTAGTGATTGTCTACAATATATATATATATATAGAGTTAATGCCATTATTCAAATGATCATATTCAAAAGTGTTAGAAGTACTTGCCATTAATGCTTTTTCCATCGATAAAAATAATGTTTCTCCCCTCCTCATGGCTTAAAACACCTCCCACTTTAGGCTTTGCCATTGTAGCCATTAGGTTGAGTCCCTTTTTATGAAATTGGGTCAATCATGAACTATCATAACAATTTATCATTTAATGAGTTATATTTTCCAAGGGAAAGAACCAAACGGTATGTTGAAGAGAATATAGCTTACCACCTCATTGCCACATTCCTTATACCTACTAATATTATGTTTGCATACTCTAGGTAATATTTATTTAGAAATAAACATCAGTTCTTAATTGGTGGGGATTTGTTGAAATTTTTTAGTTCAAAAAGACTAATACATTACCTTTGATAAAAATCTAAGAACATTTGATATATATAGTCCCTTAGGAAAATTATATACTCACAAGTTTTTCTTATATCTCAAATAACCTAACTTATGTGTCCTAAAGTTCCAAATACACATGAAAATTTCCTTCCACATGTATTTCAGTTGTGTATGCTTGAGAATAGTAGGAGACCTCAACCAATTGAGCTAACCCTCAAAGATAACTCATTCTTGTTTCTTGCTTATTCGAAGCGCTCTATCATTGTAAATGGTTCACTTTGTACATAAGTTCGAAACTGCATTGAGACTAGGTAGTTGCTTAATTGTATATGCACGATTTATAAGCTCAACACTCAACATTGTCATTGGTTAAGGTTAGTATCTCTATGGTTTAATATATTATTAGCTAATCTGTTATTACATATTAAACTCAACTTAGACATAATTTAGATGATTTGTCTGTTTATTTTCCCATTTCATCTTGTTACTCATAAAAATAAACCATGTTACCGACTCTTTGTCATTATAAAAGAAAAAAATTTTGTGTAGTAATACATAGTTTGTATTTTTTCTACATTCTTACATAGGTTTATGCTTCTATTTTTCATATTTCCCCTACTTTCATAGCTCACTTTCTTATATTCAATAAATAATACATTTCTCTTGGGAATACATAGTATGTTTGGCCATGGTTTCTATGGAAATATTTATATTGAATGATTTTGGAGCTAAATAATGTTCTATTCATTGCACTTAAGATTCTTTGACTATGGTTATAGATGGTATAATACGAAATGTAAATTGTTTATTTCCAAATATGTATAATATAGAGATATGTTAAAAGAAAGTAAATATACTTCACCGCGTTGAGTGCACTTAAACCCATGTTAAAATGTTTGTGATATGGGTTAATTTTTGAACTAAGGAAATTCGTGTTAGTCTATAAAACCCTAGCGCTTGTATAACAAGCGATAAAAAATATTATGGGTTTACAGATAAAATGAATAGTATGATATACAATTTGAGGTTGTAAGTCAATAAGTAGATTGGTTTATTGTTAGTATGGAATGGGTTTGAACCCTATTTGTAACCCAGGTTGTGACTATTGTTCATTTGAAAAATATCTATGATGATTGAGTTACATTAAAACAAAGAGTGAAAACAAAGCTATTCACTGATAGTCATATTATTCCACTTGGAACAACTTTGACCCATATTTTAAAAGGGAAAATAATGAAGTCTTAAGGCTTGGTTATGACATATTTACTATGCTTGATATACAATTTTATTTCAAAATGGGTACTACATTATTAATGTGAAAAATAGTAGTCAAGTGTTAACATTCGAAGACCATTATTTCTAGCCTTAATTTCAATAATATTATTGTTGAGTTTTTTGAGCGTAGGGGTAGCTTCAGATGTCCTCTAGCTCCCAAAATTTGTGGAGGGACTAGAGTACATGAGATCTCCAAGACCCAGAAAGGGATTTTGGAAATTCCATCCAATTTGGGAGATAATTAATTAATTAATATTTTTAATTAAGGACCCTAGGTCTAACTTAGGAAATTAAAATATTAAAGGTAATTAATTAAAACATGTGATGGAAATGACTCAAGTCACACAGATCAAGCTTTCTTTTAATCTTAGCCATCGATTCAAGATTAGATCATGGCCATTGGTTTCCAAACGAGAAAGTATAAAGGAAAGGCTTAGGGAAGTTGGAGGAGACAGACATGGAGGTAGAGCACTGAGACTAAGTTGGAATTATAGGGCAGGTTTGCTAAGAATTTTCAGAAGTGTTTCAGTTGTGGAGAGGGGTAGTATTGGTTAAGGGGATGATTTGATCCTACTGCCAAGAAACAACAAGAGGTAGAGAGTCAGTGACCAAGAGCAGCCTAGAGGAGTAGGGGCAACAGAAGCAACTGCGCGGGACAAAGGTCTTCAGCCGCTACGCAGGCCCATAAAGGGCAGCGCTGAGCCAACGGGAGACCTCCAGGGATACATAGAGGCCATCCAAGGAAGTGGAGGGATTGCGTCACCCAGTCTGGGTTTACACAACCCTCTCCAGGCCATCGTAGAGGCACATAGAGGCTAGCAGGACTGACGCAGGGGCTTCAGGGGCAGCGCTGGGGTTTCTAGAGGTAGAAAGTGGCCGAGTCCTGTAAATATCCTTTGAGGGTGTGGATCAGTCAAGTTTTCGGTCTCCAGAACAATAAGTTAGTTGCAGATCTATTTTTTCTCTATTGGGTTAACTAGTAAGGTGCCCATATTTTTTGTATTCAGAAACTACTTAATAATATAAACCCTCCTACAGCCAGAAGACCAGTTTTCCTGTATTGGGTTTTTCCGGGGACAATTGTCCATAAAATCTTGTGTGTCACTTTGTCTGTGTGCATGTATATTTTGCTTAGATCCGAATCAGTGAAAGTATGTTATGTGTTTACTTCGATGTTAATCTAATTTTTTAGCATTAATAACTTGATTAAGTAGGAGAAGTATAATGAGATCTAAAATTAGGGTTTCTACATAAAGTAATACTAAGAATTTTTTACATGGTATCAGATAAATTGCAGATCTAGTAGGATCACTAGCAGAAGACTGAAGAATCCTTGCTGTAGAAAGCAGTAAAGAAAGCAGCAACAACCGCAAAAATATGGACCAGAAGGGACAATGCAGTAGTAGAGGGAGCAGAGCTACGTAGAGGCTAGGGTGACACAGTCCTACACAGTCTCCACACAGGCCCATGTACATATTGCACAGAGGCAACACAAAGTCAATGCTGGGACTGTCCGCTCAAGCAGAGGCTAGCAAGGGTGACAAAGTTCTAAAGTCGTTATTGATTCAGAGAGCCGAAAGTAGTGCTGCAGAGCTTCAGTAGTTGCCGGTGGGGTTAAATTTCCGAAGTTGCATAAATTGACCTAAGCACTAGTTGAAAAAGAGTAGGAGGAAAATCAACTTCTCAGAGGGTTTCCAGCCAAAGAAATATACAAATCGATCAAAGGATCGAATAGAGCTATTTTGTTTTGATTTGGCAGACTTCCAAGAGAGGAAGTCTGTTGTTAGAGGAAGCAGAGGGTGTCTTTCTCGCCAAGGACCCTAGATCCAAGTCTCTAACATAGAAAATAGGATTTGTTCCGACAAATTTGTTGAGTAGATGGCAACTCACTGACTACATGATCAGGATAGGTTGGAAAGTCTGTCCAACTTTGTAGTCTAGAAGGCCAAAATCTTGGTAGTCATGGAGGCATATGGTCTGAGCGACCATGTAGAAAAATTCCTGCCCATGCCAACCGATGCTCTTCACCTAGCGAAGCATGGGGAAGCTGTGGCACATGCCAAATGCTTCATAATGTATGGGATTAAGGATCATATAGTTCCACACATAGTCGACAAGAAAACAACTCATGAGATGTGGAAAGCCTTAACTGCCCTATATGAGGGAAGATCTGTCCAAAGGAGAATGCTTCTAGAGAAACATGTGTGGTTATTCATGATGGCCAAGGGAGAAGAGATCGAGCCCTTCCCTTTCAGATTATAGGCGATCATGGATCAGTTTTCTGCCATGGGTGCATAGGTGGAGGATGGTGTGATGGTGAGGATTGCACTCAATGCGGTCACAGAGGACTAGGAAAATTTTGTCCAAAGTATCTTGGGTAGAGCGGACCTTCCCAACTGGGAAAATATGTGGGCAATCCTTCGTCAAGAAGAGCTCTGTCAATTCACCAAGAGGCATTACAACACGAGATCAAGTAAGGTAAAGAAGGAAGACGAAGAATATGCAGCCTTGGCATCAAAGAGGCAGCAAGGGAAGAAGAAGCATGATCTATCTAAGATCAAGTGTTTCCAGTGCAACGAACTAAGACATTTCACCAGCAATTTTCCTAAGAAGAAGAAGGACAAGGAAGCTTCTACTTCCAAGGTTGCTGTGGCGGACAATGGTTCTGAAGATGACGTAGCCATGAGCGCTGACGAACCATGAAAGTGGGGCAACATGGATCTGTAGAGCAGCTACAAAGTGATGGAAGGATCCTTGAGTAACTCAGTTCTTGGATCACATCCATGCTACAAGAGCCTTAAGACAGTAGCGAGACAAGTGGAGCAGATGGTGCAGAGAATCACGAATGGAGCAGAGGCAGAGCTAGATGCTGAGAGCGAGCAACACAATGCATATACAACAACAACGTGGAAGTCCAGTGCCGAGGGGGTTGATGTGACTTCAACAACATAGTTAAGGCTGGCTTATGCAGAGCAGAGCTGCAACAACGTAGTAGCTTCATGAGGACATCACAGAGCAGAAACTGATAGAGCTTCCATGATGAGGATGCATCCCAATTGACTTGTATGTCAAAGAATGGGTAGGAGTCTTTAGTTGTTTCTCTCAGCAACTGAGTTGCAATGCAATAGTTGGCAGCACGATGCAACAGATTGAGAGGGAGTTGCAGTACAAATGTAGCAGTGGTGATGGTAGCAGTATGGGCAGCAACAATGCAATGATGAAGGGCAGTAGGCCAAGCATCAGCACAGAGACCCACACCAGAGATCAGTGTAGAGCTTTAGGGTGAAGCATCGTTGTACTAGAGCACATTCCTTGCTAAGAGGGAGTGTTGAGTTTTTTGAGTGTAGGGGTAGCTTCAGATATGCTCTAGCTCCCAAAATTTGTGGAGGGACTAGAGTACATGAGATCTCCAAGACCTAGAAAGGGATTTGGGAAATTCCATACAGTTTGGGAGAAAATTAATTAATTGATATTTTTAATTAAGGACCCTAAGTCTAACTTAGGAAAATTAATATTAAAGGTAATTAATTAAAACATGTGATGGAAATGACTCAAGTCACACAGATCAAGCTTTATTTTAATCTTAGCCATCGATTCAAGATTAGATCATGGCCGTTGGTTTCCCAATGAGAAGTATAAAGGAAAGACTTGGGGTTAGCTGGAGGAGCAACACACAGAGGCAGAGCACTGAGACTAAGTTGAAATTCTAGGGTGGCAGCTGCAGAGGGGGGTAGTATTGGCTAAGGGGATGATCTGATCCTAGTCCCAAGAATCAACAAGAAGTAGAGAGGCAACAACTAGGAGCAGCGCAAAGGAGCAGGGGCAACAACAGCAACTACACAACGCAGAGGGCTTTAGCCGCTACGTAGGTGCTACGCAGGCCCATAAAGGGTAGCGCTGAGCCAACTGGAGACCTCCAGCGTTACACAGAGGCTATCCAAGGTAGTGTAGGGACTGTGTCACCCAGTCTAGGGTTACACAACCCTCTCCAGGCCAATGTAGGAGCACGCAGAGGCTAGCAGGATTGACGCAACGGCTTCAGGGGTAGCGCTGGGGTTTCTAGAGGCAGAAAGTGGCTTAGTCCTGTAAATCCCGTTTGAGGGTGTGGATCAGTCAAGTTTTCAGTCTCCAGAACAACAGGGTAGCTGCAGATCTATTTTTTCTACGTCGGGTTAACCAGTAAAGTGCCCAGATTTGTTGTATTCAGAAACTACTTGATAATATAAACCCTCCAGCCAGAAGACCAATTTTCCCGCATTGGGTTTTTCCGGGGATAGTTGTCCAAAAAATTTTGTGTGTCACTTTGTCTATGTGCATGTATCTTTTTCTTAGATATGAATCGGTGAAAGTATGTTATGTGTTTACTTCGATGTTAATCTGATTTTTTAGCATTAATAATTTGATTAAGTAGGAGAAGTATAACCAGATCTAACAATAAAGTTTCTACATAAAGTAATATTAATTTTTTTCACAATTATTATTTATGAGAGAAATATTATGAAGGCTTCAACAATTAATACGTTGAGAAAAGTTTGATAGATATTTAAACATATTGTAGCCTTGGAATATTTTTGAAAGATAGAATGAGGGTTTGAACCATGGTTGGAAGGCCACACCATTTCACATATCCACTCTACCTACTTTACTCCATCCAAATAAATAGTATTATATTGTTTAAAATATTTTATGTCATTTTAAATTTAATGATTATGGAAAATGACATTCACGTTATGTAAAAGTTGTATGTAATTACATACCCTCATTTTCCTACTTTTCATGTTCCTAAATTTATTACCCTTTCCTAATATTTACCAAAGAATATTGACATATTTAAAGACATATGGGAGACTAATATGATATGGGAAACCAGAACCTAAATCTATCATTATGATATTTGATGATAAATCTGGTGATACAAGAAGTATGTTGATGCAACCATAGAATTGAGCTATTCCATTTTTCATAAAAGTGTCTCTATTCATTTTTCCTAAAATGCTTTGTCTTCTTGCTATGATCCAAACCTTATTTGGTATACTTAAGAAATTTAATGAATTGTGTTTTATTACATTTAATATTAGAATACTATGTCAAATTGATTAATTTTATAATGTTATAGATGAGCTTTTTTAGTAAATGAAGTTGGGAGAAATAGGAGAGGGAGAAGAAGAAGCTCGAACATAATTTGGAAAAGGAGGATCAAAATAATCAAAATTATGATATTATATTATTATTAATTTAAGTCTTTTTCAATGTATTTTAGAAGAACATTTTGTTTGAGTTTATGATATATTTGTTTATTCTTTCATTATTTACTAGCCAATATAATTATAAAAGTATAAAAAAATTATAAGCTGGAAAAGAGATTTTACATTTTAAGTATTAATTTATTGAAAATTTGGTTGTGCATTGAAATATGAGGGCTATAAACTCAGGGTAACAATTTCATCTATCTCGCTTAGCCTAATGATATTTCAAGATATTTTTGTGAGAGGCATTAAAACTTCTCTCATCAACATATTTTTGGTGACCATACTGGGGAGTATTTATAATCTCTGTTACTCTTTCCTTTTTATTTAATTTTTAATTTTAATGACTCTGTGTAACCCATAGAAACCAAATATATGGTTTCACTTTCATGATCAAAGTAGTGCTACATCAAGTTTATTTGATTTTATTCTTGAAACTGTTGTGTCTCGTGAACATATTAAAAGACATTGGGACATTATTGCTTCTGAAATTTAAATCTAGGAACAAATAGAAGCCCTTGAGAGGTAAGCCCACAACCATCCTATTTTTCAATAACTTTTCTTATGTCCAATCAATCTTGTGCCTCACGAAGAGTGAGAGGTAAGTCACCTCAAGTTGAATCTTTGGGTTAAGTTTGGAGACAAAAAACAAGTTTAGAAAATTTGCAAAGAAATCTTAGACAATCTCATTCTAACTTTAAAACTGAAACAACTAGCATATCAAGGACTATCCTCAAAAAGTCACAATGATTTCTTCTTCTAGTTACAACATAACCTTTGCATGTCAAGATTCCTCTTCCTCTTTAATTGGAAGCATATATATTAGCTTCAATCCCATTCAATAATAACAAAAAAAAAACCCACTAAAGTAATTAAACAATACGGTTTATCTTGATTTGAAGAGCATTCAAATACTACTCCATGGCATTAACCTTCTCCTCTGAGTCTAGCTCTAGCAACAATAACCCTTGTAAAATTTAAAAATAATTTGCCTACTTTTTTCTGGTAAAAGAAACTATTTCGATTAATGAGAATTTCATATCCTTTTCAATTACATGTCACAACATTGGGGAAAATGAAAATGATACATGCATTAGATTGTTTGCTAATTCTTTGGAAGAAAATGCTATTGCTGATTTTTTCGAACTATTGCCTAAAGTTTTCTCAACTTGTTTAGAATTGTGTTATTGGTTTAAATCAACTTATGGACAACCAAAAATTCCAACAGATTTGTTAAGGGAACATAATAATATTGTTTATTATAAGGGTGAAACAATCAAGTCATTTAATTTACATTTCACTAAATTATACGATCAAATTCCTAAGGTTATTAGACCTCAAAATCATGTTTCCCTAATGCATTAGCTTCTTCCCATCGACATAGATTGGAAGAGAAGAATGCTAACGATTTAGGTTCAACTCTCAAGCTTGTTTGAAATATGAAGAATGGTTGATAAGAATTTGCCTTCCTATTGAAGATTTAAATATGTAGACTAACATGTCCATGGTCTTGTAGTGTGTACAATACTTGAGTAGCAAGATGATAGCATTTGAAAGAAAATGTGTTCTTTCAACCTTTGTAGAGACTTCTATGTAAGCTCTTTCGTGAAATAAAACTTAGAATTTCCAACTTAAATCCATATTTTCGAGATTGTGGTGCAATTTTATGAAGATAACCATGATGAAAACACTTGTGAAGTGAGAATAAATGCTAGATAATGGACTTTTGGGAAAAATATGATTCCACAATTATGACTTTAGATTAGGAATCTGAATATGATATAATGTTAGTTAATACAAGAAATTAATCTTATCAAAACAAAAAAAGGAGGTCCTCAAAAAACCACATTTGCTCAAAAATTCATTTTTTCAACCAAATGATTCTAGAAATGCTTTAAATTAAAGTACAATCAAGTTTCTAGGGCTACTCAACCACTTGAGGTAAATCCAACTTCTTCTTCTTAATATTTTTCGAAGTATAACATATTGAAACAAATGGATACTAATGAAGTTTATGTTTCATTAATTGATATGGTTATTGTTCTTGAGAAACATATTAAGTATCTAATTTATTTATTTATTTATTTTCTTTTTTATTTATTTATTTTTATTTTTATTTTTATATGGAAGCCAAGGCTTCTATTATTGCTAGTTTAATTGAAGTTCAAGATGAATAAATAATGCATGTAAATAAATTAGGTGTATACAAATCTAGTAATTTGGTCTAGAATCCTCCTTTCTATGTGTCAATGACAATCATGGATACAATTGCATACTGTTATCTAATTGATGGTGGATCCAGTCTAAATGTAACGTCAAAGATAATAATGGAACAATTAGGTCTTAATTTCACCAATGCAAAATAAAGTCATGTTACCATATAAAAAATAACTTTCCCATACCATTGGTGAAATCAAAGATGTGACATTGGTCTTATGTGCCCATCCATAGATCAGAACCACCTGAAATATTCAAGTCATAGATATGCCAATGTGTAATTATTTTATTATTTTAGGAAGACATTGGAAAGCATTAATGGGTTGGTACATGTCTATGGATGGAACCCACACGACTCTTCCAAAATCTAGAAAAAAATAATATTGTACTTTGGGAATAATGAGTTTCATTGTAGATTGAAAGTCTGCCTCAACCACATGTAAGTTGTTTTGAAGAGGATACAAATGTATATTCTATATTTTTAGAAAAAGATGAAAATCCCATTGTACCCCCTATGGATACGAATGATGATATATGGATTTTTCATTTGGATATTGCATGTTATAATGATGACAATGGCGTTGGATTTGTACTTTACTCTCATTTGGGAATAAATATACATTTTTTTCTTATATGCTTGAGTTTGATTGTACTAATAATGTGAAAAAATTTGAAGCTCTTATGATTGGAATATAAAATTATTTCAATTTTGGTTGTTATCATCTTTCTATGTTTTGGGGATTCATAACTTATTAAAATTTTGGCCAAGAGGATTTATACCCCATCCAACAAGCTTCTAAAAAGGTATACACAAGCATTTTGGCAATTGATATTTGATTTATTATTTTTTAACATTACTCAGATTCACAAGGAATTGAATTCAATGACATACATGCTTGTTATGTTTTCATCTAATATTGTAATGACAATTAATCCCTAAAATAATCAATTTTACTTTCAAATCTATATATAGTCCTCATTCCCCTGACAAAATTGAGGCTTGGCAAATTTTTTTCAGATCATGAAAGCATATGAAATTTCTTACATAATGAGCCATTGAATAAGAAATAAAGAATTTCTTTAAAAACTAACAAGGACCCAAAAGATTAAATCCTTTAGAAATCTCCTTCTCATCAAGCATTTTAATTCATAAGAAGAATTTTTTTAGGAGGATTCCAAGAGAAAAATGGGCGAGACTATTCTCTTGAACATTATGACTCAGAAAGATCCAAATATTTTGAAAATTGGATCCCAATGTTTAGAGCATGAGAAATCAAAATTTATGGACTTGTTCCATGAATTTCATGATGTCTTTGCATGTTATTATAAATATTTGCATGGTTTTGAGCTACATGTTATCCAATATGCAATACTTGTCAAAGAGGATGTGAGGCTAGTAAGACAAATGAACAGACCAATGAATCATGTACTTGCTGCAACAATTAGGAAGGAAGTCATAAGTTGTTGGTTGCTCATATAATATTTCCTATTAAATATTTAGAATGGTTGAAAACCTTGTTCTAGTACAGAAAAAGAATGGAGACATTAGACCATGTGTTGATGTTTGTGCCTTGAATAAGGTAAGTGTACAAGATTTTTTTTTTGCTTCCTAATATGGAATTAATTCTACAATAATTAGCACATCCTAGACGAAATCACTCTTTGATGTTTTTTCTAGGTGTATTTGAATACATGTCAAGAGAGGTGACAAGTATAAAACAACCTTCACCACCGTTTGAGGCACCTTTACTTATGAACATATGCCTTTTTTCTTAATAAATGCAGGTGACACATTTCATATAGCTATGAAAATATCTTTCAACGATCTTATCAAAAAATCATTCAAATTTATCTTGATGATATAATTGTATATTCTAGAATCTGAAAAGATCATTTTGATCATCTTAGACATTTTTTCCTCCATTGCAGAAAATTTGGTATGTCACTAGACCCTACAAAATCTCTTTTTAGTATCATTATAGGAAAATTAATTGGACATATTATATTTGATTACGGTATATTGATCTAGAAAGAGTTATTTCCTTTCAAAATATCCTAGCTCCAACCTCAAAAAAAAAATAAAAATCCAATCATTTATGGGTAAGTTCAATTTCACAAGTAGATTCACATATGATTTTGCTAGATTGGTTAAATCCATCCATAATTTTTTAAAATAGAACAAAGAATTTTCTTGGAATGATGTTACCAAGAAATATGTTGTATACATTGAAAATGCAATTAGTTCTATACCTATCTCAGTGAAGCCTTATTTTTCCAAAGATTTTATTATTCATGCTAATGCCACTAAAGAATCCATTTCTGCAATCCTTCTTCAGAAAGATGATATTAATATTGAACATCCAATAAGTTATATGATCCAAAGATTATATGATGATGAATTAAAATATTCTTTAATTGAAAAACATGCATTTTCTCTTGTCAAAGCTATTGAATTTTCTGACATTTCATTCTTGGTAAGCATACTGATGTAAAAGTCCCTTTACATGCAGCCAAGTTCTTATTTTCACAAGTGAGTTTATCTAGAAAGCTTGCATTGGCTTGCTGAAATTAAAGAGCACGATTTCAGGATTAATACTTCAAATGTAATCCAGGGAAATGGCTTAGCTTTGCGTTGGCTTAACATATTGAACTAGAGTGCACTTTTGAAAATAACGATGCTACTTTACCAACATTATTTTTAATCATGTATGAAAATATTGAACTGGAAGGGCATCCTTCGTATCATGATATAATATATTATTTGCAATATGAAAGATGCCCCGATAATCTTGAGAATCATGAACAATGGAGGTTTTTCCTTAAAGCTTCCAAATATTTGATTATAAATGCTTCACTCTTTCGCAAATTTGTTGATGGAATATTAGTAGGATGTGTTGATAACATTGTATTCTAATTGCTCTCGAAAAATCTTTATGGATCAACATATTCTGATATTCATATTGGTGGGAATTTTGTTAAAAAAAAACCATTGAACATAAAATTATAATGACCGTTTACCATTGGCCTTTTGTTTTCTGGGATTCATACAAATATGTACAATCTTACAACGAATGTCAAAGATCAACTGGTAGAGATTACATTTCATCAGGCCTATCGATTCTCCTTTATCTTCTACCGGCCACATATTTATTTTAACTATTGCGGACTACTTCACTAAGTTGGCAGAAGTTGTTCCTCTCAAGCACGCTAAGGATGAACAAATTATATCTTTCTTGTAATCTAATATCTTTTCAAAATTTGGTTAAATTATTTTTTTGATAACGAAGCATCATTAATGTCTAATAAGTTAACTCAATTTTGTAATAAATATTGAGTGAAACACTTCACTTAATACCAACAAGTATTACCGAACTTTCCATTTTCAAAATGGAGATTAGATTTCATCAGGCCTATCGATTCTCCTTTATCTTCTACAGGCCACATCTTTATTTTAACTATTGCTGATTGCTTCACTAAGTTGGCAGAAGTTGTTCCTCTCGAGCACTCTAAGGATGAACAAATTATCTCTATCTTGTAATCTAATATCTTTTCAAAATTTCGTTTACTTGTTTAATTACTTTTTGATAATGAAACATCATTTATGTCTAATAAGTTCAATCAATTTTGTAATAAATATTGAGTGAAACACTCCACTTAATAAAATTCCTACCCTTATGAGAATGGAACAATTGAGTTCACAAATAAGAATTTAATATTTTTTTTTTAAAGTTACACGCCACTGATATATTTTGCTAATATTCACTTTGTGGGTATGCCACACTACCACAAATAACTATTGGGTGTGTGTTATATTCTTTCCACGACTAGTTGCACGTGTGGGGGGTAACAGGGGGGACGATAGCCCCCCCCTTATTCGTTGTGTTGAGTGTAGTAGGGGGGTCACAAGAGGGTGGTATCTCCCCTGCATGGGGTTCGAGGCAACGACTTAGAGAATTTTTTTTGTTGGACCATATATTAGGTGGGTGGACCTACCTATGGTTTTGTGCATGAGTTTTACACATGGTTTTGGGCATGATGGTTTTATCTCCATTGTATTTTGTAGATCTGGTGAAGGGAATTTACAATTATGTTCTAATCCAGGGTTAATGGATTGAGGTGTATGAATGTTTCGACATGGATATATATGTATTGTAACATTGAAAGGAATATAATGAGAAATCAATCTAGTAGTCTGGGTTTTAGGATCCAGGGGAAAATATTTGTGTATATGTGTTTTATGTTTATGTTCTCGCCATTGTTTATTTTTTGTTATTAAGAATCTGTTTGCAGGTAATTTTTATATAAGGTTAAAATCTATAATAAAAGCATAGGTCTAGCTCATTTTAAGTTAATATACGAATAGGAAGTTGTCATGTTTGTTAAGTTTTAGCTCACCTTTTTGAGATTGGTGTTACAAGTAGAAAAGTTGAATTCAGCTGGTGCTCCTCAAAGAGTTCATTCTCTTTTAGCTCTAGAAGTGCAAATAAAGTTTTCTTTGAAAAATCTAAAGTACATGCATCAAAGTGCCAAAAAATACTTTGGTGAAATTAAGGTCAAAGACATCTGTATTTGAATCCAGTCAAAAGGTTTTGTTGTGGGATTATGCTCATGTAGAGAAAAGTAAGCATTCTAAATTTTAGAAGTTATGGCTAGGGCCATACACTATTTCATTTGTCGTTCATAATAATGACTATCTTATTAAGGATGAGAGTGAAAAATTGTTTTCTTATACCACAAATGGTATGCATTTGAAGCATTACGTGGAACAAGAAATGAGTTAAAAGCTTAATCTTCAGTGTTTGTGTACATACTTTCTTTTACCACACTTTAATTTTATTTCCTTTTTTCTTTTATGGTAATTTACTTTTATTTCTAACTTTTATTTTTCCTTCTTGATATAAGTTCTATTACCTTTGCAAATTTTATTCCTGAACAAAAAGGTTAAATAAATAATCTTATGGTGTTCACAATGCTATTTCATCTAGTAATTGTCATATGATTAAATGGTACCATACTCAAATTTTATTGTTATAGTTATTCCAAGTTTTCTTCTTTCCTTCATTCTCTAACTTTTTTTATGGCATACATTTAAAGTATTATTTGGAAAACTTTTGCTTCAAAATAAATTTATTAGTAATATAAAAGAAAAAATTATTTGCAATTGCGAGATCAAATACTTGAGTTCTATGTTAGGAAAAATACTGGGGGGGGTTGTGAATCAATATTTTTAATTCACTTTAACTTTTCATTTCATACTCCGAATTTTGTACGCTACAATTCTTTATGAAACCCACTAATGCGAATCTAGTGAATGCAAACTGCATATATTCAAATAACTATTTTTTCATGTGATCTATCATATGCTTATCTTTAACCAATGCATTATTAATTTCATCATTCATTTATTATGCAGTAAATAGAAAATAAATCACAACACATAAGCAACACATAAACAACACATAAACACATATGAACACTAGTAGTTTAGGTGGAAACCCAATGTGTGATAAAACCATCACTGTCATTGTCTTTGTCTTCTTTCTTATTATATAAAGAAATTCTTCATTACATCTTGTACTGGCTCAAACTCTTAACAGTATGCACGCACCCACCTGCAAGAGGTTAAAAGCTCCACTCATTCTCCAACACCCACTGGAAGGGAGCTCCAACCCTCTAATCTCATTTACCGGCTCCTACCGGAAAGTAGCACCTACCCCTTGAACAAATTTACCATCTACCATTGGAAGGAATCTCCAACTCCCTTACTAAAGGCTCCAACCTTTAAAAACTCTTTTGGTCCATGTTTCAGAATGTTTCAGATTGTATCCACCTGTCAATCAACCATCAAAACTTGTAGGCCACCTTTCATCATATTATCAAAGTGGACCCACACCCAACATTATGTTCAATACCAAACTGAATATTGAATATGAGATACAATTATTGAAGCACCAACTGAATCACTGTAACATCATCCCAATGAATATTGAAGCAAACCAATCACAACTAGAGAAAATCAATGGACAACCAATCCACAACAGATACAAACCATCATGATCAAGACATTGATTAACCTATTAAAATCTTGCTCACTTGTCATATAATCTCACTCGCTTGTGATAGTTGCGATGAATACCGCTTATGGGAGCACCATTCTCCATAAATTTCGCGCTCTGCATGGTGTTGGGTTTCTCTTGTGAAGGAGTCTCGATGCCGCGAATGACATTACACTCCAAAACTGCACGACATTTAATATTTTCTTTTTCTCCGTTGGGTCCCGCCAATCAATATAAAGTTTAACTTTTGACCTTGCACCATTCTTGATCCCACATTATTTTCTTATAGAAAATCACCACAGACATGATTTTAATGCTTTGCCCCTTTTTTTTACTTTTTTTTATAAGATTCTTTAGTTTTGGCATGTACAATTTTTTTGTTTTTTTTTTAAATTTTTGAACAGAGTGAAAATGAGCTACAACATGGAGCATGGTGATTGTTGATGATTGTCATGGTTATGAATTTAATGTGTGTCTTTTGATGTAAAGGTCATGAAAATACCCATGTTGTACTCATTGTAAAATTCAGTCATGTATGGGATATTAGGATCAAGGCATGTCATGTATATAATCCCATTATTTTGGGACATTGATGTAAAATTTGGGTCCAATATGTAAACCCATTATGTTAGGTGATTGATGTAATCATGGGAGGAAAAATTCATTGGTCACAGGAAAGGTCGTATTTATTTGGCCATATATTTTAAGCCTTGTAATTTACCCCATATCTTCAGAAAGTTCAGCATATGCTGAGAGGGAGCATGGTCAATATGCAGATTTCATAGTTCATATCAGCAAATCCAACTTACAACGATGAGCACTACAAGGGAAGTACTTAATTCAGCCTAGTTCGGAATTTTTCGCTTGATGTCAAAGGGGGAGAGAAGACAAGGTGTTTGGCAAAGTGTTTGGAGAGAGAATTGGTGTTTGGAAAGAAGACTTGGTGTTGGCAAATGTGTTTGCAGGTTTTGCAGGTGGTTTCCAAACACCAAAGTTGTTGCCATCAAGTCCAAAGGGGGAGATTGTTGGCACTATGGCTAATGTGTTGTCCTTGATGGAAACCCACTTGATAAAAATGTATTTGTTTTCAATGATTGAAGATGGCATGTTTGATGGTACAGGTATGAGGATGTATGTTGGCAGCCTTGGTACAGGTTTCACTTGAGAAAATATGACAAATGTGAAGTATGATAAATATACGCGGGTCCTGTGAAGGAAAGCCGCATACATACACAGGTTCTATGAAAAAAAGTCTTGTACATAATTTGAAGAATGGAAAAATATATACCAGGGGTAGTTACCATGGTAATTTCCCATAGTAATTGTGGTGAAAACTTCCATTTGATCCCATTAGTGAATACTAACTACATTACCAAAGGATTTACGTGAGGTATTGGCAAAGGAAAAATCTATATAAGGAGATGAATATCAAGGTGTTATGCGTGCAAGAAAATGAATTATTCATATATTATTTTATCTTAAACAAGTGCGCACCAGGAAGTAAGGGGAAGACTCATATCTGAAATATCTAAAGATATGTTGATATATATAGTTGATTTATTTTCTTGTTGCAAATGTTTAAGTACATAAAAATGACATATTTGTGGTTATAGTGATGTTGTGATATGGATGTGTTTTCTGAGGTCTGTAGTTTTGATAGTGAAGCTTGCATAATGTGAGTTATGTTTGTAGTGAAGGTATGTTTCAGTAATTTAAGATATGCATGTTGGTTTGCTTTTGTATTTTCACGTACATATGGAGATATGGTTCAGCGTTGTTGCGTATAAATGTTGTGATAATTTTTTTAGTATGTTGAAGTATATATGTGGGTGTTATGCATGGTAGTCGTGTACATACTAGAAAATACATAGAACTCATCAACTATCATCAACCAATGACATTGCAAAATCTGCCAATATTTAACTTCAAATTATATACACTACTGTTCAGAATACAATCCACGTATATACACGCTTCCTCTTTATAGCACCCGCGTACAGATCTCAATTCACTAAATATTGAAATTGAATCACTTCATTACCCACTGAGTTACTGATATACTAAGTCATAGTAGAAACTAATCACAAATTGACACTTTCTAGCATCATCACTAACCAATATTCCAATCCACAAGTAAATCAACCCAATCAAAACTGCCATACAAATATAATCATGATAAAGAAATCATTGACAGAAAACAACAAATAGAATAGACATCATCAATTGTCATAATCTAGCAACAATTCAAAACCTAGTACATATACGCGACTTCCATAAAATAGATCTGCGTACACCATTTTCCATGTCACTTCTCCACCTCTTCCGACACCTCAATCGACACCTCCACATCAATAATCCACATCATCACCTCCATGCCATTACTACATCATCATGTCGTACATCTATCACTTCTCATTAAGATCCGTTTTTCCCTCATTTATTTATAAAACCCCTTTTTTTTGCTAAAATCATTTTATTTGCAGAATTTTTTAGAGTGTACCAATGTCCACTTACACTCCTCAACTCACCAATTCAAAATCCAATGCCAACAAGAGTATTCAGGTATTCATCCATGACAGAGTCTTGTTCAATTATTCCAAAATGTTAAAGAAAGCCTCTGAGGTGGGTTTCAACCCACATTCCACCCATGGACACAAATATGGAAATTTTTTGCCTAGTGTGTGCATTGAACCTTATGGAATTGCGTCAAAATATCACGGCTGGTCAATTAGAGTCACCAGGGTATTCTAGAGTCGTGAAATATGGGTTGTTATCTCCAAGTTTTCCCCAAACACACTTTTTCCTTAAATTCATTACCTTGCTAACCTCTTCACTCTATCCTAAAAAAATATTTGTAATGAAATCACTGGGAGAAAACATCTTTCAAGTGTATTCCTTGTTAATTCAACAAGACTTAGATTTTCCATAGTCTTAACATTATGCTTCATTTTCTGAAGAAACCCTTTTGGCCATTTTCCAAAATTTATCTGTATAGGATTATGCCAAGTGGTCCTTCCATATTATGCCATCTGGACATATTTTGTCTCTAGATCCAATTTTTTCCCTCTAGATAGTTATGTTGAAGATGTCAAACAATTTTACAAATAATTTCAAGGGTTTTGGAAAAAAATAACACCTTTATTATTGATCGTGCAGTCATAGGAATTTTCAATTTGGTCATGCAACTTAATGTGATTCTTGATATACCAGATTTTTGGGAGGGCTTAGTAAATTCTCAATTTTTAAAATTTAATCTCATAGGTTGTTTTAGATTCCCATCTCCGTTGGTTTATTTTTTCCTATATGTCCATGTAGAGAAATTCATGAATTTAGGATTAAACATAATGGACCCTCATAAGAGAAAGAAGTTAGTGATAAATTGGACTAAAATTGTACGAAGTCATCCTAATTATGAAGGTTTTACATATTTCATTTCCTCGTTTATATCAGTGGTATACTCTATTATAAACAACTCTATTCCACCTTGGATCTTTCCAAAAGCCCAATATTTATTACAATTGAGTAGAGATGTCAAAGTGGGGGACTGGTTTTCATTAGAAAATTATACTGAAATTAAGTTATTTGGAGTAGAATTTTCCCCTTATAGGCTCCCATAATTTTTGCCTATGAGATTATTTGCACTGGAGTTTATTAGGAAAATTTTGAATGTAGACCAAGTCCATTTTGTGCCAGCTAAGAAGGGATACTTGTTCAAGTTTCCCAATATTGTTGGGCCCTTTATTGTTAATAACATACACACAGTGGAGGCAGTATAAAAAATGCTCCAAGAAATGCTGTAATATTCCCAATTAGCTGTTGTTAGTTGGAATATTATATGTTGCTATGTTTTGCAGGTTAGAAGAATAAACGGGGTAGAGAGACCCTTAAATCTCTTTAGTAGAAATAAAACATTCCCAATGTGAAAGGGGGAAATGCATGAGGACTAGAACCTTGTTGACCAAGTCAACAACGCTACTAAAAGAGAAGGAAAACCAGTGGGAACAACGTAGTTTTGATGGAGGACTCTTTGCAAGGAAGTAACCTCATGAATGTGTGGTGTCCAGGGTGAGGAGGCTCACCAAGAATAAAAAGAAAGGGAGGGAAACCATGAGAGTCATTCAGAATCTTGTCTATGTTTGAGTCTTATGACTTCTTGCATGCTATAGCTGTTTAGATGGGTTTTAGAGAGTCCCACTCTCTTTCTTGGTTCAGCTTGTTGAAGGGTTATAGGAGGAGAATTCTGGGCTACATTTCCACGATCTGACTTGGGGTCAAGCAGTCACCAACTCCTACAACACAGTCTCTTGCAGAAACTGCGTCATTTCTGAAGGTAATGCTGTGGTAGGGTTAAATCCCTTGATTTTGTGCTAGTTTCTTGGAGAAGGGGGCTCTTCCTCTCTTGGAAGGCTAGTAAGGAGGGTCTTCAGCCATTTTTGTGTGCTCTCATGTATTATTCAGCCATATCATATACAAATTTGCAGTAAACTGCGTGATTTTATGCAGAGATATAATTTTGTACTTGTGCTCTTATGAAACCCTTGCCGGGTTGTATCCATTTTTTGTAAAAGAGGCTAGACCTCCATTTTTCTTGGCTCTTTGATTAATGAAATCTCTAGATCTTTTATGACTCATATTTTTCTGCAGAAAAACTCATAGAATAACACTGTTAGATGCTTCATAATTTCTATTTGGTGAATTCATGGGGTTTGGGTGTTTTTGAGATGTATTGGGTTGGGGAGATCTGTTTAACATAGCTAGAGTGATTTGTTTCTGCTCCCATTCTGCATGTAAGGGTTATAAAGCATAATCTAAAGGATCCAAGTCCTATTTTCCAATTCTGTAATGTAAGTTTTTGAAAACAACATTTTTACTATCCATAGTGCAGAAATTCCTAAGAAGGAATATTACAGTGGTATCAGAGCTTTGCTCTTGGCTCAACTTGTGGGGACAATATATCTACAGTATGGAGGAGAAATATATTTCAAATCTTCTTCTTCAAACCATGCATAAAATTGCAAGAGATCTCAAGGAGATGAGGCATAAGGAAGGCCCTAAAGGGTTTTACCATGAAGCAAGCACCAACACCTCACTTTGTGTAGAAAAATCAGCCACACATCCTTCACTACAAAAATATACTATGCTCTCATTCCTAGCTCAATAAAGGGAGGAAGAAACCCTTGGTGATTATTTTGTGGAGTATGAGTCCCAATCCTGAAGGTTCAAAGAACACTTGAGCTTTCGGGAATTCTGCTGGATCAAGGAAGGGAGGAGAACTTGCTATCACCAAAAGAGGGGAGGATTTATGCAGGAATCAGACCTACAACATAGTATGGGGAGGTTCTTCTTTCCTATATATGATGGATCACCTAAGTGCATAGCCAAGGCTTGGGTGGAGAAGCTGGATACTTATTTTCTGCTCAATAGAGTTTCTGAAATGGAGGCTATCAAAATAGCTGCGCTGCACTTGGAAGGGGAGGCTCACGAATGGTGGTTCCATGGGCTAACTACACTTGGACACGGTCATATCACTTCATACTCAGTCTTCACCAAGAGATTAGTAGAGAGATTTTATCCAAGGGATCCAGAGGCCCACTTTGTTGAGCTAACCAAGCTAAAAAAAAAGGAGATCTAGAAGATTATATTGCTGAATATTTGAAGCTTTCAGTGATGGTATCCAACCTCACTATGAGAAGAAGGGTATGTATGTTTATTGGTGGAATGGATGAACCATTGCATGGGTTGGTAAGATCCACTAAACCAACTACACTCCTAGAGGCTACGGAGAAGGCTAGAGATTTACAACATACTTTTCCTAAAGAAAAGGCATTACTGCAGTAGGATAATTCCTCATGGCCAGAGAAGACACCTCTTGACCATAATCAAAGGAAATTAAGGGAGGAGAAAATTTTCCTTACTTTTCAGAAGCCATGGGTGCCAAACTATGAATGTGTTGCAGGGAAAGCTCATTATATTGAGATTTTCTGATGAGGAAGAGAGGGCCAGTGTTGTACTACTTACAGAAGATGCAGTAAAAACTTTTTCTCCAAGGGGAGGAGCTCTTACAACGTTAAGAGGAGTCCCTAAATATCTGACTTTAAGAGTTAGGGGTATTATTATGGGGAAAAGGGTATTGGTACTAGTAGATAGTGGAGCTACTCATAACTTCATTGGTTCACAACTAGTAAAGAAGAGGGGCATCCATATGGAAGACTTTGAAGGTTTTTCAGTCTTGGTTCTGGGAGCCAGAACTTTGCAGTGTGTCAAGTATGTTCCAGAATTGTCTATCACTATGGGAACCTACACTATGACAGACCACTTCTTTGTGGTTGATATTCCTGACACCAATGTTATATTGGGTGTCCAATGGATAATCAATCTTGGGAGAGTCACCACTGATTGGGAGACTGTAGAGATGGAATGGATAGAGAAGGAGAATGGCAAGCATAAAAAAATCGAAGGCATGAACACCTACCCACCTCAGATTGTTTCAGCCCACAAGATGGAGGCATACTTATGTAGAGGAGACATAGAATGAGCAGTAGGACTACGTTTATCTGAAGCTAGAGTCAAAGATTCCCCAATGCATCCTGATGTGCAATCTCTCTTAGACCAGTATTCTGTAGTATTTGGGGATATTCCACCAGGGAGACCTCCTGATAGAGGATTTGAGCACACTATTGATTTGGAGCAAGGGATTCAAGCTGTGATTACCACTCCTTATAGGCACCCTAAAGCTTATAGGGATGAAATTGAAAGGGCTATTCAAGAACTACTAGCTCTAGGACATATCCGACCTGGCACTAGCCCTTTTGCATCTTCAGTGGTCTTGGTAAAGAAGAAGGATGGCACCTTGAGGATGTGCATTGACTATAGAGCCCTAAACAAAAAGACCATGAAGAATATATACCTAATTCCCAGGATCGATGAGCTAAGAGGATCCAAATATTTCTCCAAGATTGACTTGAGATCCAGGTATCACCAAATCAGGGTGAGGGATCAAGACATTCCCAAAACAACATTCAAGTGTCAATATGGGCATTTTGAGTTCTTGGTAATGCCATTTGGCTTGACCAATGCCCCAAAAACATTCCAGTCTTGCATGAACCACATTTTCTGTGGTCATATAAGAAAGTTTGTATTGGTCTTCTTTGATGATATTCTTATTTACAACCGCACATGGGAGGAACATTTGCAACATATTGAGACAATATTGCATATTCTCAAGGAGAAACAATTCTATGCTAAACTCTCTAAATGTGAGTTTGGTCTCGTAGAGATGCTTTACTTGGGCCACATCATTGGAGTGGATGGAGTAAGAGTGCATGAAGAAAATATCCGGGCAATCAAGGAATGGCCCGAGCCAAGGAATGTTACAGAACTCCGGGGGTTTGTAGGCATATGCGCATATTACCGGAAGTTTGTCAAAGGGTTCTCTCAACTTGCAGCACCACTTATAGATTTGACAAAGAAGGGAGCTTTCAGTTGGACACCTACATCGCAGAGGGCTTTTGATAAGCTCAAAGAGGTAATGAGTAGTTGTCCAGTATTAGTTTTACTGGATTTCTCTCAACCTTTTGTGCTAGAATGTGATGCATCAGGTGAAGGAATTGGAGCAGTCTTGATGCAAGGAGGGCATCCTATAGCCTTTGAGATCAGGAAGTTGCTACCACATGAAAGGCTATACCCCATCTATGATAAAGAAATGTTGGCTATCATGCATGCCTTAGCCAAATTCCGGAAATACTTGGTGGGGAATAAATTGAGGGTGAAAACTAATCATAATAGTCTTAGATTCTTTCTTGAACAGAAGAAGCTCCAAGAAAGACAACAAAAATGGGTAAGTAAATTCCAAGATTATGACTTTGACATAGAGTATGTCAAGGGGAAGAGCAACATAGTGGTTGATGCTCTATCCAAGAGACCAACATCGCTGTCCTTGAGGGGCATGGACACAAATTGGAAGGCTCAATTGTTGGTTGAGTACTCCAAAGATAAATTTTCATGTGAGATACTTGATGGGGTGATAGCTGATGAGAGGTATAGAGTGATGGATGAGATCATCTATTACCGGGTCTGGGTCTTTTTGGCTAAGAATTCTAAGCTCAAAGAGAAGATCTTGCAAGCATCACATGATTCCCCACTTTCAGGGCATCAAGGATTCACAAATACTTACCAGGCCATAAGGGAGAGATTCTCATGGAAGGGTCTCATGGAGGATGTACTCCAACATATTTAGGAGTGCATAGTTTGCCAACAAAACAAGGGAGAACACACTCATCCTGCCGGGTTATTATAGCCACTACCCATTCCGAATGGAAAATGGGAAAGCATCTCCATGGACTTCATCACCGGTCTACCTACTATTCAGGGTAAGAATTGTATCTTTGTAGTTGTTGATAGACTAAAAAAGTATTCACACTTCTTTGCCATTTTTGCACATTATACTGCTTCACAGGTAGCTGAGCTCTTCTTGAGAGATGTGTTTAGACTCCATGGTCTCCCAAAGACCATAGTGAGTGATTGGGACAACCGCTTCATGGGTGGGTTTTGGCAAGAACTCTTTCGGTTAGTGGGGACTGAATTGACACCAAGTACCAACTATCATCCACAAACCGATGGACAGACTGAAATAATGAACAAGTGGCTGGAAGGCTACTTGAGAAACTATGTTTCGGGACAGAAGAGGGCATGGCTACGTTGGCTCCATTTGGGGGAGTATTGTTACAACACCACTTACCATATGCCCATTGGTATGACCCCATTTCGAGCTCTACATGGGTATGATGCACTCTCATTTGTTGATGTCAAGTTTGGAGCAAGCAAAGCTCCCAGAGCAAAGGAATGGATTTAGGAGAGTCAAGACATACTTTGGGCCTTAAAGAAAACATTGCTACTGCCCAAAATCAGCAAAAGGTATATGCAGACTGTGGTCGGACATAGAGACATTTTGAGGTAGATGATCTAGTCTATGTTTGCCTTCAGCCTTATAGACAATATACACTCAAAGAGAAGGGGGTTGAAAAACTCAAACCACATTTCTATGGGCCATATAAGGTGATCCGTCGTGTCGGGGAGGTTGCATATGAGTTGGAGCTTCCCAAGGGGAGAAATATCCACAATATATTTCATGTCTCATGCCTCAAGAAGGCCATTGGACAAACTATAGTTGCCAACATGGACCTCCCACGTATTGATGATGGGGGCCATCTAGTTTTGCAACCTGAGGCAATTTTGGATACATGGGAGAGGCAGCTAAGGAGCAGGGTGATCAAAGAATATGATTCGATGGAGGAATCTTCCTGATGAGGATGCCACTTGGGAAGGGGAGAAGATCTTACAGCATCCTTCTTTGTTGTTGCTTGAGGACAAGCAACTTTTGAGAGGGGAGGACTATCATATTCCCAATTAGCTGCTGCTAGTTGGAATATTATATGTTGCTCTGTTTTGCAGGTTAGAAGAATAAATGGGGTAGAGAGACCCTTAAATCTCTTTAATATAAATAAAACATTCCCAATGTGAAAGGGGTTTGTGTAGGTAGGAAAAATAAAGCCACCTTTGGTGTGGAAAGGGGGCAATGCATGAGGACTAGAACCTTATTGACCAAGTCAACAACACTGCTAAAAGAGAAGGAAAACCAGTGGGAACAACGTAGTTTTTATGGAGGACTCTTTGCAAGGAAGTAACCTCATGAATGTGTGGGGTCCAGGGTGAGAAGGCTCACCAAGAATAAAAAGGAAGGGAGAGCAGCCATGAGAGTCATTCATAATCTTGTCTATGTTTGAGTCTTATGACTTCTTGCATGCTCCAGCTGTTTAGCCAGGTTTGCTGCACTATTTAGTGCAAGGGATTATCATGCGGGAGTTCCACTCTCTTTCTTGGTTCAACTTGTTGAAGGGATCTAAGAGCAGAATTCTAGGCTACATTTCCACTATCTGACTTGGGATCAAGTAGTCACCAACTCCTACAGCGCATTCTCTTGCAGAAACTACGTCATTTCTGAAGGTGATGCTGTGGTAGGGTTAAATCCCTTGATTTTGTGCTAGTTTCTTGGAGAAGGGGGCTCTTCCTCTCCTGGAAGGCTAGTAAGGAGGGTATTCAACCATTTTTATGTGCTATCATGTATTATTCAGCCATATAATATACAGAGTTGTAGTAAATTGCGTGATTTTATGCAGAGATATCATTTTGTACTTGTGCTCTTATGAAACCCTTGCCGGGCTGTCTCCATTTTGTGTAAAAGAGGCTAGAACTCCATTTTTCTTGGCTCTTTGAATAATGAAATCTCTAGATATGTTATGACTCATATTTTGCTACAGAAACCCTCATAGAATAACACTGTTACATGCTTTATAATTTATGTTTGGTGAAGTCATGGGGTTTGGGTGTTTTTGAGATGTATTGGGCTGGGGAGATCTGTTTAACATAGCTAGAGAGATTTGTTTCTGCTCCCATTCTGCATGTAAGGGTTATAAAGCATAATCTAAAGGATCCAAGTCCTATTTTCCAATTCTGTAACGTAATTTTCTGAAAACAATGTTTTTACTATCCATAATGCAGAAATTTCTAAGAAGGAATATTACAAATGCAGTTTAACCAGGGGGATAAATGGTCCTATGACCCTCATCAAATTATTTCAAAGAGAAGGTTGGATAAATCCTATGCACCATATATACATGAATGCAAAATTCAAAATGAGAAATTTTCTAATGGTGGTCAACCTCAATCATATAAAGGGATGGAGTTTGAAACTCCTCACCCTACATAGAAAGGATTAAAAAGAGGAATTGAATATGCCATTGATGTAGATGATGATGAAACTACCCAAAGTTATAAGAAATAAAAAGTGGATAGGGAGGAAAAATAATTTGAGCCTTTGTTGGAAAGGTCTTATTTTGGAGTTGGCTTCCAATTACAGTTGGGGAAGTAAGTTGCACACCTTCCTCTCCTATTCCCGAAGAAGTTGGGAAAAATTACAATACTGTTTTGAAGGAGCCCTATGAACAAATTTAGGAGAGGAATAAAAATATGAGAGAAAATGTTACTTCTCAACTAGAAGGTTAATTAGTGTCAAAATATCAAACTAGATTATTATCAACCATGGATTTGGAGAGAAATCAGCTTCTTCAAAAATAAGAGATCCCTTTGTCCCAATGAGTGGGTCTAGTAACAACCCTGACAAAGAATACAAGATTTTCTAGTTTAACATCAAAATAATACAAGAGAGGGATATGGCTACCTCACTCCTATGAGCTTGTTTCCTCAATGTTGATGGTGATCCTTTCGCTTCTAGCTCGCTCCTCGCGATACCTTCTGCGTTTGAATACTTGCAAGAAATATCATGCGATGAAAAATGAAAGAGACATAATATATATATATTGAAGTAAACCACATGAAAAATCAAGGAGTATCATGCTAAACCAATTAATATTAACGAGTTCATGAGAAACAAAGCATACTTTGTATTATTAAATGAACAAAGGGAAGCTTACAACCGATGCCTTGATGTTGGATGTCTCCTTCGGAATGGAAATCCAAGTCCAAGCCAAGCTCTTTAATCTCTTCTCCTTCATCATGAAATAAACAACATATAGGTGCAATCATCCATAATAATGATAACCAACAATGACCAACCAAGACTAACTAGCATGGCTCTCTTTTATAGCAAAGCTGGAGAGGTTATGGATCCACTAATGAAGGGGGAAAGGCCTTATCTAAAAGGGGAAACTATTTGGAGATAAGATCAAGGGTAAAAAATGGGATTATTCGACCATATCCGCAACTAAAAAGTACTAGACCTCGGTTCTCGAGAGTTCTAGAGGACAAAGCTTCTGCTCCAATTTTGGAGAACCTACCTGAAGAGGACCAATGCGAATTTACTGCTGAATTCCCGCGTTGTTAATGCTTTTCACAGGTTAAGGACAAGGTGACAAGTATGAGGATATGTACGAGAGAACCACACTGGGCTTGTAAATTAGGGTTTTTTACAAACTTTTTCAGAAAGACTTCAATGCATTTCTCTTTTAGGTCTTCAGGGATATTTTAAGCACGTTATCCAAGATGAATAAGTTTTCATAGCTTTTTTCACTTTGTGAAATTTGTGGCATGAGCAGCACAAAATACGACACTTAGGATAAGGACTGAGGAATGCGACAAAATACTGTGTAACAGATTCCCCCTAAATCATAAAAGCAAATCCAGAAGTGATGGTTTAATCAATTTATCAGCCATGGAAAGGACTTTGGAAAACCACCGTCAGGAGACCTTCCAATCAAACATAATAAAATATATGAAATTTATGATATGAACGTTCGTAATAACATATATTTTAATAGGCATAAAATAACACATGAAACCATGGCATGGAAACAAACATTCGTCTAAAATAGATCATGGAAATGAATCCATAGTACGGTCACAACCATCCGTATATAAAGGATCATATGTAAAATCATGAATACTCAATAACTCCATGAAGCCTGAATAATAACAGATGTGATCTAGGGTCTTTGTCTCTATCTTGATCCACCCACTATATGAATCTAACCATGTTAATAGATGGGTTTATGCTGAACACAATAGAAACCACTTGATTACTGGTCGATGAGGTAAACCATTAACAGGTGTGACATAAACCACCAATAATGATGATGGACCTCAAGGTACAATAAAAAAATATACAAGTGTGAATGAATGAGCTGAAGTCGAACACTTGTAGAATCATCTAATCGAAGGCTAATGATGTGACCCTATTGTCGAACATGAAGAAATTTCCATTGAGGAACACAAGCTCCAAGGTACTGAGAACTGAGTTTCTAGACCAACTTCCTGGATAATGGGCTGAAGTCGACATGAAGTGATCCATTGAAGGAGGGCCATAATGATTCCCACATCATCGACGTGAAACAAAGGATTTCTGAAGAGGATACGAGTGATTCAATATTATTGAAGAGAGGTTCAAATAAGTAGACAATTTTTGACTTTTACAGATATAAATTCTCTTGAACATATCGACGACATGACCCCAGAGTTGGCAGCATTTGACTCAAAATGGGATCAAATTTCATGGTGATAGTAGATGATGATCAAATGAGAGGCAAATAGATTTCCGAAACCCAAGAAAGTAAATGAAGAATGAAGGATATCCCCAACCTGACACGAAATGAAAATGGGTGTCATGTTTAATAGCAACATGCTGCCTTTGATACATAATACAAAATCTGCTTTACTTCCATAACCCCCGCTATTTCTAGCCATTACCTCTTTATTTTTGATAGCAAGCTTGAAGAGGATACCATATGCTCAACGTATAAGTTCATCCTTAAGATGAATCCATCCTAGTATTGTTTAACAAGCCTTAGGAAGGAGTATCTCGATCTCTTCATGGTGACAGGTATTGCGTTGTTTAAGTTTTACGAGTCTGATAGAGGTGTAACTTGACATATTTTTCATATTTAGGGAGTTTGAAAAAGAGGTGGAAAAGAAAACTCCGAAAGGTCCATTTTCATAGATAGTCCTTCAAATACTAAAAGGTAGAAAGAAATATTCGAGATAACCTCTTAGTCATGTTTGACTAAGGTATTCCTTTTTTGTAATTAGTCAACTCAGCCTGCAAAAGGGTTAAATTTATACCGAGTAAACGTCGGTTCATTTACTTTAACAAAATTGAAAGGAAAAGTGCTCAACAATATTTTCATATTTTGGGAGGCTAAAAAGAGATGAAAGAGGACTCCTCCTGAAGGAATGAGTGGTATAAAGGTGTAGTGACTAGTTCCGGTGATGATGGAACTGCTCAAAACATGTATAGGTTAAGAGGTAGGTTAATAAGACCACTCATCGCAATGGTTCCTCAGGAAAGGATAAAACAACCAAGTGAGAGCATATGATCGGCCAAGCAGATGGTGACGATGGAATGAGAAAACCAAGGCTCATTTGAAAAAATAGGCCAATAAAAATTACAATCACAAGCGGTAGAATGAGAATGGTTTCATTTTTACACAAGAATGAAATAGAGACAAACTATTCTTGAAATTGGTTTCATTTTTTCATAATATTGAAACAAAGAAAAACTATGCTTCAAAATTTTGCATGCCCCCAACATAATGTCTCAATTCAAGGTACATCCCCCCCATATTCATTTCATTCACCTAAGTAGACCACTAGTTACTAACAGGTGGATAGAATGAATGTTCATTTACAAGATGAAGTGAAAGACTCGAATGGGAATTTTACAAGATCTAATCAAAGACTCGAATTTAAAGGGGACTTGTTTCATTTTTTAATGACCTTGACACAGTAAAATAACTATGCTCATAAAGACTTGTTTCTATTTTTAACAAGGTTGACACAATAAAATAAATATCCTCATAGGAATCTGTTTCATTTTGAACGAGGTTGATACAGTAAAAGAACTATCCTCATGACACCTTGTTTCATTTTTTAACAAGCTTGACACAAGAAAAAGAACTTTTCTCCAAAGAGTTTGTTTCATTTTTTAAGGAGATTGACACAAGAAAAGGAACTCTGCCCCAAAGGCCTTGTTTCATTTTTCAACGAGCTTGACACAAGAAAAAAGCGACCCCTCTAGCCCAATGAGTGGGTCTAGTAAAACCGTGACAAATAATACAAGCTTTCCTAGTTTAACATCGAAATAATATGAGAGAGGGAGCTAGCCTACCTCACTCCTATGTGATTGTTTCCTTGATGTTGATATTAGTCCTTTCACTTCCAGGCTCACTCCTCGCTTTACCTTCTGCCTCCAAATACCTACAAGAAAGATCATGTGACGACAAACGAAATAGACATAGCATATATATATTTCAAAGTAAAACACATGACAGGTCAAGGAGCATCATGCTAAACAAATTAATATTAAAAATTTCATGGGAAGCAAATCATACTTTGTATTATTAAATGAACAAAGGGAAGATTACAACTAGTGCCTTGATGTCAAGGCCTCCTTTAGAATGGGAATCCAAGTCCAATACAAGCTCTTCAATCTCTTCCCCTTCCTTGTCAAATCGACAACATATAGGCGTAATCAGATAGAATAATGGAAACCAGCAATGACCAACCAAGACTCACTAGCATGGCACACTTTTATAGTAGAGATGGAGAGGTTATGGATCCAATAATGAGGAGGAAAAGGCCTTATCTCAAAGGGGAAAATATTTGGAGATAATATCAAGGTAAAAAATAATATTATTTGACCATATCCTCAAACAACAAGTACCATACCTCTTTTCTTGATATTTCTAGAGGATGAAGCTTTTGCCTAGTTTTTGGAAAACCTGCCTGAAGAGGACCATCATGACTTTACTGCTGAATTCCCGTGCCGTAAGCGCTTTTCAAAAGTTAGGGACATGGTGACAAGCACGAGGATATGTAGGGGAGAACCATGCTGGGCTTGTAAATTTGGTTTTTTATAAAATTTTGTAGAAAGGCTTCAAGGAATTTCTCTGTTAGGTCTTCATGGATATTTTAAGCATGTTATCCAAGATGAATAAGTTTTCACAGCTTTTGTCGCTTTGCGATGTTTGTGGAATGAGCGAAACAAAAGTTGACACTTAGGATAAGGACCGAGGAATGTGAAAAAATAATGTGTAACAAACTCTCTTTGTCCCATCCTTCTGCTTTAATAGTTTCTTCTACATGTGGATTTAAGACTACAAATTTAACTATAGATGCAAAAGATATTCCATTGCCTGATAAAATTAATTTGCACAAGAAAAATGGAGAACTTATTTATAGTGACCCGAGCAAAACTTCACTAGAAGCGAGAAAAGTAGAAGCTTTATTGGGAAAGATCATAAATACGTTTATTTTAGAAAATTCAACTCACGAGATTTACATACTTAGAACGAGGAGCTGAAGAAATTGATTATCAAGCTTGAAGTAAATCTCGAAGACATGTTATATGTTCAAAATATTTTACAGGGAGCAGAGTAAGAGATTCAAGCATTAAGGAAAAAAATGAAGTTGCCTATAGTTGAACATGTCATGGCCCCAAAGTTATCTCAAGTTGATAAGGAAAAGGAATTTATAATCCAGGAGTTGCTAGAAAGAAATAACGAGGTGGCCACTTTGAAAGAACTGAATTCAAGCCTTCAACAAAAGATAAATACACATGTGTGCACAATTGTGGTGCAATCATACTCTGAAGAACCTTCTGATAATATTTCCAGAGTCATGAATGAACCGAATATTTCAGATGATGAAATAAGGAAGATTCATAAGAATATGGATGATAAAAAAGGGAATTTAAAAATCAAGGAGAGACAACTGAATATAGGCTAAGGAAAGTGCATTGAAACATCATACAAACTATTAAATAGCCTGTGATGAAATCAAAGAGTTGAAGGAGAAGTTAAAAGGTAATATTCCTCTCATACAGGCAAGATAAATGATTTGGAATGATATTATCCAATAGGTGAAGACAAATTGGGATTACATGTTGATCATGGCAGAGGATAAAACAATTGTAAGAGACTTAGAAGTGATTATTGCCTCTAATAAATATAAATCCTAGCGAAGTGCACAACTAGCTAAAATAATGGTTGATTTCATTAATTCTAAGTCTACTTAGTACTTGAGAACCATGGAGATTGAAGATAGAACAACCCTTGTTCTGGAGATAAAAAAAATGGTACATAAGAACATCTACATGAAAAATACAAAGATAAAATATGGGAAATCAAGGAATCTATTTCGTCATTTAATCTAGATTTTGATAAAAGAGTCAGGGAAGGATTTCCCTCATGTTGGGATCAATAGGAAAATATTCTCCCATGGGAGACCTACAAGATATTTTGGTTGAGGAAAAGAGAAAGATCAATTCCTCTCATGAAAAAAAAACAATTATAATGGGCTCCACTGTTGTTAATTATTTACAAATCGATTTTCAGTTATTATTTTTGGTCAAAGCCCTCTTCATAGAGAAGCCAACCTACAGTCAAATAAAAAAATTCAGGATGGCTCATGTTAGGTTTATCAAATACCCAAGCTCTGATTTTCCAGTATGGAAAAAGTGTGGAGCTTTTATGCCACCAAATGAAGCAGCTGAACTTGGAGCTTCTACAATCAAGCCTGCACAAGGGTCCCAAGTGATCGAGTGAAAATCAACCACTTGTAATTTTTCAAAATTATTTTAAGTTTTTAAGTTTGAATCCTCTTAAGGACCGAGTAGGGTTTAGAGTAGTTTTCAAAAGTAGTTTGAGGAGTTCATGGCAGTTAACCATTTTTATAACTATCATCTTTGTAATGTTCCTACAAAAGAAATTAAGAAACTATTTTTAGGGTTCCAAATTTTGAGTTCAGAGAGAAATTTCTTGTGTAATGTGTTCACTGCTTTTTGGAGATATAATAAATCTTTCTAGATGATTCAAACTATATACTAAATGTTATGTGTTTTCCTTTACTATTGTAAGTCATTAATTGTCTTTCTTATTTTGGAAATGTGTAATGAAGCTGTTGGATATTTTCTGTAATACATATTTAATTAATTCATAGTACCTGTAAATTTTAATTAAATAACCTTAAACATTGCTCCATATTTCCATACATTCATTTTCTGAATCTTCATACTTTCTGCTAAGGTTTTGAAATAGAATATTATGCAAATACAACCTTCTATTTTAAATCTTCCACTCTTTATTTCTCTCATCTTACTACAAATTTAAAATAATTTTCATAGATAGTTTGGCCATTTTGAAAAAAACATTTTTATCCAATAAGTTTTCTCTGCATTACTTGTATAAAATATCTCTGAATAACCCTAATGGGACAAAAAACAACATTTGTTACCTTTTGTACAAATGTCCTAGGAACTGACCTCTTCTTAGCTACAAGTTGTCTCTAGGGTTACAAATTTTTTTGGCGCAATTTCCGTGGAGAGAAGAACGGAGTTATTTTTACCTGGGTTTTTGAAAACCATTTCTTTGTCTGGTGAGCAAAGAAAGTGTGTTGGCTGAGTATTCTCACCAAGTGAGAATAAAAGCAACAATCCTGGCAACAAGAAGACCCCACACGAGGTGAGAGACTTCACAACAAAAAAACCCCAGCTTTATATGACTATGAAAAATTGGTTTCCCAAAGGGTTTGGAGAGAGAATAATTCTCCAAAAAATCCAAGTCCTACTTTTTCTGCTCCTAGTTCTAGTTATTTATCTCAACATCCCATATTTTCTCACCCAGAAGAAATTACAAGAGATTTGGATTTTTTTTGAAGGAAACTCCATTTCTCCTTAGTCCTTGTTTCCTGAGCTTACTCTTGAAGAAATGTATTTTGAATATGTTTCTTTCTCTTTCCCAACAATTTCAGAGGTTGAAGAAATTAAAACTATTTATTTTTCAGCCTCATACCACGTTTTTCCTGCAATTTCTTAGCCAATTCCCACATCTGTGATTCCACCACCCCCTTTTGTGTTTCAAGCAAGAAACCCTCCTCCTCCTCTTCAAAATAAAAATATGGTGATTCCAAGATTTATTTAAATCAATATGCACCTTTAAATCTTCCCCAACCCATGAATGCCATGCCTTGGGATATCTGAAGCTATTACCAAGATTCACATGAGATGCTAAGGTCACAACTGACATATGGCTACTTTCTGTGGTTCTGCAAAATATCTCAATATGGAGTATCTGGATGTAGTAATAAGATTGTTTGTACAATCATTGGATGGAGAAGAAATAAAGTGTTTCAATACCCTCCCAACTAATTCAATCAATACCTGGGAGGAATTGGAAAATTATTTTATACAAAGATGGGGAGAAAATAAATATTATGGATATTTCTTGACAGAATTCAATGCAATAAAAAGGAAACTGAATGAAGAAGTGGATGAATTCATTAAAATATTTAACAAAATTGATAACAATATTCCATTAGAGATAAATCCATCTCATTTTGGTACAAAGGTAGTTTTTGTAGGAGCATTTGATTCAGATTTTGGCTTCACACTAAGAGAAATACAATCTCCCACCTTTGACCAGATTTAGACTGATGCATTAGAAATTGAAGCAAATCTGTCTGCAGTAGGGAAGATATAAATAAGGAAAAGGAAGAAGAAAGACCTTCTAATCAACCAAAATATCCACATGAACATGAGCTGGATGAGTTGACAAAGGTTATTAGAAATTTGTCTAATAAGTTAGTATAGATGGAGCTTGACAATAAAAATCCTCCTAGAAAAATCCAATAGGGACAAAATAGAAACTTCATTCATCAATTTAGGAGACCATTGTTGCATATTATGTAGATGTAAAGGAAATACTAGGATTGGGTGAAACATCCTTTGTATATTGAAGATGAACCAGAATCAATACTCTTATATTTCAGGAGAATCAATTCTCTACTCTATCAGAGGAAGAGGGAGAGGAAATATGTGATGAGGATTGGAGTCTTGAGTCACAGGTTGCATTGGGAAAAGAAGAAGTTGATGAATATTGTAGATAAATTATAGATTTGATGTAAGCAGAATTTCCTAAGAAGTATGATCTCAAATCTAGGAAGAGACCAGGGACTCATGATCACATTGAAGGACATTCAAAACAACCATCTTGTTGTGTGTGTGTTATATTCTTTGCATGATTAGAATCAGGTGCAAAGTAGGGGGTGGGAGCCCTCCTGCACGGGGTCCGGGGCAACACCACGAGAATTTTTTTTTGGACCCTATATTAGGTGGGCAGACCCGCCTATGGTTTTGTGCATGGGTATGCACATGGTTTTGGGCATGATGGTTTTTTGATCATGGTATTTTTTAGATCTGGACAAGGGAATTGCAATTATGTTATAATCTAGGGTTAATGGGTTGGGGTTTATGAATGCTTCAACATGTATATATATATATATGTGTTGTAAAGTTTAAAGGAATATAATGAAAAATCAAGTTGTTAGTCCCCGTTTGGGATCCAGGAGAAAATATCTCTGTATATCTATTTTATGTTTTATGCTCTCGCTATCGTTTATTTTCTATTTTTAAGAATTCGTTTGCAGATAATTTATGTAGATGGTTAAAACCTACATTTTGGATCAGAGCTGTTTCGGCTTCAAGGGGACACCTTTGCCGCCGAGGGGTTTCTCAGGCCTGTGGTAAACCCTGTTCAATGGGAGATCTACGAGATCGATTCTTACGGTGAAAGAAGATGGAAAGAAGTGGAAATATAGAGATCGAAAAATTTAATGGTCAGAGTTTTGAGTTGTGGAAGCTCAAGATGGAGGATCTGCTGGTGGATAAATATCAGTGGATTGCGGTAGACCCGGGTACTAAACCAACGAAAATGTCAGATGAATATTGAGCGAAGTTGGATCAGAATGAAAATAACACAATACAGTTGTGTATCTCATATTCAGTATTGTTGAATGTATCTGAGGAAGCTACGACGAAGACTTTTTGGGTCAAGTTAGGGAATTTGTACCAATCTAAGTCTCTGGTGAATAAATTATTCTTGTAGAAAAAGATGTATAACCCGAGGATGAAGGATGGAGACTTGGTGACAGAGCATCTGAACACCTTCAATATTGTGCTAAGTCATTTTTCATCTGTTGATATTAAAGTCTCAAATCAAGATAAGTGCATCAGTTTGCTGTGTTCTCTATCAGATTTATGGGATAGTCTGGTTATTGCAATAGGTAGCAATACAACTACCTTGAATTTTGATGAAATTGTCTCAGCCTTGTTGTCGGAGGAAATGAGACAAAAAAATATGGAGGGCCAGGTGGAGATTCCTTATCTGTATGAGGAAGGTCCTACAACAGAAACAAAAATAGGTTTTCGAGTGGGAGATATAAATCTAGTGGGAGATCTAAATCTCAAGGAAAGCCTGTAAAAGTGTCCTGGAAATGAGAAAAGGAAGGGAAATTCAAAAAGGACTACAGATCTAAATCTCTTGAGAAAGGAAAGGAATCTGATGATGCTCATTTTGCAGAGGCGAAAACCACCTCAGATGAAGGTGGGGAAGTGTATTTGGCTTCTTCTTCAAATACACATGTAGATCATGAGGTCTGGGTTATTGATTCTGGTGCATCATTTCACCTCACTCCACATAGGGAGTGTTTCTGCGAGTATGAGAAGTATGATGGTGGTGATGTATTCTTAGGGGATGATAGGAAGGCCATAATTTCTAGACACAAAAAATTCAAGTTGAAGCTGCAAGGTGGAAGGATTAGAGCACTTCCTAGTGTTCTGCATATTCCTGCATTGGCTAGAAATCTAATTTTTGTAAGCAAGATGGATGATGCAGGTGTAAAAACAATGTTCGAGAAAGATACTTACAATATGGTTTGGGGAGAATTGGTATTAATGCAGGGATTTTGGATTGGAACTCTGTATAAGATTCTGGGTAACACTACTATTGATGGGTGCAATAGTTCTATGGTTCTTGAAATTGGAGTAGAAAGCGTAGTGGTCTCTGGAGAAAAGACCATGATATGGCATCAAAGGCTTAGACATATTGGAGAGAAGGGACTTAAGATACTACATGGTAATGGTATGGTATAAGGTATGTCTAATTTCTCTATGGATTTCGATATCTGTGAACATTATGTGTATGGGAAAAAAAATCGGGTGAGTTTTCCTTCTGGTGCTAAGAGGGAAAATGAGTTATTAAAGCTTGTGCACAATGATGTGTTTGGACCTGTGTTGGTTCCATCACTGGGTAAGTCTGTGTACTGTGTTTCATTCATATATGAATTCTCAAGAAATACATGGATATATTTCTTGAGGAAGAAATATGAATTCTTTGACAGATTTAAAGAATTTAAGGCTCTGGTGGAAAACCAGACAGAGAAGAAGATAAATGTGTTGAGGACATATTATGGTGGAAAGTTTTGCAAGAAGGAATTTGAAGAGTTCTGTAAGAAGTGTGGTATAGAACGACAGAAGGCTACTCCATACACACCTCAGCAAAACAGAGCTACAGAAAGAATGAAAGAAACACTAATGGAAAAGGAAAGAAGCATGCTCAGTGGTACCGGGTTAGGACAATAATTCTGGGCAAAGGTAGTGGAGATTCCGTGTCACCTGGTTAACAAATCACCTTCATTAACATTGGAGGATAGGAATCCACATGAGGTATGGATTGGTAAGAAACCCTCTATTTCACATCTGATGGTATTTGGATGTGATGCATATGTACATGTTCCAAAGGAGAAAATGACCAAGTTGGATAATAAATATGAAAGGTGCATCTTTATTGAGTATAAGGATGGTTTAAAAGGTTACAAGATTTGGAACCCATAAACAAGGAATGTTGTGTAAATATGAGATCTGGTGTTTAGAGAAGTGAAATATGTTGTTAAACATGAAGTCCTACCACAGTTACCTGAGAAGATAGAGTTTGAGCTAAAGGAGGAAGAATTAGACTCTACAACAGAACAAGATTCAGAAGAGGAAGAGCCGCAAACTCCAATTGTGAGAAGATCAGTTCGATAAAGAAGGAAACTAGAAAGGTATAGTCCATTTTCTTTATGTTCAAATTTTTCTTTAACTATCACTGATGATGATCCCAGAACTGTCAGGGAGGCAATTGTTTAAGAGGATGGAAAACTATAGAAGGAGGCCATGGTTGATGAAATGGAATCCTTGCATAAAAATGAGGCATGTGATCTGGTGGAGTTGCTGGCTGGAAGGAACTCCATTGGGAGAAAATGGGTGTTTAAGAAGAAGATGAATGCAGAAGGAAAGGTGGATAAATACAAAGCTCGGTTGGTAGAAAAAGTTTATTCCCAAGTATTGGGATTTGATTTTGGTGATATTTTTTCTCATGTTGCCAAGATTACTTCTATTAGATTATTTTCATTTGTTGCTGTTGAATTTGATTTTTAGGTAGAATAGATGGATGTGAAGACAACATTTCCTCACGGGGATCTCCAAGAGGAGATATACATGAAGCAACCTAAAGGATTTGCGGTGAAGGGTAAGAAAGAACTGGTATGCAGGTTAAGAAAGTATCTGTATGGGTTAAAATAATCACCAAGGATGTGGTATTATAAATTTGATACCTATATACGGGGACTTGGATTCACCAGAAGAAAAGAGGATCACTATGTGTATTTTAAATTAATTGGTGACCCTGTTATTTACTTGGTCTTGTATGTGGATGATATGTTGTTGGTTGGAAATGAAAAAGAAATTATCTAGGATTTAAAGACCAATTTTTTCTCCAACTTTTACATGAAGGATATTGGTGTTGCAAACTATATTTTGGGCATGGAAATAAAATGAGATCGGGAAAAGAGGAAGCTCTGGTTCAACTAGAGGAAGTATTTTGAGGCAATATTGCAGAGGTTAAATATGCAGGATAGTAAATCGACGAAGGTTCCTATTCCTGTAGGTGTAAAGCTATCTGCTGAACAGTGTCCCAAGACACAAGAAGAAGAAGAGGACATGTCCTGTGTTTCATATGAAAGTGCAGTGGGTAGCCTGATGTATGCAATTGTCTGTACTAGACCAAACATTGCACATGAAATGAGATTATTGAGTAGGTTTATGTCAAAACCAGGTAAGGATTATTAGACATCAATGAAGTGGATTTTTAGATATTTGCATGGCACTAGTGATTATGGTTTGTGCTACCATGGAAGACCTTGATTGGACAGAGTTTTAGACATCCATGGTTTTGTTGATGCAGAATGGGCTGGAGATCTGGACCAAAGAAGATCTACAAGTGGGTATGTGTTTCGTCTATTTGGAGGAGCAGTCATTTGGATGAGTAAAAGACAATCTATAGTGGCTCTTTCAACTACAGAGGAAGAATAAATGGCAGCCACTCATGCATGCAAGGAAGCAGTTTGGTTGTAGAGATTGTGTTCAAGTATGGGGTTGGTGCAACGAGCTATAAGGATAGACTTTGATAGCCAAAGTGTAATTTTCTTGGATAAGAACCCTGCTTTTCAGTCAAAGATAAAGCATATTGATGTTCAGTATCACTTTGTGAGGGATATGGTTGAGGAAAACAAGGTGTTGCTGGTAAAGGTGGAAAATTTGAAGAATGTTGCAGATGCATTGACGAAGTATGTGAGAAATGAGAAGTTCTCTTGGTGTAGAGAAACAATGGGTGTTGCAGGGTTAAACCAATGACTAAGCTCTCCTGTGGTCCCTTGTGAAAATAAATCAGAAGTGGGAGAATGTTTGGTATGTGTTATATTCTTTCCACAATTAAAATTAGGCGTGAAGCAGGGGTGGGAGCCCCCTTGCACGGGGTCCGGGGCGGCACCCCAAGATTTTTTCTTTTTGGACCCTATATTAGGTGGGTGCACCCACCTATGGTTTTGTGCATGGGTTTGCACATGATTTTGGGCATTATGGTTTTTTTATCATGGTATTTTGTAGCTCTGGTGAAGGTAACTACGGTTATGTTCTAATCTAGGGTTAATGGATTGGGGTTTATGAATGCTTCGACATGTATATATATGTGTTGTATCACTAAAAGAAATATAATGAAAAATCAAGCTAGTAGTCCCTATTTTGGATCTAGGGGAAAATATATGTGTATATCTGTTTTATGTTTTATGCTCTTGCAACTGTTTATTTTTATTTTTTTTCAAAGATTCGTTTTCAGATAATTTATGTACAGGGTTAAAACATAAACAACTGAACAATCTATTCAAAAATATGATGAAAAGGGGAAGCAACCTCTTAGAACAATTCTAGTCCAGCAAGGATAAACTTCTAAGAGTCAACAAATTAAAGTGGGGCAAGAGAATCAGGTTCAACAACATGTGATGATTCAACAAAACATTCAAAAGGAGAAACTGATAGAAGAGGAGAAAATTAAAGAAGCAAATGAAGTTCATTCTTTTAGTATTCATAAAGAATTGGAGAGGGATAAAATATCCATCCCATTGACTGCGTTGGTGAATTAGTCTGCTTACAAAAAGAAAATTTCAGAATTTATTAACTTGTCCCAACCAAATTATGCACCAAACACAGACAATTTGTAGGAGGAGAGGCCGGTGGTGATGTTTTTCCCCCATGCACAATAACACAAATTTTCTTCTCCACTTTTTTATATTTCTCTTCTAATGAATACTTTCATTCTTCATAACTATATGCTGGACTCCCCCATGGTTCCCAGATTTCGACCCTGCTACAGCTACCATCACCAGAACTCCTGTTTGGATCAGGCTTCCCAACTTACCAGTCCATCTTTGGCAGCTGGAAGTGTTCAGACACATGGGCGATACCTTGGGACGCTTTCTCACTGTAGATCTTGAAAGGGCACTTCAGAGCCTCTACACTTATGCCAGAATATGCGTGGAGGTTGACATCAGCAAGGGATTGCCTGATCAATTCATCATCAAGGTCGGCGATTATGTTTGGACTCAGATCTTAGACTACGAGAACACTGCTTTCCGCTGCCGTCACTGCCACCAAGCAGGGCATCTGCAGAACTCCTGCCCCACTCTCGCAGACAAAAAGACTAAAGGAAACCATACAAAGTCCAATTCCAAAAAATGGACTCCCTGTTACCCGCCGCCTGCAGCAGATTCTACCTCCTCGAGCTCTGATGATGATGGGAGTGACGCAGAAACAGATCGTGCTCCTCAGACTGAGAACTTGTCCACCGATGCTCCCGAGCATCCCCCTGATACTACCGTCACTCAGAAGCGTAGTCATGAGTCCGCCTCCTCTGATTCAGATAAGGAGGCCCCTCTTTTGGAGAACTCCAGTCTTCAAATTGTCCCTTCACATACTCACCAGGATGGTTGGGTTAAAGTCAACAAAAAGAAAGGGAAGAAACTTTGAGTGGTAAACTCTACTAATTCTGGGTAGGAGTCGGTTCCTTCCTGCTTTCCAGTCGCTTGTTGTTGCTCCTTGCTTCTCTATTTTCTCTCTCCGGGGACCGAAGTTGATATTTTATCATTTCCGGTTGGCCGTGTTTTTGTTTCTCTTGAATTTACTTTCTTATGTACCATATTTTTGCTTAATAGAATTAGTCCAATTCAGGAAAAAAAACAACATGTCTTTGGACTTAGAGGACTCTAGAGGTTGTGCCCTCTCGGTGACGAAGCAGATGAACCTTCAAATCAAAAAATTGTACAAGGATATCTACTCTTTTGACTCTAAGAGAGTCAAGTGCATTGGTATCATTAAATAACTTGTGGTTTCTCTAGCTCAGATTCTAGCCAGAAGTATTGTGATGGACGTACTAGTTGAAAAACATTCATCCTAGATTTGGAATGTTGCTTTCTAGATCTTAGGGAGCTAAGTTGGGAAGAGTATTAAAGATGGATTTCACTTATCCAGTCATTCTAGTCTTCAGTGGAGAAGAAATAAGTCTGAAAATGGAATCATTATTTGTCAAAATAATCACGAAGGAAGGATACATAAATTCTCCCATTTATAGTCAGGAAAAGGATGATTTTTATTGTCTTATGTTGCAAGTACATGAGGAAATTGCTGAGGATACATCGGTGTAGGTTCCTACAACAGTTCAGAACAAAGAAGTAGTAGAAAATGGATTTTGGAAGTTGTATTTTGATGGATCATACTCAAGGAAGGGAATGGTGCAAGAGTTCTTCTACTTTCCCCAAAAGGTGAAATGGTTCCCCTTTATTATGAATTTGAGTTTGAATCTACAAATAATATAACTGAGTATGAAGCTATAATTCTTGGTCTTCAAGCTACTAAGAATATGAAGATCAAATGTATTTCTATTTTTGGAGATTTAGGATTAGTTGTAAAACAAATAAGAGGACAGTGTTAGAAGAAACACCCAAGTCTTAAAGATTACTAGAATTAAGTTTGGCATCTAGTGGAAAATTTATTTAACATTAAATATTCAAATTCTACCAAGAGAAGGTAACAAATTCGCTAACTCACTTGTGGAAACTAACACTTTTAGATCTCCACAAAATCCAAAATTGAGGTATGAAATTGAAGTCCGAAATAGACTTTTTATACCACACAATGTCAAATATTGGCAGGTATTTGAAGATGAGGAGAAAATCAAAATATTTTTGGAAGTAATAGGAGAGTTTTCAAATTCGAAGATTAATCAAGAAGAATAAGCCGAAAATGTTAAAGAGGAAGAAATTGAAGATGAATTACCTTGGAAAGATTCTATGGCTGGCCAAAATATTGTTCAATTGAAAGGTAATGTGATTCCTAAAGGTCTAGTACCTTTGGAGAAATTATTTGATGCAAGTTATGTTCCAGTGAATGTCACCAAGTAGAGTTGGGAGGATGATGTTGAATACTGTAATCTTGGAACTGAACAACAACCCAAACTTGTGAAGCTCGAAAAGGAAATTTCCAAAGATTATAAGCACACATATGTAGATATGTTTAAATAGTATTTTAATGTTTTTTCATGGTCTTATGAAGACCTTAAGACTTATAATAATGATATTATTCAAAATAAGATCTCTCTCAAACCAGGGGTTAAACCATTCAAAAAGAAGTTGAGACAGATTAATCCTTTGTTGTTTCCTTCAATAGAAAAGGGAGTGAAAAAGTTATTATAGGAAAAGATAATTCCGCCTTTGAGATTCAGACTAGGTGGCTAATTTAGTGCTTGTAAGGGAACCGAATGGAGAGATCAGATTACATATCTAATTTCTAAATCTGAACAGAGCATCACTAAAGGATGATTACCCTCTTCCAAAAATGGATTATATCTTGTAGAGAGTGACATGATCTTAAAGGATGTCTATGATTGATGGAATGTCAGGGTACAATCAAATAGCAGCGCATCCAGATGATCAGAAGAAAACAACTTTCACAACTCCATGGGGGCCTTTTATGTATGCAAAAATTCCATTCGGGTTGATGAATGTTGGTGATCCCTTTCAGAGGGCTCTGGATATTAGACTTTGTGGGAGAGAAGGATAAATTCCTGGTCATATACTTAGATGATATCACAGTGTTTTCTAAATATGATGATGAACATTTGAAACACCTTCAACAAACTTTTGAGAAGTGCAGGAAATATGGACTATCACTAAATCCAAAGAGGTCTCATTTTTCTCTAAGAGAAGGGAAATTTTTGGGACATATTGTGTCAAAGGAGGGGGACATGATTGACCCAAAACAAGTGGAATTAATCAGTAATATACCTATACCCAAAAATAAAAAGGAGATTCAGATTTTCTTGGGAAGAATAAATTTTCTCAATAGATTCATTCCCAATTATGCATAAATTGTTAAGGAGATAACTGATATGCTAAAGAAGGATGCAGAGGTCAAATGGAACCCAACAACCAAGGAATATTTCAAAAGAATATTTTTTTTTTTGGAGAACCTCCAGTTTTGGTAAGCCTCGATTACAAGAAACCCTTCCAATTTTTTTTCTTTTTTTCTTTTTCCTCACCTTCTACCATTGCAACTGTTCTTTTGCGAAAGAATCAAGACAATAAGGAGAAAGCAATAGCATTTTTCAGCCAGGTGTTGAGGGATGCTAAATTAAAGTATAATATTTTGGATAAACAAGCTTATTATTTGGTCAAAGCCTTGAAATATTTCAGAACGTACGCTTTGTAGTCCCAAATTATTGCATATGTACCAAACTCAACTGTTAAGGATGTGTTGACACAAGGTGACATTGAAGGAAGAAGGGGAAAATGAATAACTAAAATTCAAGAGTATGACTTGGAAATCAATCCAAAAAAATGATAAAGGGGAAGGGATTGGAAAATATTACAACAGAGGCAAATTACCATGCAATGGAGATTATTTTTCTAGTAGAAATTCCCGAATCGAAATTAGTTGATGGAGGTAAGAAAATGAACAAATATATTTGCTCTGATTGGTATAAGAATATTGCTTATTATATACTTTTTATTAGTTGTCAAACAAACTTAGATATATAAAAATACAAGGCTTTGATATTGAAGACACAAAATCATGTGATAGTAAATGGTTAGTTATATTGGAAAGATCTTGTTGGTGTTTTGCTGCTTTGTATGACAGAAGGGGAAATAATTGAATTTTTCAATGAATATCATGGATGTGCTTGTGGAGGCCATTACAGTTGGAAGGTAACAACACACAAAATATTGAAAGCTATTTTTTATCGGCCAAATTTATTTTATGATGTTTATAGGCTGGTTAGATGTCATGAAAAGTGTTAGTTTTTTGCTGAAAAGAAAAAGTTGGCACCACTACCATTAATAATTGTATTTATAGAAGAACCATTCAGGAAATGGGGGCTAGATTTCATAGGGGATATTAATCTACCTTTCGGTGGAAAAAATGAGTTTATTTTAATAGCCACTGATTATTTTACTAAATGGGTGGAAGTTGTTCCAACCATAAAGGCAACTGACTTAGTGGTGATCAAGTTCCTGGAAGAAAACATCTTTACAAGAGTTGAATACCCCAAGAAATTGGTCATGGAAAAAGCTCAGGTATTTAAATATGAAAAATTAATCAATTTATGCTAGAACTATAATTATATTATTTCTCATTCTACCACCTATTATCCTTAAGGAAATGGGTTGGCAGAATCTTCAAACAAATCTCTGGTAAGGATCTTGAAGAAAACAATTGCATAAAACAAAACGAATTGAGACTCTCAGCTAAATTTTTCCTTATGGAAAAACAAAATGACTACCAAAATATCTACTGGTAAGTCACCTTTCAAATTGGAATATGGAGTAGCTGTTATATTGGACTAATCCCTCTTGCGGACAAGAGCAATCTCTCTAGATTTCCAAAATAACCTAGTAACAAGCATACAATAAAACTACTCTTTCCTTGAGTCTATCTTTGCTTGAATCATAAGCTATAAATGAGGGAAATGAAATCTATACCTTTTTATGAAATACTTGATGAAAATCATTGCTATTCCTCTATGCAACTCTTCAATGCTTGAAACATACTTGTACACATAGAAACCAAAGGATCAAATGCATATGCATCATAGATGATTCAATAAATCAAGCTAATGATCAAGTAGATTAGTAACTAGCATCATTTCAATGGAAAAATAGAAATAGCATAAACCATTCACCAAATCCATAAACAATGTAGTGGGAAAAATAGCTCAATTGTATTAATTTATAAATATAGAAGAGTTTCACAACCTTTGCCTTGATGAAGTGAAGCTCCTCCCATAAGTCCATAAGTCTACAATCCTTTCCTTGGATGATAATATCTCAAACCTAATTTGACCAACATAAGTCTAACTTCAACAACCTACTTCAACCCTCTAGCCTGTAGTCGATTTATAGGCCAAGAGGAGGAAGTTTCAGTTCCATATCTCAAGGATGAGATCCACTAAACTGTAATATTCCCAATTTTTGTAGCCAATGGGAATATTGCATTTTATTTTTAATTTTCCTTATTCATGAATAAAAATATGAGAAGGAGGTTTATTAAAATCCTAAGTTGAGAATAAATACAAGCCCAATGTGAAAGGGGATAAATCTGGGCTATTATATTAAACACCCCTAAGTGTGAAAAGGGGAAATTCATTTGAATGGGTCAACCTTGGCCCCACCTATAGCGCAGATTGGAGGGAAGCTTATCCATCAAGCACAACGTACTTCTAGAAGAGGATCTCATGTGTGAAAGAGGATAAGTTGAAGAAGATGGTTTAGGGTTTTGGCAAGCCCTCATGTTATAAATAGAAGGAGAGGCAACAAGTCAAGGTTGTTGAATAATTTTGAGAAGTTGCTGCAGCAACTCTAGTCTCTTGGCTGTTTAGCCTAAGGGAAGAGGATTTCCTATTTAGGAATCCTCTCTCCTTCCATGGAGTAGCTCTTTGGAGGAGATTTTGATGCATCTCTCCACTATCTGGCATTGTGGCCAAGCTTCATCTCTATAGCAGCGCTGATCTTGTTGAGGGTTTTGCAGCTACTTGTGAGTTGCAACAAGTGGGGGACTAGATCTGCAAGATCTAGTTGTTTAGATGATATTTCTCTCAGGGAGGGTGTCTTGTGACCACCCGGAAGAGGATATCACTCTCATTTTTATTTCAGATCTGTAATTTTTATCTGCTGTATCATTTATTTCTAGCTACTGCGCAGTCCCTTCCATGAACTGCGTTATTTTCATGTACAAGTTTCACTAGTGACTAGATTTCTCATTGTACTGGATCTTGGGTGATTGAGTCTTGCCTCTCATCTTGAAGATTTGTAAAGTAGTTTGCTGATATATTCATGTTCAGATCTGATATCTAATGTAATGAAAGCCATCTTCAGAAATCTATGAAGTTTTCTGTAGTTCAGTGTATTAAAAGCTAGATCTACATCTTCTTGTGCAATATTTTGATAAAATCCCAAGGGGATCTTGTTAAGAAGGCTGAGTAGTTTCCAGATCTGGTATGGATCTAATGTTTCAGCTATTTATTAGTTTTAGATCTGATATTTAACCTACAGTAGCTAAAGCTTCTCATATAAAACACTGTCAAGTCTTTCTGCAACTTTTCCATGTGTTTCTGCTATAATTTCTGAAGGATTCTTGCTCTTGCTTCAAGTAAATTCAATGCTTCTACAAAGGAACTTCATTATAGATCCAATTTCTTGCTGCCATACTGTAATATGAGTTTCATGGCTTATTTCCAGTGACTTCCAGCAGAAACTGCGCAATTCTTGAAGGAGGGTTTCTCTATTAACCCAACTCTCTCCTTTAGCTGATTTTCAGCTAGTGTTGATTGTGGGAGATTTGTTTAAGCTCTCTAAACTCATTTTTTTTTTGCTGAAACTCTGCATGGAGGTCCCAAATAGCCTAAAATAAGGGAAATCAGCCCTGGTCTGTGTTATTTTTACACTGGATTGCTTGTACAACTTCCTCCTTGAGCCTATTGCAGATTTTCCTGAGAGTGGAATTTCCCGCTTCTTCCTTGTTTGTTTTTTTCTTCTCTTTTGGATCCATTATTTAGATCTGAAGATCTAAGGTTCATAAGAGCAGAAAAATCTAAGAGGAGTGTGTCATTCCCACACTTTCTGTGTTTCACCAATCTTCTATAGACAGAGTCTGGAACGGGCCAGGAAGCCTCTGGATTTCACCCTTCCTTGTGAAGGTGATGCATCCAATAAATGCCCTACCGGTCTATCTCTGGTTTATATCTATTGGTGTAATTCCATATTTCTGTGATTCCATAGTGGAATATCTTAAGATATTCCCTACTGAGCCTATTTTTCCCATTTGGAACATGGGATAGGGTTCCTTGAAGAATGTGAATTAGCTCCATGATGGTAGGGGTTAGGCTCGAATAAGCATGAACTTGAATCTTTAAATTTGGATATATTCCCCCAAAAAAGTTTCTGGAATTAACTTTTTATTTTTACTTTTTGTTGAGTCATGTGCGCTGTCTATAGTGGAAAACGAAGTGAAATTCTACACAGGAAATGATGATAAGAACTGTGAATGCACAAAAATTGGTTAGGAAAGCACGTAAGTGTCTAAAAAGTAGGTTTTTGGCCTTATTACCCAGAATTATTGTTTTCTTCAAGGTGTTTAAGTTGTTGAATTGCAAGGGAGTGTTTACAAACATATTGATTGGATGGAGAAATATCCATTTTAACGGTTAGTTGTCATGGTGAAAATTTTTTGTGTAACAGATTCCCCCCTAAAGTGAGAAGTTAGAAAAGATGTTTAGAGACTGAAGTGCTTTATCATGCCAAATATTGGATCAAAGACCATGGTTGGAGACCTGCAACAATCAATGAAGGGTTACAATACAATATATAATCATCACTGAGGTAGGCATTCCCATACTCAGAGTAAAGATAACTCGATGAACTTGTACAAAAATACACTAAGAATCATGTTAATAGTAGACACAGTATGGAGAAAACCATCAAATATGATTCTATCTGTACAATCATGAATATATAGCTCCTCAAATCTTGGATGAATTAAACTAAATCTGGGGTATTGATCTCCATATCTATAGATCTATAATATGAATCTAACCATGCCAGTAAATTCCTTAAAGTCGATCATGGTGGAAACCACTTGATTACCGATTAATGATGTGAATCTTTAACAAGTGTGAGAGAAACCACCAATAATGAAATGGTCCTCAAGGTATTCCCAGTACAATCTAGAGCATGAAAATATGTCTTGAAGTTGAACACTCATAGAATGGTTCAATTGAAGGCAAATGATGAGAACTTGTAGTCAAATGCGAGAAACCTGCCATTGAGGCACACAAGACTCAGGATACTGAAGAAGGTTTTTATACCAACTTACTAGATAATTAGCTGAAGTCGATAGGAAGCGATCCGTCGTAGGAGGGCCTACGACACAAAACTTATGTTAAGTCTTGAAGAATAGTTTTCTAGGGTTGACTCAATGATGGACGACGCGATTGAAGGTTACAAATTTCAAGGTAATTGTAACTGAGGTTGGAATTATCTTAAACATATCAGTGAAATGATACTTAGACTTGGATGCATTTGACTCAAAGATAATACCCAAATCCAACTCAAGACTTTCAATGAGGTTTGATTAACTATGAGGAAAATGGATTTACCAACTCATACACATATGTGAGTGAGTGTCATGTTCACGGGCGGCATATTTCCATTAATGAAATACAAAAATGAATGATTTTTCCCAATTCCCTCCCACCATTACTGGAAAGTACCTCTTTTTTTTTGTCAAGCTTGAGGAGGATAAGATTTTCTTGTAATGTAAGCTCATCCTTCAGATGAGTCCTTCGAAGTATTTTTAATGAACCCTTGGAAGGAGAGGTTCGGTCTTGTCATGATTGATGAGTCTTGTAATACTGTTTATATTTTAGGAGTTCAATGAAGGAATAAATTGATGTTGTTTTCATGTTTAAATAGTTTGAAAAGACACAAAAATAAAACTCGTTCAGTTCTTTCAACACAAATTTAACAAGCCCAGATAAATTAAAGCTCAATGTTTTTCATTTTTAAGGAGTCTGGAGAAATGTTGTAATTATTTTCATTGATGGAAAAAGGGAAGAAATGCAAGGAGAAGCACAACAAGGCAAGGAGCAACAACAAGGTATGCAGGAGCAAAGGAGAAACATGAGCGGCAAGGAAAAGAAGGAAAAATTGTAGTGAAGAGGCAACAAAGAAGAAAAGTAGAAGCAAAAGATGAGATGCAAAGGAGAAAAAATAAGCAAAGGATCATCAACAAGGAATAATGAAGGAGCAACAACAAAAATTTCTATATTGAAGATTTTGTTGTGACATGAAATTGTTAATTGAGCTGAATTGTTGTGATGCAAAGGCAAGACTCCAAGGCAAAGGTAAAGATGTTGCAAAGATTGTTGTGATGCATTAATGATAAATATTTTTATTTGATGTTGGCATTAGGTTGATGCATCTAACAATTACATGTGGCAGAAATTAATATTGGATGGATTATTTATTTTTGTGGTCTAATATTTAAGAAATGAAGAGTTTGGAAATGAATGAGTTGTAGGAAAAGAGTCAAGCCTTTTCATTCCATATTCCTATGAGGAATCCAAATAGCCATCAAATTATCTTTATAAAAGATGTGATTTTGGAGGGAAAGAAAAGTTAGTGAGTTGGAGAATGTGTGAGATTTGATTGAGGTGTTATGCACGAGTTACCTTACACACATAAAGTTGATGTGAAACATATTCTAAGAGGAGAAGAGACAAAAATAAATATGGAAGTATGCAGAATTGATGACTAGGTAAATCAACATATTGTTTTGATTTTGTATGAGGGGATTGTGGTCTCCTTTCAAGTTGTGGCTTGATAAATATTCATTTGGTGTTTGTTGAGGTAGGAGCCTCCTGTGGGTTGTATCTTGCAGACAACATATGGGAGTTGGAGCTTCCTTGCATGTTGTAGTTTGCAGAAAATTGAGGTAGTAGCCTCTTGTAGGTTGGATTCTACAGAAAATTATATGTAATAAGGAGGAGGAGATTTCCTTTGCATGAAAACAATAATAAAATTGTGGTTTTCTCCCTTATGGGTTTCCACTTATATCTGGCGTCAATATGAGTTGTTATTATGTGCTGATGTGATGTATTGGTCTGCTTATTACTTGATGTTCACATATTCAATTTCCTGGTCGTTATTTGTTAAGTGTCTCATGTAATGTTTCAGTTAATGAGTTTATTGAAAATACATTTAATGTTCATGAATGGACTTAACTAATTCACCCCCCTCTTAGTTTAGTCATGTTTTCATCAAGAAAAACACAAGTAAACTCCATAATTTTATTTTTCGTAAATTTAGTCCCTCAAGCTTGAAAAAGGATAAATTAATGCAGGAGAGAACTCTATTGACCATGATTAGTCAACGTATACCTTTCTCATAAATAGTCTAGTTCATTCTAGAAAAGGGGTAAACTTATACTGAATAAACAACTGTTCATTTATTTTTTCGAGTTCGAATAGTCAAGTGCTCGACAATATTTTCATGTTCAGAGAGTCTGAAAAACGCTTAAAAGAGAACTCCAAGGTTTCACTTTTTCATATTTTTCAAGAGCCCAAAAAAGTGATAAAATTTTGCTCAACATCAAAACAATCCATTTTTATGTTATAACTTGTTTTTTGCACATTAAATCCCAAATATTATCACAATTGCCCAAAAATTATAGTAGAAACATTAAAAAAATTAAATATATAATAGTAAAAGGCACAAAAATAATATTTTAATGGCCTAGAAACCTATAAAAGTTCAAAAAGTAAAATCGTTTTGACAAGTTAAGTTTTTAATCAATTGAGAGCAAAAACGAGGGTTTTTTTACCACAAACTTCAGAGGTTGATTCTGAGCAAACCAGTGGACGAAATTGTGAACCGTCTTCTCCAGGTAAGAGAGATCTTCATTATCTTAATTTTCATTGGATTTATTTTTCATTTAGTCATGTATTTTGGTTTTTTGGGATGTTTTTATTTTTAAAATGTGCCCTTGGATGTGCGTAGTTACCCTTCATTGGGACCACACACACTAACTATTTTTTACACACATAAAGTCACTATTTGCATGGTTTTTCTCCTGAGAAACCGTGCAAATGCACTCTCTTTTTTCAAAAGTGGTTGTGAAAGCCCTGAGGGTTTTTGAAAAAAATAGAAATACACTCCCATTTTTTGCAAAATCGCCCACATCATTTTTTTTAATCTTCCACAATTGTTGTTTTCAGGATTTTTGACAATTATAATGGATTGGAGAGAGAGAGCATGAAAACCAAGATGATGAAGCTCTTAGTGATCCAACAACATTGCAGGCCCTAAGATATTGTGGCCTATACAAATATTGGATAATCCCAGGGATGAAATCTCAACTAGATCTCATGACTTGGATGGTGAGGGCATGGGATGTCCAAGATCAATATTTCATGATAGGAGATCAACACCTCATTATATATGCCGAAGAAATCTAATTTTTGATTGGGATCTCCCATAGAGGGATGCATATATCTTTGTATGGACACATGCCAACTAGAGAAACCACTGACACTTATTTGAGTCAGCATTGTGTTGATGAGGCTCAACTCAAGGATATAAGAATTGACATCAAAACCATTGAGCGGCTTCCATTGAGAACCATTTATTTTATATTTTGAATATTATGTGGAAGTGAAATTCTTCACTTGGTCACTAAGGCTTAGATGCATATCGCCATGGAGTGTTCACAACCCACTATATTCAATTGGTGCTAAGGGATAGTTTCCAACATCAAAGGGAAACTGACTAGATCAAAAATAGGGAAACTCAAGAAATTTGGATATGGTTTTATCATGATTTAGATTTCTCTAGAGAATATTCCCCTCCTTTCCCCATAAGAGGTTCTAGAAGATGTAGGAGGACCTCAGGACCCTCACATGATTTTGTGGGTCTTGTTGATGGCACACCATGGAGGCGATGACCTGATAGTGAAATATACTCCTGAGTTCTTCGGGTGGTTGGAGATAAGATCATTATGATAAAAGAATTTCCATATGTAGGGATTGATTATAGAGGCGATCCATATATCCCACTCCCAACAGGAATGTAGTGGGGTGACCTAGGTAAAAAATTCTCATTTTGATGGTTTTATGTTTCTAAATTTTTTGTTTTTTTTTTTGACATTCAAAGCTAATTATATGAATTGGTCATGTAGATATTGGCTTGGTTAGACCAAAAAGACGACAATGTTTTGAGAGATGGGGAGATCAACTAGCATCTATTGTGGTGCCTAACCTTGATGCATCAGATGCCTTGACTGAGCTAGAGCATAACCTTGAAAGGCTGTCTCTAAACATAGAAGAGATTGGGCTTGGTGATCTGCCTCTTCGGTACCAAAGGCATGTAGTAGGAGTTCTAGGGTCGGTAAACCACCTACTACGTTGCATAGCACGTGCTATAGTCTACTATCATTATCACCATCATGCTTAGTTGCTAGTCTTTATGGCTAGATTTTGATTTTTGGGTATTAACATGTTTGGATAATAAAGGCCCCAAGGCCTCATGTGTTTGGATGACATTTTTGTAATACAGTTTTGAAAAACTATTTTATGTAATGGATACTACTTATTATCTCATTTTATCTTGTGCAATATGTGGATGAATATTTTTTTTACTTAGAAATGTTTCAAATGTCTATTTAACACATGACTTTCCAATGCATCAGTTAATGTGTTTAAATTTCTTGGAATATGTTGATATTCAATGTAATCAAATTGTCTTTCCAAGAGAGAGACCTGTAAAATAATTCTTAGCATTGTTGAGATTCTTACTGTATAAACATCGTTTAAATGTAATACTATGAGCTATGAATCTAACCAAATGATCAAATGACGAATTCCAAATGAAATGGATTAAGATAATAGTTCAATCATTGCATTATAATTTGCTATGTTATTCTTCGTTCGACCAAGGCATATCCTAGGAATATAGACTAACTCATCAATGGGCAAGTAAATAGGCCAAATTGCAGAAGATAGATTCCGAGTACTACGACTAGTGCCATCGGAAAAAACAATGTAATTATGAGGGATTGTTGACATATAGAAATCAAGTGTAACACAAGAGAAGCAGGAGAAGTAGCAGGAAATTGTAAAAAATGCTAAAGCTATCGCACACACTCATAAAAAATATGATACAAGTAATGTACAAAATATTCATGAAATGAATCACACACAATATTTATTTAGGTAGTGACCATACGTGGGCTCTCCCAAAGAAACACCATCATAATAAACTTGCTCATAGGCCCCTTTAGCTAGTACATGTTTTACAATGTAAGGACCATACCACATGGGTTCAAATTTACCAACACCTAGTTTATCATGCACTTGATCATATACCAAGACTAGGCCACCTTCCAAATATGAATGAGGATTGACGTTTTGGTCAAAATGAGCCTTAACCCATTTCTTATGAGCCTCACTAGCCAGTGCAACATGAAGGCGAGTCTCATCAATTCGTGCTGAGTAAAAAAAAACTCTTCCTTTGCATAGGTAGCTAATAACAACTCAATGACCAATTTCAAAGATATAATTTCACATTCAATCAAAAAAACTGCCTCCAAACCGTAAACAAGTTGGAAGGGGGTAAAGCCAGTTGATGTTTTTGCATAGGTGAGATATTCCCACAAGGTAGAAAAAAGAATAGTATGCCAATTTCGTTTATAAATACTGATAATTCGTTTAATCATAGTTGTCAAAACTTGTTAACAACTTCTACTAGGCCATTCTCTTGCGGATAATATGGGGTATATATGTCACGACACAAGCCTAGTTGTGCAGAAATTTCGACAATCATAAAATTTCGAAAGTGGCTACCATGGTCTGTAGCGATAGCTTGTGGAACGCAGAACCTGAAAATCACATGATTGAATATGAAAATGGTTACAATTTCTCCATCATCCTTATATGTAGGTATAACCTCGGCCCATTTTGTAAAATAATCTACCACTAAGATAATATACCCATGTCCCCTGGTCAAGTGATGTTTCCATGTAACAAAATCGATGCCCTATTTGGAAAATGGACCAACGACTATGATTAGGTGAAGAGGATCTAGAGGTGCATGCACCTTGTGATGGTAAACATGGAAATTATGATACTTCTGAACCGTGGTTATACAATATTTAAACATCGAGGGCCATAAATAGCCAGCATGCAATATCTTTTGGGAAGTGGAAAACCCTGACATATGACCACCACAAGCCCAAAAATAAAAGTCATAAAATGCCTCCTTAGCTTCCTCATGAGTCAAACAATGTCGAAATATGGAATCAACACCATGACAATAAAGTGTATCGCCAACAATAGTATATTGTTGGGATTGGTACCGAATTCGATGACGATATGTTTGAGACAATTTTGGCCTAAAATTATGAGTTTGAAGATACACAATGATATATCCATACCAGGGATCTAAATTATATATAAGAAAGAGGGATTTTTCTAGAAGAGAATCCCCTGCCATGGTTTTTGTCTCAGTATAGGGAAATTCACATAACAACTCATCAAACACCAACAATTTATTAGATTTATATTTTTCAAATTCTAAATCAAATTTTGCAGGATAACTATCCATTTGGAGTATTTACCCTGTTAGTCATCCATAATTTTGACTTTATCCAAAGATGACTAAAGTTGAAAAACTTAGATTTCTAGAAACAATATTTGAAGAAACATTGTGAGTTCTAGAAATCTCACTGCCTTCATTAGCCTAAGTCCATAAGTTCACTGAAAGCTTCATCTATGTCTTCTAAAAATTTATCCTTCTGTTTCAATAGAAGCTTATTTCAGGCTATTTATCCCTGTTTTTATTAGTCCACTTCCCTCTAAAAATAGCCCATTTTCCCTCATATTATCATTCCTACCCCTATTTTCTACATCACTCTTTTTCCCTCTAAAAATACCTTTTATTTCTCTTTATAAAACCTCATTTTCCTCTAAAATTCCCATTTAAACCATTATAAACACCTTCATATGGTTTAAAAACCCTTTTTCCCTTATCGAAAGCCTTTAAAAAGCTCAAAAAACCCACATTTTGGCCTATTTCTGACCTTTTTATATATAGGCTTTAAGCTCCCTTCGCCTAAAGTCCGAGCCCCTTTTTCCGCCATAAAACCGCGCTCTATGACCAAGCCCATTGGCGATCCCCGCGACCTTTTTTTTCTTTACAAAGTGTTCGCCGCTGATGCGAAATTATGATCGCATCTCAACCGTCCAATCTTCGAGATCCAATGGCCATTGCATCATCGACATTTCGGCCTCTCCCAGGTCCCAACGACCTTTTTTCCTTTAAAGATACCCACCATCGATTCGAAACTCTGATGGGATCTGAGCTGTTCATTTTTCGCAGATCCAACGGTCTGCGCTGCCCTCCATCGCATCGGCGCATCTCAAATTTCATGCCAATAATCTTCTGCTGATGCGATCCCCCGAGGCCTTCAACCCCTTTTTTCTTGGCTCCTAATCCTTTCTTCCTCCATGGGATTGTGCCCCAGCACCTACCTTTAGCCCCCATCGGCATTGGTAAATCGCGTTTTTTCCTTCATTACAGTCTTCCTCTCCTCTACCGATGATTCAACCTCCGATTTCATCTGCACCATTGATATACCAAGATCAATAGCTGTTAACGCTCCATCACAACCTCCTTCACCCCTCCTCCTAGCCCTTTTCCCCTTTCTCTTCATACCTCGGTTCCGGTCCCATACTCCTCCACCGGACCCTTTCCTTCCCCGTTCTTTAAGCCCCCTTCCCTCTGTATTTCCCTCGCCATACTTGTTAAAACCCGCATTGATCCCCACCGTAGATCTCATTGATCCAACGGCTCTGCACTCCCCTATCATCCTCCAAACACCCGATCATCCCTCCTCATGCATCTATGCAAACACATCTCAGCCATTGATCCCTCTCATCTGACGACCCCTGTTCAACCCATGTCTCTAACTCAGTCGGATGAGATTTCGCTCCGTGACAAAATAGGTGACGTCACCTGCCGGCCCCACCATATGTTTTCACCGCACAACTTCCAACGTTTCCCACTCATCCACGACCATTGATCTTCGGCCCGAAGTTCTAACGGTCCCAAATATGTTTCGCATTCAAAAATCCAATGAAACTGATCGCGCATTTTCCATGCGAAAATGATGGTTTTCGCCTAGACACATGTCGCCCAATGAGCGATATCACGTTCATTTCAAGCTGATCGCTTACCACCCTTTGCGTGCGTGAAAACCATTTGTGGTTTTGCAAAAATCACCTATCCACCATTTCTCTCCAAAATTCAATTTCAAACCCTGTTTTCGCAGGTTTTTCCATAAAACATCCTCCTGCATGCATTTTCCCCTCCTCACTGCTCCTCTCGCCCTCCGCCGATCCTCTAAAGCAGTTTGGCCATGAAAACGCAGGTTTTATTAATATTTTTGGTGTGTTTGCAGGTTTTATAGGCAGCTAAAGTGTTAAAAGCTCCTTCACAGCCAGACCAGTGCCGGAACCCCCCAGGATGACGATCCTTGGGGTTTAAAATGAAAAAGGGGAGGTGCGTGGCTTTCAAAGTGTTTTATCAGTGCCTCATGAGCAGTGGTTATACATTCAAACCCTCAGTGCACCAAAAGAAACCCTTCACATAGCAAAACAAAGAAGATCAGTAAAAGAAGGAAGAAATAGAGGATAAAGATTAGCAGCAATGATTAATGATAAATAAATAAAAATAGGAGACCGAAGGGCTTAATAAAAGATCAAGTTTGATGAAGCATAGATTATCCATTTTAAACCAAGGGTTAAAGATAAAGGCCAAAGGATTAAAAGAATAAAACAAGTGTTTTAACAAAGACAGAGGAAGGACACCGAGGCAAGAAGAACTAAAGGTTAAAATAGTTGACAAAGGACAGAAAGCCCAAAAGGTGATTATAAAGGCCCAAAAGCAAGATCAAGGCCTAAATCAGTGTAAAGAGATTAAAGTTTTAAAGTTAAATCAAGGAAGATCAGGCTAAAGCAGCCTCCGATACATAAAAAAGGAGCATTTATTCCCTTAATATATCAAACTGACACCTTTGGCCTACTTTCTATCCCAAAGGGCAAATTGGCAGTTATTACAATAAAGAATATATTTAAACTGTCACGACAGTTATTGTAAAAGATAAGATAAATCCTTAAAGTCAATTTTTTCCACTTATCTTTATCTTAGAAAGTAAAGACAAAGTTATTAAAACATAGAGGTATCTACGTATGTTCCTACCTTATGCCTTGCGTGGTTATCAAGGTCAGGAACGTATTTACTCTATCATAAATGACATTTGAACCTTAAAACATAGTTCCACCTCCTCATTTGCAGTATAAATATTGCACTGGAACTCATTGTAAATGTTGGATTTTGATGACTAATGCTGGAATAATACATAGTCCTTTGAAGCTCTTGAAGAGAAATTTGATGTCTTGGAACTCATGCATGATCTGATTTGCTTGTTGATGGAGAAGGATTGTTTGCAAGATCCATAGGCTTGGTTGATGGTGAAGTGTTCTTCTGTTTATGTTTTTCTAAGTTTTTCATTTTGTTTTCCATCTTGCTAAGTTGCAGTAGGACAAATAATTTAGATTAAGAAATGTTTCTAATGGCACCTTAAATCTATTTGTCCTTCACTGCCTTAATGTTTTCTTCTGCTAGGATATATTAGAGAATTCATCTTTTTTCTCTCTAACAAGTTCTTAGCTTGTCCATTTCTTGGATAATATTAGATCAGTTAGCATCAACTATGATTTATGATTAGCCCTGCATATTTTTTCCACTGAAATATTCTGTTCTTAGAATCATCTCTTTAAAGCAGCTTTGTCTAGGTTTGTCAAAGAAGCCTGTGTAAAATCATGCTCTTTGCCTTTACTTAGCTAAAATTGTTTTAAGAAAACCTCATAGCTGTAACTTTGGATTTTAGAGTTTTCTCTCCTTCTATAGTTATAGTTACCTGTATCTCTTAAATGTTTTTCTGCTCTAGATGATAAAAGCTATGAAAGTTGGATAAATTTCTTACCTTTCTGTGTTTTTATCTGAATGTTTATCTTGGTTAATTATCTGTTTTCAGTCTGAAATCAAATGTATTAGGTCCTGCTTATGCCTTTGATTCTCTTATTGTTCTTATCAGTTTTCCAAATCCCTTAGTTTACAAGTATATAAAGGATTCTATTTCAGCCCTTTATTAGTTTTTTGTTCTCAATATTTATGTCCATTTCATAAATCCATCATAACCGTAAAAGATCCACCAGCCAAGTAAACTTACCCTGCACATGCTCCTAAAACCATTGATGAAATTATTTGGACCTTGTTCGAATCCATTGCCCAATGACTTAACAATCTTCCATGTTTCCTATCAAAAATATATGAAAGTATCATGCCCAACCAAACCTAAACAAACAAACTTGCACTTAATAACTAGCCTAAAATCAACCTCTTAAAAGCATCAAGCTATATCCTTACAAACATATTGAGAGATCCCTCTCTGAGACTAGGAGGGCTATATCCTAGAACTCTAAAGCTTGGTTTGATGTAACCCTTGTCAATTTGTATCTCAATCAATCTAGCAAATTACAGGGATATAACATAGTGGCAATCACGGTGGGACACTTGAGTTCATAGTAGCCTGACAAACTCTTATAGACTCATATACATCCCTAGTTTGACTTAAAAACCAACCCATAGCCAGAGTAGAAACTAATTACTTCATCATCCTAGCAAGATAATGACTTAGTTAGGGGATACTCATTGACCTTAAGGCTGCATAAAGAAACTGAAAACCCAAAAGTACTCCTGAGATTTATTTTTTATCAAGAATTTGCTGGTGGACCAAAAAACATTTTACCTTTAGAAAAGCTAAAAATTTCCACATGGCGACTCCACTAGCTTCCAGTAGGCCTTCCTCATTCCACTAGTACCATAGGTTGTTCTAGGATTGTGTCAAATCACACCTAAGCAGGTTTTAAGGCCTAGTGATACCTTGTGTGAATAAAGAGATCTGGCTTCACGAAGGATCTATACAAGATCACACCCAGACCCAAATCCTCCTGAGATAGTTGATAATCCAGAAAGTATCCTTAGGAAATATCCTAAATCCAAGACTTCAATTGTTGTCAGACCAATTCATAGAGCTAATTTTGTCCCTGAAAATCTCTTAGCTCTGCAAGATACACAAGTTGACTTACCATTCATAAGAAACCCATCCAGAACTAAGTCACTTAGTGATATAGATCAGATAGAATTTGAGCCTCCACACTCACCCTAACACAGTGGTGAACATACTGATAATAGAGAAACCACCCCACCTAATCTGCATTTCATTCATAACTTTGGTTTCTCTCATCCTAGATCTTCTCAACAGTATCTTGCTGGTTCAAGTACTTCTGTTATCCATACACCCACTGTTCAAACGAATCCATTCCATCCTCCCCCTCCTTTCATAAACCCTCCACTTGTAAACCCCCCATTTTTTCCACAACCTCCTATCATGACAACATGGTATGCCCCTCTAGTCCTTCCTTTACCTTTAGAAAATTTTCCACAAGAATATCAGTCTGAGATTCCATTATATGATGCTTATAGTTCTATAACTGCTTCAAAACATGTGGACAAGATGAATGACTATTTTGATAGAAATGAGATAGATGATGAAACCATTAAACTCAGATTGTTTGCTCAAAGTTTCGGGGGAGAAGCAAGGAAATGGTTCAAGAACTTAACTCCTAATAGTATAAATGATCTCCCTTCTTTACTTTAAACATTCATAAACAAATGGGAAGTTAGGAAGAACCCTCTCCAAATACTTTCAGATTACAACAACCTCAAGAGAAACACTGGGGAAAGTGTTCAAACTTATTACACTAGATTTAATAGTGTTTATAACGCACTACCCCCAGATTTGAAACCACCTCAAGGCTCAACTTTGGCCAAATCCCCTCAAGGATTTGATCCCGAAATGGCCTATCAGCTAAGAGAAAGGGACCCCTTAACTTTAGAAGACATGCAGAAGGGAGCTCTTAGTGTAGAAGAAAATCTGATTGAGAAGAGAGCTAGAATGAAGACTGAGAAGAGGGTATCATTTAGGGATGAAGTTGCACCTTCCACATCTGACTCAAAAATTGAAAGGATGATGGAGGAGATGATGAAGAGGATGAGCATATATGAAAGAGATCAATCTAGAGATAACTTAACACCTCCTCAAAATAGAAACCAATCATAGAATCAAAATCAAAACTTCAGGATAAATCAACCTCAAATCAAACAAAGAGAGAGTGACCAACAAATCAAACCCCCTTTCCAAGACAACTATGTAGATGAAGAAGAAAGAGAGTCTGAGCAGTTGGAAGAAGACTATGTAAACATCATAGGTTTGGATGATGAGGATAACACATTCCTTACTGAAGAAGAACAAAGGATGTTTTCTTCAAAACCAAATGAGAAATCATATGAAGATTTCGAAGACTATAGATTAGGATTTGAGAATGCCATAATGGAGTTCCATATGAAGTATAACCTTAGGAGCAAGAGGAGTCAAGATTTTCCTAAAAAAGATCAGCCAAACACTGCTATTAGAAAAACCTCTGAACCTATCCTTAAAAAGACAGTAGAAAATACAAATACTACGGCTAAAAAAATTGAACTAAACAAGAAAAAGACTAGCCGGCCTAGTAATGATTCAAGATTCCCTAGTACTTCAAATAGTGGCCCTGAAAAAACCTTACTGTCCAAACCATCAAATCAGAATCAGAAAATTAAAAATGTAGAAAAGTTCATGGCTGATAAAACTGATGTAAATGCAATAAAGACACCTACGCCTTTCAGTTTTTAGGGGGAGATTTCCAAAATCAAGATCACTATACCCCTCACTAAATTGGTAACCCAAGAGGTATATAGATCCCATATTTTCAAAGTGTTAAACATAGGAAAGGATACTGATAGCTTAAACTTAACTGATGATAAACCAGAACTGTTGTTTGGTCCTGAAGTAGAAGGAAAATATCAAGAAGGAGTAGTCCCTCCTTTCTATGTCAGTCTAAATATACATGAAAAAATTCTGCATAATGCTATGCTAGACTCCGATGCCTCACACAATCTCATGCCAAAGGTTGTGATGGAGAGAATGGGCCTAAAAATAAAAAATCCCTACAAATATTTGTATTCTTTTGATTCTAGTAGGGTAAGTGTCTGGGCCTAATCAAGGATCTGTGTGTCAATCTGGCACAAATCCCTGCTAAGAGTCTAGTCATGGATATAGTTGTGGCTGACATTCCCCCAAAGTATGGCATGATTTTATCTAGATCATGGGGGCAAAAACTCCAGGGAAACCTTCAAATGGACATGAACTATGCCACCATCCCAGTCTTCAATCAAACAAGAATATTGTATCGGGAATCCCACATGAAATACATGGTGAGTAACATAGATAAGCCAAATAACACACTAGTTTATTCCATTCACTCAGACCTTGATTCCTTCATCCTGTACAATGAAAATGACATAATTGAACAAGTGAATGACAATGAGAGAGAACTAAGTCCCCCAGAACAATCAAACTAGCTCTCTAATCAAGAAAATGACTACCAAAACTCTAGTAGCCCCGAAGTACAGAACATTGACAAAACTGAAATTGACACCCTTTGGCATATGAGTTTTGATGGTTCTTATGGTAAGGTCAGACCAGGGGCTGGTGTTTGGATCCACAACACAAATGAAGGCTATTCCTATAGGTTAGATTTTCAATGCAACAATAATGTTTCAGAGTATGAGGCTCTTCTTATTGGTCTATACTTACTTAAAAATCTCAAAGCCAAGAAAATCTTAATCCAAGGAGATTCTGAAATAATCATCAATCAAATTAAGGGAGAATATTCAGCCAAGAACCCTAGGTTAAGGGAATATAGAAATTCTGTCCTAGAACTTCTCAAAACCTTTGAGAAATATGAGCTTACTTTCATCCCTAGGGGCCAAAATTGCCTTGCCAATGAGCTTGCGTTTGCTGCCAACAATTTCTCTTTACCTTATGAAAATAATCAATGCCTCATCAAAATAAATAACATGCCTACTATACCAGAAAACTTGAACCATTGGCAAGTGTTTGACAATGATGACCAAATAGATGATTTTCTACAATCCAGAAATGACTTTTCAAGCACAAAACAGAGTTTGATATTTGAAAGAAATAATTCTGCTGAAAAAGAAACTCCCAAAACAGAGCTGCCCTTTGATGATAATATAAACCACCTTCAAGAACCCTGTGTTGCAGAAGTATTTGATAAATTAGATAAAAAAGAACTTGAAATTTTGTAGTACAAAGATGACACCTTACCAAGAGGCCTTAGACCACTAGAAGAGTTGTTTGATTTTAATGATGTAGCTAAAAAACCCAAGATGGAACCCACTTAAACAAATGTAGAAGAGTGTAACATTGGAGGGATGAAAGAGTAAAAAATGATCAAGCTGTCCAAAACTCTCCCATCTCACACAAAACATAAATAAATTGAGCTTTTTAGAGAATTTAAAGATGTGTTTGCTTGGGGGTATGAAGACTTGAAATCCTATGACACCAAAATCATCCAACATTAAATTCCTCTCAAAGAAAATCAGAAACCATTTAAACAAAAGTTGAGAAGAACAAATCCCCTCCTGTTACTCTTAGTTGAGAAAGAAATCAAAAAGATGTACGATGTCGAGATTATAGTCCCTGTCCGATACTCAGAATGGGTGTCCAACCTTGTGTTAGTTAGGAAGAAGACCGGGGAAATTAGGCTTTGTATTGAATTTAGAAATTTGAACAAATCCTCCTTGAAAGACAATTACTCCTTGCCTAAAATGGATCACATACTCCAAAAAGTAGTTGGTTCATAAAGAATCTCATTACTAGATGGCTTCTCAGGTTATAACCAAGTTCTAGTCTTTCCAAGTGACCAAATTAAAACTTCTTTCACTACACCTTGGGGTATGTTCATGTATGTTAAAATGCTATTTTGTTTAATGAATGCAGGGGCTACTTTCAAAAGGGCAATGGAAATAGCTTTTTCAGAAGACATAGGTTACTTCATAGTCATATACCTTGGTGACATCACTGTCTACTCTAAGACTGATGAGGAAAACTTAGTCCACTTGAGAAAAGTATTAGAAAAATGTAGAAATTATGGCTTGTCCCTAAATCCTACGAAAACTCTGTTTGGCCTTCAGGAAGGAAAACTCTTAGGTCACATCATCCCTGAGGAAGGAATCAAGATATATCCCAAAATAATAGAAGGCATCTTACAAATCAACCAACCTAGGAACATTAAAGAGCTGCAATCTTTCATTGGAAAGATTAACTTCCTAAGGAGATTCATCCCTAACCTTGTTGAGCTCCTAAGAAATATCATGAATATGTTGAAAAAGGAGGTATAGGAGTGAAGTGGAATATGGAAGCAAAAAAATATTTTGAGATGGTAAAACAAGCACTCACACAAACATCAGTCTTAATCAGCCCTGATTTCACCAAGAACTTTTACATTTTCTCCTTTGCCTCTGAACATACTGTGGCAGCAGTATTGTTGCAAAAGAACATCATGGGGCAAGAACAACCCCTAGCTTTATTCAAAAAAGCCTTAAGAGATGCCCCTCTAAAGTATAACATTATGGAGAAACAAGCCTTTGCCTTAATCAAAGCTTTGAAGGATTTTAGAGTTTATATTTTGCATTCACATATCATAGCCTTTGTTCCAAACACAGTTGTCAAAGATATACTTAATCAAGACCCTGATGGTAAAAGGGGCAAGTGGATTGCTACCATTTTAGAATATGATTTGGAAATCAGACCCACTAAATTGATTAAAGGATAAGGACTTGCAAAACTCATCGCTGAGTCAAATTTCCAAGCTTTATATATGAACATGGTTGATGTTTTGGAAGAGATAGAAGAATGCACAACACTGTTCATTGAAGAAACATTCATGAACTCTACTTGGTATGCTGACATCATATATGTGTTTCTTTATCTGAATTCTCCTCCTTCTTTGTCAAAAACAAAAGCTAGATTTGTCAAATAGAAGGCTTTAAATTATTGTATATTAGATGGAGTGTTGTATTGGAGGAATGCTGTTGGAATATTTCTTAAATGTTTGCTTGAGATTGATGCAGGAAAAATCATGCATGAGCTGCATGAGGGAGAATGTGGAGGACATCTTTATTGGAATACTACAACAAATAAAATCCTAAGATCTGGTTACTATTCGCCCACCCTTTTTCTAGATACTCAGAAACTTGTCATGTCTTGCCATAAGTGTCAAATTTTTGATGGCAAGAGAAAAATCCTACCTTTACCCTTACATCCCATCAGTGTTGAGGCTCCCTTTCAACAATGGGGTTTGGAATTAATTGGGGAAATTCACCCATCTTCTTCAGCCTAACATAAGTGGATCCTCACTGCCACCGATTATTTTACCAAGTGGATAGAAGCCATACCTTCTAGGAATGCTACTGACTCTGTCATTATCAAGTTCCTTGAAACTAACATCCTATCCAGATTTGGTTGTCCTAGAAAAATTATCACAGATAATGCTACTGCTTTCAAGTCTAAAAAAATGGTTGACTTCTGCCATAAATATCATATCACATTGGGTCATTCTACTGCCTACTATCCCCAAGGGAATGGATTAGCTAAATCCTCCAACAAAAGCCTTATCAATATTATCAAAAAAATGTTGGAGCAGAATAAAAAATCATGGCATAGTAATCTTATTCATGCTTTATGGGCTGATAGATTAACCACCAAAAAGTCAATAAATATGTCTCCCTATTAGTTATTTTATGGTATGGATGTAGTCTTCTCAACATCCTTAGGAGTTCCAGTCATGAAACTTCTTCAAGAAGTACAAGCTGAAGAGAATGATATGCAAAGAAGAATCAATCAAACCATTCATTTACAACAGTCAAGAGAGGAAGTGTACAACAGAACACAAATAGTCCAAGAGAACATCAAGAAACTATTTGAAAAAAGGACTAAATCAAATGATTTCCAAGTTGGAAATATAGTTCTAAAATGGGATTCTAGAAGGGAAGAGAAAGGAAAACATGGTAAGTTTGAAAATCTATGGAAAGGCCCCTATATCATTGATTCAGTGAGAGGCAACAACGATTTATTTTTGAAGGAACTTGATGGAATAGATCTATTTGGAGGTCTTGTCAATGGAAGGATGCTCAAGCACTATTTCTCCCAAGAATCTTAGTTTCAAAACTTTTTCATTGTACATAACATTTCTCTTTAAATCTGAAAAAGAAAAACACAAAAACAATAGAAAAAGGAAAAAGAGGGCAGATTAAAAAACAAGGTACAAGCCCCATACCCGAAAAATAGTGATACTGAAAGTGAGCGAGTCTAAATGCCACTGCTGATCCAAAATGATATCTTGTTCAGTCATCTAGCCTAATCATGGCTGAACATGCTTTAAATTTGTGTTGATAAGTTTGTAGAAACTTTGATTGATAAAGCATTATTTCAGACTTAACTTATTCAAAGAAAGATAGATTAGGAGATTGAAAAGATACTGGTTCCACATGCTTAAAATAGAACCAAGGAGATAGATAAAGATGCCTCAGAAAAGACAAATCATGGCCCTATCTCTCTGATTTACTTTTTTTTCAGAATAATGTTTGTGTGAAAGCTCAAATGCCACTACTTCTAATTATTCAATCATACAGCTTAAACATGATTGAGTAAATTTGAATTTCATGCTGATAGGTTAGTAAAGAAGATTTTCCAAACTGTATAATCTTGGCTTATCAGTAGAATAGGTTATGATAGAAAAGAACGGTTCAAACAAACTCAAAATCTGAACCAAGGAAAGGAAAAAGATAGCTCTAAATAGATCAAAACCAGAGCTGGAAAAGAATAGAAGGATGTTTATAATTTTCAGATCTTAAGTCTTCACAATTTTGTTTTATTTTTTCTGTAAAAAAATTCTATGTGCAGCTTGTACATACAACCATAGACACCATAGAAAATCATATAGTTTAATCCTGATTTAGCTATATTTTAAATTTCTGTTTTAGAGTGTAGAGAATAAGATCTATCATATAGTTTAATCTTGAAAGATAGTAATATTGGTAGAAATAAAAAGAGTTCAATAGCTTAATCTGAACTCTTGGAAGAAATAAGGATAGATTTAGATTAATTTTTCCTGTTTTCAAAAGAATAAAATGATGTTGGAAGGGTTTGCAAGTCCAAGTGCACCCACAAAAGAAAAATGCTAGGACAAGTAAGATTGGGTAGGTAGAGATGCTGTTTTAAAAGAGATTACATGTTGCAGATTGATAAAATTATCTTTTTCAGAGTGAGGCACTGGTCTGCTGAAAGCCAGAAGATTGATAACTGAGGTTCTGGACACCTAAAAATATAGCTATCCTCCCCAAGTGGAGCCACTGTTAGTCATCCATAATTTTGAATTGATCCAAAGATGACTAAAGTTGAAAAACTCAGATTCCTAGAAACAATATTTGAAGAAACATTGTGAGTTCTAGAAATATCACTGCCTTCATTAGCCTAAGTCCATCAGTTCACTGAAAACTTCATCTATGTCTTCTAAAACGTTACCCTGTTGTTTCAATAGAAGCTTATTTCAGGCTATTTATCCTTGTTTTTATTAGTCCATTTCCCTTTGAAAATAGCCCATTTTCCCTCATATTATCATTCCTACCCCAATTTTCTACATCAGTCTTTTTCCCTTTAAAAATGCCTTTCTTTTCTCTTCATAAAACCTCCATTTCCTCTAAAACTCCCCTTTTAACCAACACCTTCATGTGGTTTAAAAACCCTTTTTTCCCTTATTGGAAGCCTTTAAAAAGCTCAAAAAACCCACTTTTTGGCCTATTTCCGACCTTTTTATATATAGGCTTTAAGCCCCCTTCACCTAAAGCCTGAGCCCCCTTTTCCTCCATAAAACCACGCTGTATGACCAAGCCCATCGGTGCATCGGCCCATTGGCACATCGACGATCCCCACGACCTTTCTTTTCTTTACAAAGTGTTCGCTGCCAATGCGAAATTCCAGTCGCATCTCAACCGTCCAATCTTTGAGATCCAATGACCATCGCATCATCAACATTTCGGCCTCTCACAGGTCCCTGCGACCTTTTTTCCTTTAAAAATATCCATCGTCGATGCGAAACTTTGATGGGATTTGAGCCGTTCATTTTCCGCAGATCCAACGGTCTGCGCTCTCCTCCATCGCATCGGCGCATCTCAAATTCCATGCCAATAATCTTCCACCGATGCGATCCCTCGAGGCCTTCAGCGCCTTTCTTCTTGGCTCCTGGTCCTTTCTTCCTCCATGGGACTGTGCCTTAGCACCTACCTTTAGCCCCCAGCAACATCGAAAAATCACGTTTTTTTCTTCATTACACTCTTCCTCTCCTCTACTGATGATTCAACCTCCGATTTCATCTGCACCATTGATCTACCAAGATCAACGACTGTCAACGCTCGATCGCAACTTCCTTCACCGCTCCTCCTAGCCCTTTTCCCTTTCTCTTCATACCCCGCTTCCGGTCCCATACTCCTCCACCGGACCCTTTCCTTCCACGTTCTTTAAGCCCCCTTCCCTTTGTATTTCCCCCACCATACTTGTTAAACTTGCATTGATTCCCACCGTAGATCTCATTGATCCAACGGATTTTCACTCCCCTCTCATCCTCCAACCACTTGACCATCCCTCCTCATGCATCTACTCAAACACATCTCAGCCACTTATCCCTCTCATATGACGGCCCCTGTTCAACCCATGTCTCTAGCCTCGTCCGTTGATATTTCGCTCTGTGAAAAAATAGGTGATGTCACCTGCCGACCCCACCATATGTTTTCATCGCACAAATTCCAAAATTTCACACTCATCCATGACCGTTGATCTTCGGCCCAAAGATCTAACGGTCCCAAATATGTTTCGCGTTCAAAACTCCAATGAAACTAATCGTGCATTTTCCACGCGAAAACGACGGTTTTCGCTTGGACACGTGTCGCCCGATGAGCGATATCGCTTTCATTTCAAGCTAAACCGTTTCCCACCCTTTGCGTGCGCGAAAACCATTTGTGGTTTCGCAAAACCACCTATCCACCATTTCGCTCCAAAATTCAAATTTAAACCCTATTTTCGCAAGTTTTTCCATAGAACCTCCTCCTGCATGCATTTTCCCCTCCTCACTGCTCCTCTTGCCCTCCGCCGAGCCTCCGAAGCAGTTTAGCCATGAAAATGCAGGCTTTATTAATATTTTTGGCCTGTTTGCAGGTTTTATAGGCAGATAAAGCGTTAAAAGCTCCTCCACATCCAGATCAGTGGCAAAACCCCCCAGGATGACGATCCTTGGGGTTTAAAATGCAAAAGGGGAGGTGCGTGGCTTTCAAAGTGTTTTATCAGTGCCTCATGAGCACTGGTTATAGAATCAAAACCTGCACACAACAAAAAAAGAAGATAAGTAAAAGAAGGAAGAAATAGAGGATAAAGATTAGCAGCAGTGATTAATGATAAAGAAATAAAAATAGGAGACTGAAGGGCTTAATCAAAGATCAAGTTTGACAAAGCAGAGATTAGCCCTTTTAAACCAAGGGTTAAAGATAAAGGCCAAAGGATTAAAATAATAAAACAAATGTTTTAAAAAGACAGAGGAAGGACAGCGAGGCAGGAAGAATTAAAGGTTAAAACAGTTGACAAAGGACAGAAAGCCCAAAAAGTGATTATAAAAGCCCAAAAGCAAGATCAAGGCCTAAATCAGTGTAAAGAGATTAAATTTTTAAAGTTAAATCAAGGAAGATTAGGCTAAAGCAGCCTCAGGTACATAAAAAAGGAGTAGTTATTCCCTTAATATATCAAACTGACACCTTTGGCCTACTTTCTGTCCCAAAGGGAAAATTGGCAGTTATTACACTAAAGAAGATATTTAAACTGTCAGGACAATTATTGTAAAAGATAAGATAAAGCCTTAAAGTTAATCTTTTCCACTTATCTTTATCTTAGAAAGTAAAGATAGAGTTATTAAAACAGAGAGGTATCTACAGATGTTCCTACCTTATGCCTTGCATGGTTATCAATGTCAGGAACGTATTTACTCTATCATAAATGACATTTGGACCCTAAAACATAGTTCCACCACCTCATTCGTAGTATAAATTCTGCACTGGAAATCATTGTAAATGTTGGATTTTGATGACTGATGCTAGAATAATACATAGTCCTTTGAAGCTCTTGAAGAGAAATTTGATGTCTTGGAACTCATGCATGATTTGATTTTCTTGTTGATGGAGAAGGATTGTTTGCAGGATCCATAGGCTTGGTTGATGGTGAAGTGTTCTTCTGTTTATGTTTTTCTAAGTTTTTCATTTTGTTTTCCATCTTGCTAAGTTGCAGTAGGACAAAGAATTTAGATTAAGAAATGTTTTTAATGGCACCTTAAATCTGTTTGTCCTTCAATGCCTTAATGTTTTCTTCTACTAGGATATATTAGAGAATTCATCTTTTTTCTCTCTAACAAGTTCTTAGCTCGTTCATTTCTTGGATAATATTAGATCAGTTAGCATCAATTATGATTTATGGTTAGCCCTGCATATTGTTGCCACTGAAATATTCTGTTCTTGGAATCATCTCTTTAAAGTAGCTTTGTCTAGGTTTGTCAAAGAAGTCTGTGTAAAATCATGCTCTTTGCCTTTACTTAGCTAAAATCGTTTTAAGAAAACCTTATAGCTGTAACTTTGGATTTTAGAGTTTTCTCTCCCCTTATGGTTATAGTTACCTGTATCTCTTAAATTTTTTTCTGCTCTAGATGATAAAAGCTCTAAAATTTGGATAAGTTTCTTACCTTTCTGTTTTTTTATTTGAATGTTTGTCTTGGTTAATTATCTGTTTTTAGTCTGAAATCAAATGTATTAGGTTCTGCTTATGCCTTTGATTATCTTGCTGTTCTTATCAGTTTTCCAACTCCCTCAGTTTACAAGTATATAAATGATTCTATTTCAGCCCTTTATTAGTTTTTTTTTCTCAATATTTATGTCCATTTCATAAATCCATCATAACCTTAAAAGATCCACCAGCCAAGTAAACTTGCCCTGCACATGCTCCTAAAACCATTGATGAACTCATCTGGACCTTGTTAGACTCCATTGCCCAATGACTTAACAATATTTCATGTTTCCTATCTAAAATCTATCAAAGTATCATGCCCAACCAAACCCAAACAAACAAACTTGCACTTAATAACTAGCCTAAAATCAACCTCTTAAAAGCATCAAGCTATATCCTTACAAACATATTGAGAGATCCCTCTCTGAGACTAGGAGGGCTAGATCCTAGAACTCTAAAGCTTGGTTTGATGTTACCCTTGTCAATTTGTATGTCAATCAATCTAGAAAATTATAGGGAGATAACATACCCCCTAGAAACTCTTTGGTAAGAATGTACATCAAAGGGTTGCAATGAGAAATCCTTCTCATTTTTTGTAACAATATATGGTGAAGAAAATGTTGGACAACTTGAATGGCTGCCAAGGCCAATTTATCCACATGTGCGCATTTGATATCAGTTTTCATGATATTCCTACTCATATAATAGATCACATGTTCATTGTTGGATTCATCTTATTGAACTAGAACCATGTCAATGGTGGCATCAGATGTAGCTAAATACATAAAGTAGTCTCGATGATAATTAGGTAGATGCAACAATAGTGTATGGGTTATTGTGTTTTTGAGTGCATCAAATGATTTTTGAGCAAGTTTTTCCTAGATAATTGGGATGCCCTTTTTCAATAGTCGAGTAAAACCTTTAGTTAGCTTGGAGTAGTTAGGTATGAATCTATGTAAAAAAAAATATTTCCCTTGCAAACTTTTGAGTTGGAGAAGATTGGAAGGAGGAAAATTGAGAATAGATTCTACCTTGAGCGGATTGACATGAATTCCTTCCTTTGATACAAGAAATCCTAACAATCAACTAGATTGTACACCAAAAAAAAACTTATGAGGATTCAGGTGAATATTTTAATGCCGTAAATTTGATGAAAATTTCTCTCAAATGCATCAGATGGTCTCTTCGTCTCAGTGAGTGATCTGGTAAGTCATCCAAGTAGGGTTGTAAAATATGCCTCGTATCATGAAACGCATAAGATATTTCCTGTTGAAAGGTTGCTCCATCATGCTTTAATCCAAATGGGAATTTCCAATAAGAAAATATTCCCCATGGAAAAATGAAGTTTATGTTGATCAGTGGGGAGTATGTTTCTTTGATTATATTCGGAAAATCCATCCATGAAAGAGAAAATATCATTTCTGGCACAATAATCAATGAATTGATCAATATAAGGGGTATGACAATATTTGTTAATATCCTTATAATTGACACATACTCTAATGGTCCCTTGATTCTTGTTAATTGGAACAATATTGGACACCCAATCAGTCAAGGGAACATGATAAATGAAACCTTCTCTAAGTAGTATCTCAACCTTAGCTTTTCTAGAAACAAATTTTCGTGGATGCATTGGACGTAATCTCTGTCTAATAGGATTGGAATCCAGGTATGCCTTAATTTCTGGAATTACAATGCTAGGGTCAATTCCTGGCATTTCCTCACATGACTAGGAAAAAATGTCTCAGAATTACTGAAATAGGGTCTATATGTTTGAATTTATTTAAGGGAGCATGAATCACCTATGTGAATGTTCTTAATAATTCCAAGTTTGACCGAGATTTCAATTAGTACATTTGTAGATATGTTTCCTAAATTATTTTTAGATTCAGAATGAAGGATTGACATAGGACATTCAGGACTATTTACAATCTCAGATGAAAACATAGATGGAAGATCATTCTCGATTTTATAAATGCTAGGTAGAAAAGATGAATGATGATGATAATCATCCCATGGAATTTCGTACAAAGTCATTATTTCCATGATACTTATGTCAGTTGGAAACTCATTATAAAAGGGATGAGGAAACGATATTGGTACTAACTATTATCACTCTAATAATTCTTAAAGTTGTGAGATTTTTAGTTTGAAGAATATCAAAGGTAACCACAAACCTACTTTTAAGCCTTAGGATCTAGCCTTCCTAATGCTTAGAGAGGGCTCTCTCTATATGATTTAACTTTGTTGATTATATTTGATTTTAGGCTAGTTATATGGGGCAAATTGGTTTTGGGGTTTTGATTTGGTTTTCTGGGGAAATTACTTACTGAGATGGATAGCTATATATTTGTATCCCATTGGGAAAATTGAGTCAATGTGTCAAGCAGTCAGGATTAAGGTCTAAATGTAAATGTTTACAGGGAAAGATAGTAGAGTTACTTCAGATCTTGAAGGCCGATGATGAAATGGTTTTTATCAGGATAAAAGAGCAATTAAGGGTTCTTAAATCCGGATTAGGAGTGAAAAAGGCAGAGGGCAATCAAAACTAGGGAGAAATTAAGGGTTCCCTAGTCTAGATATCAATAGAAAACATTTAAATGATAATCAGTCAAAACATAGTGCTTTTAACAAAATTTTGAAATAACAATTTCTAGTTTATCATTAAGATTAAGAACACATTCATGAATAGATGGAAAAAAATAGAATATCAACAAGATAACAAGTGAAATACTTCACTGTAGTGACCCAACACATGAATCCTGTAATATGATGCTTTACTTCCTGTGATCCAATCTGCTGACTTGAAATTGATATAAAAACGCTTAGGTTCAGAATAGTATACCTACAGAAATGTTCAACAATTAATCCACCCTCAATACTTCAAATCATGAAGTATTTATACAAAAACTCGTACAAAATATCCTAGAATAATCTTAGGAATTTTTCTTGGAAAATAAATATCTTCATGCAAGAAGATAGTGACAAATGCCTAACTAGTTGCTAGCTGTCTCATTTATTGAAATAAAATAGCTTGTTGTTTTGATGAAGGCAAAAGCTGGAAACTGAGGTGTCCTTTATGCTGGCAGATTCATTTTTACTCTGATTTTGTCTTCAATAATTCATTTGATACACCTTCATCTTGATACTCTTTGATTGCAGAAAAATGTTACTGCTGATGTACAAACAACAAACTCTATTTTTTACCTTTCCTGCTCTGTTTTCACTGTAATCTGATCTTGCAGTAGATCATTCAAATTCTCCCAGAACTTAGCTTCTGGAAATTTAATCTTCATAAGCTTTCTGAAGTTTTCATCAGCTTTAGTGTATTTTGAAAATGTTGGTTTGTTCACAAAAAGGTGTTTTACTTCATGCTGCAAGTAAAACATATTTTCAAAATTCTTATACAATACTTTCCCTGTTGGGATTCCCTGCAAAGCTGATTTATTTACCTTTTCTTTAGAAAATCCTTTCATCTTTTTGTCATAATCCTCTTGTTTCATTAATTTTTCATTGATTATGAGAGGATTTGGAAGGCCTAGCCCCGGTGGATTTGGAAGGCCCTTTTGCCTTAAAATATCAAATTTGATCATAAATCTTGTGATTGCCATTTCCATGTTTTGGCACTTTTCCTCTAATTGGTTCATCAAGTTCTTCTTGGATATTACCTTCCTTACTTTAAGGATGGTCTCTGTTCTATTTGTAATTCCAATTTCATCCAGTTCTTGTTTATTTTTGGAATTGAGAAATTTGATAATTTCTAAGGCCTCTTCAGGTTTTTTACCTAGCTCTTATTTTGTTTTCTGTATTGCTTCTTTTGGTGCTTTCCATAAATCTTTTTTCTCATAGATTACCTATATAGATGGCCAAGTATCATTGACTGCTTCAATGATATTGGACCATAATTGGTTCTTAACATGTGCCATAGGTTCTTTCAAAGTTAATTATTTTTCCAACTTCTTGAGTTGTTCATTCAGCCTATTGGCCTTTTGTTCTTCATTCTTGGCATTAATTTGTGCAAGTTTCTAGGCATCTTCGAGATTATTAATCTATTCCTTTAACCTATTTATCTCATTGGTTTGGATAGACATGTATTGCATCGCCTTTACCAATTTACTTGCCTCATATGATTGTTGTGTTGTTGTTGCTGAAGATTCAGTGGCAAAAGTTGTTGATGAAGTCACTGGAACTGCTGTAGCCATTGGAACATTTGGAGCTAGTGTTTCTGCCATAGTAGATGGAATTGTTGTTGTAACTACAGGAATTACAGTGGCAGGGACTTCCTGTGCTTTGGTGGCTTCTTTTTCTTGGACCAATTTGTCCATCTCAATCTCCATTTCTTTAATCTGGGCTGTCAGCTGCAAAATGAGACTCATCATCTCATCTTTTTTATTGGACTCCTGTAAAACCTCCTTGGCCTGAGGATGATTTGTAGGAGGTAGTTTCAATTGTTTCTTAAGTGCAACAATATCAACATTCTTCTTTTTAATCAATTCCTTGGCAACTTTTATGTTTTGAGGTTCATAACCTACCTCAATCACTAGTTCTTCCAAGGATTTGATTCTGACATCCTTTGCATATGAAGAAGATTTCTCCAGTTTGAGCTGATCTCTTACATTTATCAAAGTATTTTGAAGCTTTTGTGCACTCATTGCTTTAGTAGTCATTATGGAATAAAGCATCTCTCCTGCTTATTTATGGAATTCAATTTGGTCCAGAGGATGAATATCCTGGACCGGGACTTCAAAATCAACCTTTTTATAATCAGATGATGATTTAGGAGTTGGTACTGTGGGCTGAAGCACTGTCATCAACATATTTTTGTTCTTGTAATCAAAGGCTGAAACCAACCTATTTTGTATGTTAGGGGTCTGCTTTAAGTACTGAGAATATATTTCATTTTTTATTTCTTCATTTTTAGCTTTAATCTCCTTGTACTTTTCCTTGGTGTCCATATCCTTTTCTTCTATTTTCTTTGATGATGACACTTCTATACTATGTTATTTCTGAATTTGTGTATTAGAAGTGGTACGTTGTTGTTCCTCTTCAATTATTGTAGGAGGTATAGTATCTTTCTCTGGAATCTCTGTGTTAATGATCTCAACTGTCTCTTTTTCTTTGCTTGCAGGATTAATCTTTGGCTTTTTGCTGTATCTGAGTTTGAATTTTGTCTCTGTAGTAGTCTCAGCTATATAAGACCCTTATTCCCTGTTTCTTTTCATACTTCTGTCTTCCTGAGGCTGAGTCTGCAAAGTGTGACTAGTATCACTTTGCTTATCAGCCTCTACCAGTGTATTCTCTAACCATTTTGATTGGTCTGAGAATTTCTCAATATTAGGCTTCTTTTCATGAATGTATGGAGTTAATTTACATTTAACTCTCATTTTTCTGATTACACCAAGGGGATCATAATACCAAAGAAAACTAGTGCTGAACTTAAACTCTAACAACTGCTTTTCTGCCTCTGGACCTGCTTTTCTGTTATTACATTTGAATGGACCAATCTGGTTCTTCAGCTTGAATTGTGTCTTCTTCTTTGCAACCAAGAAGTTTATAGCATCTAAATTTAAAATATGCCTTATATACTCTAAAGAAAATAACCTCATAGGGAGGTATTTTGGCAATTTGTAAGGAATAAAATTTGACCCATAAACTCTGATTTCAATGTGATTTTGGTACAAGTACCAATCAACTGTCCTACTTTGCTCTGAAAATTGTAAAATCCTCTTGATTTCATTGTTGATCCTGGGCTGAACACTGTTGTTTAGCAAATTAACCAAGGGATGGATAAAAGAATATGTAAACTTTGCATAGGTAAAATCATTTGACTCCTTCCTTATCAAGGAAGTCTAGAATACAATAGATTGTGGATTTTGTTCCACATCAAGCTTCTGAAGAGTTATATGAAACTTTTCAGACTGGAAATAAAGGAACATGTGGAAAAGAAATGAAGAATACCTAAATACACCTTCAATAGGCAGTTTGACTAGTTTCTTATGGATGCTATCAACAATATATTGGGCAAAATTAAAGATAATTGTAGGGGGCTAGCCAGGTACAAAAATGGACAAGAAACCAAGTACTGATGCATCAACATGTTCATATGTGAATATCCAAGGATAAAAGACAACATGGAGATAATGTGTTTAGTTCTTTCTGAGAATTTAGAAGAGGAGTATGGAGGATTGAGTTTAGGAATTTCTACATAGGATGGCATGAAGGTTTGAAAATTTTGAAATCTCTTGGGAAAATCCAACTCCAAATAGAACTTAATGAGGGATTCAATTGATAAAGGAACTTCATTAGGCTCAGGCTATAATTGAAGCATCTGGTTGATAGATTCAGCTGTAATGGTAAACAACACTTCCTTTTCAGAATTCACAATGGCTCCTTGATCTGGAGAATAACAAGATTGGCATAATCTGATAGCTTTTGGGCATTGGTGAGTGTGAGGGACAACATATTTAAGAAAATTTGGTTCCAAAATAAACACCTCATCTGGTTGATCTAAGGATTTCTTTTGGCTCCAGCAGTGGAGCTCAAGAAGGTTAAACTCTGTCACAGGATCTGTAATTTTGAAATCTACATCTGCCAGGGGAATATGTTCTACATCTAGAATAGGAGGTTGTAGAGGGTCCTGAGTGTTCCCGGGGAAGCTCAAGTTCAAGCCATGGAAAAAGGCTCAAAATTGAAAGTGTTCATAATCACTTGCAACCTGAACGATCAGATAGGCCTCGGCGATACGATCATGATGCCGTGAATGACACTCAAATCCGTTACTGTATGAAGAAGTTATTGCACTTTGAATGCTGAAGTGAAACTACCAATAACCTCCAATGTTGAATGTGAATTCATAAATTTATGTGTTGGAAAAATTATTTTATTTTAATTAAGGTCAAATTAATATATTAAATTGTTGGGGCCCTTGTTTTGAATGTTTTTAATTTTGAATAAAGAGAAAATTTTGGGGTTGCGGAACGACATATGGTAGCCGTAACCAAGTTGCAACTATGGTGAGTGGCGGGGCTACTGAGGTTGCGAGGGAATATGAGATAGCTAAAGAAAGAAGATGCATAAGTCCAGATGAAGAGAAGATACAATAGAAGATAGAGATCAGAACTCATAGACAACAAGAGAGAAGCCGGAAGCAGCCGAAGAAGAACGGAAGAGGAACTAGCAGTTGCGATGGCGGGTGAATAAATAGCTGTCACCTAGCCGAAAGAAGAGAGGAATGCAGAGCGACTGAAGAAGGTTGAGCGGATGCTGCAGAGGAAACCCATTCTGAGCATGATATCTCTGTAGTTCCTAGGCTTCTCTTATCTATCTTTCTGTCCTATGAGATGTCTGTAATAGAATTGTAAGCTCTTCCTGTGAAAGCGATGTAACTACGGATTTGGTTGAAGGTTATCAATATAATTGTAGGTTGCTGTATTATTATATGAGTTACATGCATGCATGATGTCTGTGATGTCTTAAAATTTTATTTTCTTAATACCTGTTCACTCTTCTGAATGTTCTTGCGTATATGATGATGTTTATGCAAACAGTTCTATATTAAACATGAGTTGCAGATCCTTCCACCACTATTGATCTACTCCCCTTCTACATGTGGTCGCAGCATGCCTCGGGTGAGACTCTTTGCTCTCCAGAGTAGGGTGACAATGCCGACGTGGTTCTAGACTACAGTGGATACCCTTATTGGCCCCAACCTCTGAACTTGGGTCTTGCCTGCGAGACCTGTTTCTTCGCCAAAAAATGGTTCCATTGCCGGGACCTTACACGTTATGAGGGGAACTAGATCATGGTATCGAGGATATTTGAAGGAGAAATATGTAGATGGTGGGATAACCATCTGGACCAGTTTATTGCGCAGCAAGCGGAGTTGATGAATCAAAGGGAGAGGGTGCTCAAGGATCTTGTCCTTTTCTTGGATTCTGCCAGTGATACCTACGAGATCCTCTGGGGAAAATTCCCTAGTGACCTCTACAATTGGTTGTGGAGGTTGCAGACCAAGGTACCTAGGGATAGCTCGCAGAAGATAAAACGCAAGTGGGTGCACGGGGATCTGGTGACCCTGCATCGGTTAGATACTGATTTGACCCGCACGGTGGATTTTGGGTAGAGACCACTTTGGACGGATATATTGTGGAGTTTGCCGCAGAGTGATACCAATCCTTCTCGAAGGCTGAGGCTATCTTCTGCTCCGGACTAAGAGGGAAGCTGCTCAAGGAGATTCCACTGTGGATTAAGGCCCTGATGGTGGACGAAGGGCTGATGGAATTCCAAAAGTCGAGCATGGAAGCGTAAACCTCTAGTGCTGGGGGAAGGGCTGAGGGGACAGATGCTACTGAATTGTGAAGTGGGGGAGTGGGGAATGGATGCTAAGGCCGCAAGGAGGTTGAGGGAGTGACATGCACATCGGAGGGCGCAGATCACCGACAGGTGGTGAGAAAGGGTGATGCAGGAGTTGAAGCGACAGGAAGACAATAGGAAGAATCAGGAGGAGATGCCTCAGAGGATAGGAATTATGGACACTCAGGCGGATACCCTGGAGAGGGAAGGGACTGTTGTGGGAGTGTGGCGGGTGCGTGGGAGCCCAGCTAGGAGAGAAAGGGAGATGACAACTGACGAAGACGATTCAGGTGTGCAGCCCAAAGAAAGTTCCGATGGCGAATGGTACGTCGTAATGCAGTGGTTGTTTCAAGAGTGGATGACATCCATCTCTCCAGGCAGCCCTACTTCCCAAAATTTGCATGGAAAGGATCCCTACCTTCCCCTGGTACTCTACAAACCTTTGAGTAATATTTTTGCTAAGTTACAAGCATTAAGTCGATTGCACAACAGTTTAGTGTCGCACATTAATAACAACGTTACTAGTAGTATTGCAGTTTCTAGTAGGGTAGTCACACAACCAGGACCTGGAGGGTTTATTCTGGTCACTCCTTCACAAGTAACTATGGCCAGGTCATTCACCTGGTATCCAGAATTCTCTGGCCGAGGCAATGATGATGTGGAGCAACACTGGTATCTCTGTGAAGCCATATGGAGGGCTTGGCAGATGCTAGACGTAGGGAAGCTGATAGATTTCCAAACCACGCTCAGAGAGAGGGCTCTGCGATGGTTTATCAAGTGGTCCGAGGCCCATCCGAATCTAGTAATCGCGGATGTTAAGCGGGATTTTTTCCTAGAATTTAAGCTTCCCCAGATAGACCAGCAGGGTCTGTCCGAGCTCTGGGAGATTAAGATGAAAGAAGGAGAAACTACATGGGAGCTGATGCGTCGGTTCAAGGACGCGATTGGGAAACTCAGCTACCCAATCAACCTAAACCATCAGAAGGACTGGTTCATCAAGGCTCTGCTTCCCTTGACACGAACCCCCCTCACCCAGCAGAAGATTGACAACTTGCAGGACGCTCTGGAGCAGGCCATGAAGATAGAGGCCATGGCGGGCTACCCTCAGGAATATCGGGGAGGGCCGGCCCTGCGGGATCCTTCCTTGGTGGGATTGCAACATCAGATCACCAGTCTTACTGAAAATCTCAAGGAGATGCAGCCTATAAGACAAGCCAGGCTGAACGTTTGGTGCACTCACTGCCTAGTCGAAGGGCACGTCGCAATCGAGTGTCCCCGGTTGCGTGGCACGGGTGTGGGACTCTCTGTCACGGCAATCCAGGGGGGTCCACCTACTGGGGTTGGAGCAGCGATGAATCTGCAGGGGGTATATCAGCTGCAACAGCCTTACGCGGGGTTCCCACCACAACCAAACCCAACTGCCACGGAATATTGTGAAATTTTCCGGACGATGGGGCATCAAACTTGGATGTGCCCAATACTACAGAAGTACTCCAATGTCCCCAAAAACGTATACTGTGAGTTTTGTGCTTCCACGACTCACAACACTAAGTAGTGCAGAGCTCTTGACGCATTAGCGGACCGGTTGGACCGACCCTCCTATCGGGTGAACGAGGCTTCCAGGGGTAGAGGAGGAGGTATGCGCGGAGGCCACATAGGGGGACGGGGTCCGCTGAAATGCTACAACTATGACTAGGAGGGTCACGTGGCCCAGGAATTCCCACTTCCCCGACATCCATGGTGTTCCCAGTGCTACGTGAATGCCCATGCAAGAGAGGACTTCCTGAAACTTATTAAGAAGTGGGAGGAACGAGCACGGCAGCGGGGCACGAATCTGGTCAACTCCGAACCTTGGGGGACCGCGACTCCGGCCATGCAGAATGTAGCTATTGTGATAAGAGGCGGAAAGAAGACGGGGGAGGACGCTCACAGAAAGGAGCCGGCATGGGCTATCTGGCTCGCCTCCCCGAACCAATTAATCAAGCCAAATGCACAGAAGAAGTACTTCCAGGAGGCGGTGGAGAAATTTTCTCAGCTGGGGGGAGCCACAAGCCATGAGGTACCCCCGACGACTGGCCCCGGGGGACAGAGCGCCACGGGGACCCTGATTGAGGAATGGCTCCAGTTGTTCCTCAAGATCGTTGATAACGCTTCGACGCGGGAACAACTCAAGCGTACCTTGGAGGACGTACTGCAGGGGAATACAAGGCCAGAGGAAATTTTGAACACAACACCCCAGTACGTACAGTGGGTCAAGAGGAACAAGCGAAGAATGAGAAAAGAGTTCCAGCTTAACACGGAGGTTGCGGGATTCCAGATCAATGACACCATGCTTGACTTAGGATCTGACATCAACATCCCGTCACGGAAGACATGGGAGGCTCTTGGCCGGCCACGGTTGACCTACTCACCAATCCAGCTTAGAATGGCAAACCAGTACTGCATTGTGCCAATCGGTCGACTTGAAGGCGTCGAGGTTGACATTGCAGGGGTGAAGACTTACGCGGATTTTGAGGTTATTGATATTATGGGAGACAAGGATCCTTACCCTGCCCTGTTAGGCATCGATTGGGATTTTGAGAATTACGCCATCATTGACCTCAAAAAGGAGCTGATGATCTTCGAAGATGGAGAGGTTCATGTCACTCAACCTCTCGACCCGTATCAAGGCCTGAGGTATATCGAAATAGTTGATAACCGGGAGGATGCTTAGATGTTGGAAAATCTTTATCAGATGACAACAGGGAAACAAGAGAACTATATTAACCCGACCGCAACCGGCTTCGTCAGCTGGCGTAGTGTCTAGAGCTCAAAGTTGGGATCAGAACTAGCCTGGGAAGACTGGCAGTAGGGTGGGTATGAAACCAACACGCGGAGGTGTGCCAACATTGCCCGAGTCCGTTGGATTTGCGCGGAGATTAGGGAGTATCCCACCCTGTCGAATATGCAAGTTGTTAATACCTTTATTTCAAAAGTAGAAGACACAGTCCCAGAAGGAAGCAGGATACCACTTTTGGACGTAGCACTATAGTCCACATCAGCCAGGTGGTGGAAAAATCCCCACAACACCCTGTCGCAGTGGAGTTGTGTAGCGGAGGCTTTGAGGGCGCGGTTCAAAGAAGACGAAGGACCTCCTAGCAGGCACAGGTACCTAGAGACTTCTGATCCGAGGGACCACCTGAAAAGCTATGAGGAGCAGTGGCAGAGTATAGGGTACCCGGAAGAGATGTGGGTACATAGTTTCGTCCACTCCTTAGATACCATTTCTCATGCGTGGTACTTAGAAGAAGAGCGGAAAAGAGGGACTAGCTCCTGGCACGAAGTCGCAAGCAAATTTATTCGGTGCTTTTCCTTCGAAGGAGAGACAGAGATGGTGTCCCAGGCATTACAAGATATCAAGGGAGTACTGTTTCTCCGTGATCCAGGGGTCGACGGGAGCACCTTTGCATCGCATCCTGAGGGCAGGCGTGAGTTGGCTTGCCAATGGATCGATGGTGATCCAGACGATGATAGTTTGGAGGACCTCAGGCACCTATATTTTGAAGAGAAGGAAGGTGAGTGAAACATCAAAGAAGAGCTGACCACTGAGGATGTCCATCTACTCTCGCCGAAGTCAAAGAAGTTGAACATCGGCACGGAGGAAAAACAAAAACTGGTGACGGTTGGGGATTACTGGGATGAGGAGACGACTAAGGAAATTTTCAGCCTCCTCCAGGAATACGAAGACCTGTTTCCTTCATCGGTTGTAGACTTAAAGGGAATCAAAGGTGACCTCAGAGAAATGCATATTGTGCTCAAACCGGATGCTAAGCCCATGAAGCATCGACCCTATCGGTTGAACCCACAGATCAAAGAAAAGGTCAAGATGGAGATTGATAAGATGTTGGCAACAGGTCTAATCTTTCATGTGGAAGAAGTGGAGTGGGTGAGTCCTATCGTCATTCAGAATAAGAAGGATAAGTTAGAAATCCGAGTTTGTGTCAACTACCGAAGTCTGAACAATGCCTGCATCCATGATCCATTTTCCACTCCATTCAACGACGAAGTATTGGATCATGTTGCAGGGAATGAAGCCTACTCTTTGACTGATGGATTTTCGGGCTATCATCAGGTGCACATTGCGGAAGAGGACAAAACGAAGACGACGTTCACCACCGAGTGGGGATCGTTTGCATACCACATGATGCCGTTCGGATTGAAGAACACCCCGGCTATGTTTTCCTGGATTGTCATTGCTGATTTCCGAGAGTATATCCACAAGTTCCTGGAAGTCTACATGGACGATTGGACCGTCTACAGTTTGCTGAAAAACCATGCCTCCCTGCTACGAATCATGTTTGATCGGTGCTGACAGTTGCAGATTTCCTTGAACTTGAAGAAATGCATTTTTACAGTTCCTTTCGGCATGCTGTTAGGAAATGTGGTGTGCAGGAAAGGGGTCTGTGTCAACCCTGCCAAGGTAGCCGTGATCGTCCACATGGACGCCCTTGAAATGGTAAAGCAGTTGGGGGCACTGCTAGGGCACACGGGTTATTACAAACGGTTTATCAAAAATTATGCGAAGATCACCGCTCCTTTAGAAAAGCTACTGCGGAATTTAGAAGTGTTCCAGTGGACAGAGGAGTGTCCGATGGCCCTTGACACTTTGAAGGAAAAGCTGGCAACGATGCCTATTCTGGTTCACCGAGATTGGGATAAGCAGTTCCATGTGCATATTGACGCTTCCAGTATTGCACTTGGGGCTGTCTTGGTGCAACCAAGGGAGACGACAGTTGACCACCCAGTTTACTTCGCCAACGACAAACTGTCTAACTTAGAGCGGAATTATACCACTACCGAGAGGGACGCCCTTGCAATGGTGTATTCGCTCCAGAAGTTTCGTCGCTATTTTCTAGGAGGTAAATTCAAGTTCTTTACAGATCACTCTGCGTTAAATTACCTGGTAAATAAGCCCGCTTTGGAAGGACGGATCTATCGGTGGCTTCTACTCTTCCAAGAATTTACATTCGAAGTGAGCGTCAAGCCCGGGAGGTTGAACGTCAGGCCCGATCATTTATCCTGGTTGGAAATAGGGGAGAACGGTGGCTATTTTGATGATCAGCTGCCAGATGCTGATCTCTTCCGCGTCGAAGCCGTACCCGATTATTTGGCTGACATTGCAACTTATTTAACCATGGGGCAGTGCCCTCAGCACTACACCCCGCTCCAGAAATGGCACTTGGTCGTTCACACTGCCGAATACCAACTAATTGTGGGGAAGCTTTACAAATTGGGCCTCGATGAGGTTCTGTGTAGATGTATACTCGACCACGAATGTGAAGCCGTGATGTGGGAATGCCACAACAATGTTGCGGGTGGGCATGTGGGGGCGAAACCCACTGCCAGGAAGGTGCTCCAAGTTGGACTATGGTGGCCGACGGTCCATGCCGATTGTAAGACATTTGTTAAGAGATGTGATGTCTATCAGCGAATGGGGAGGCCCTCTCACAGGGACAAGCTCCCACTACACCCGGTGCATGTGTTGCGGTCGTTAGAGAAGTGGGATGTTGACTTCATAGGCCCCATAGCCTCGGTAGCCAGGAATTCCAAGGCCCAATACATCATTACCGCAACCGAATACCTCACCCAGTGGGTTGAGGCAGTGGTGGTACAGGACTGTAATGTGGATACAACGGCACTGTTCATCTTTGGACACATCATCAGTAGGTTTGGCTACCCGCGAAGTTTGACCAGTGATCAGGGTACGCATTTCATTAATGAAACAATCAAATCGCTGCTGGACACATTCATGATTCAACATCACAAAAGCAGCTCGTACCACCTGCAGGCCAATGGTACTATTGAAGCATTCAATAAAATCCTTGAAAAGGGTTTGACAAAGATCTGTAATGCCCAGCGGGATGACTGGGATGAGCGGATACCCACTGCACCGTGGGTCTACTGGACTACGGTGAAGCGCTTGACCAATCAGACACCGTTCCAGTTGGTGTATGGCGGGGAAGCTGTGATCTCCGCCGAGTTCACTGTACTGAGTCTTTTAATTGCCACATCTCTCAAATTCTTGGAAGAGGAATCGCTACAGGAGCACCTCCATGAATTACAAGAACTAGACGAGGCCCGGTTTCTGGCCGAGTTCCACCAGAAGGTTTAGAAGGACAGGTAGAAGGCGTGGCATGACCACCACATCAAGAGAAAAAAGTTCCAGGTTGGAGGAAAGGTTCTCCTATAAGATAGCAAGTTTCAGAGGTTTCCAGGCAAACTACAAATGCACTGGTTGGGATCTTACTTCGTCGTCGAGATTAGAGATTCCAGAGCCGTTCGGTTGGCTCAGCTGGACGGTACTGTTTTACCTGGGTGGGTGAATGGCACATGCTTGAAACCCTACCATGAATAAGTTTCTTTCATCTTTCATTAATAACTCTTGCAACTGAGAGAAGCCGTAGAGTAGTGTAGGTGAATAACTCTCCTGCAACCGGGATGAGCATAGGTAGTGTTTATCATTCATGCATAGGTCGCCAACAACCGCTCTGTTGCAGGGACCGCACCTCAACCGATTGTGGTCGGGGAGGGGCGTGTTCAGCATGTCATCCCCGTAGGATCAGCAAACGTGTCAGTGTCAGTCCGTATCATTTCAGTGAGTACTTGTGTCAGTCCGTAGGATCGTCTAGATTTGCAGCATAAATTTCCATAATTAGAAGTAACCCTACAATAATCATTTTACCATAATCCGAAGTAACCTCAACCATCGCGTTCGCCCATTTCCCCATGCCACCATCAGCAACTGTCAGAATACACCTTAGCACACAATTGATCGCAAGATTTTCACCGAGAATAATGCCAGCAGGAATTAACTTGTTATGGGGTCTCATCAACCTCACTCGTGCCAAGTAATTACATAACTTGCATGAAAAAAAGCACGAGAATGCCGGAGTAGTTAGAATTATAAATTGAAGCAGAACTAGAGTAGCAGAAGTATCTAGACGCACAGCACCAAGAGAAGACACCAACACCAATTCTACAAGTGTATCAACGCCGAGCGAAGATATCAAAAGCCAACCCAACAATCCTAGAACTAGAGCTCGATATCAAAATTTATAAGACAGAGTCCCTCGTCGGGAAATACGACAATGCGGCCCTCATAAACGCAAACCTCTCAGACTTGTTCGAGTTCCTGGCACTCAAATGGAAGGTGTATATGGAACACTACTTCACAGAAGCCGGGCACTCAGCGAACAAACTTCTACCAGAGTTTCAGGGCCTACAACAATCCTCTCTTTTGAACTTAAGAAATCTCCCGATCTTCGCGACCACAGGACCAGCCATGCAGTGCACCAAGTTCTTACTCAGCCGCGTCTAGAACGGGTCCTTGTGGTTGAATAAGGAAACTCCCATTCATGCCAAGGATATCCACCGGCTTATAGGGCTTTCACAGAATGGCCCGGATGTCTCGACTGCATGTCAGACCATTTCCAAGCGAGCGAGGAAGTCGGGAGACGCCGAATATTATGTCAAATATGGCACACGACGGGGAGGAAAGGGAGCAAAGATGGAGCTTATCAATAAGCTCGAGATCAAGTTCGCATGCTACCTCATTTCCCGTAAGACAATGAGGCACTACATGAAGGGAGAATTTACCTTGGATACTATCTCCATTGCCGAGCACTGTGTTCAGGGGGCTAAATTGAACTGGTGCTCCTTCGTATTGAAGGAACTGTTTGACGCGTGCGAAGAAAATTACAAGCGGGCTACAAGCTTCATTACGAATATTTGATAGTTGCATTTTCCATGTGGAAGTGGCACACTCCCCTCGTCAGGTCACCAGTGGAAATAACAGAGGGCTAGCCTCTAGCGATGAAGTACGTCCCGTGGAAGGTGTCAGGCGATCCCAGCACCAAAGAAGTTAATGCAGAGGCATTTCGGACTTGGTATGGTTTAATGACGGACGTGGTAACAAGCTAGCAGAGGGTGCCCAGGAACCTGCTGGATGAGTACGGTGAGCAAGTATGGTTCGGGGTCAGTCACAGGCATACATATATCCAACCTACTTGCGTGCCGGAGGACACATTTCACATGCGGCCGCTGAAGTTCCAGCTTGAAGATACCGCTTTCCACAATGAAGTTTGTTCGTGGCCGAGGGTCGCGATGGAAATATGCAATGGGGTACCCATTTAAAACTTTGATTAGATGCTACCGCAGCAACGCCTGCCGAGACGGATGCGGAGGCGGCACAACAGGAGTCCACTGTGCAGCTCGTCCCCCTCATCTGCCACTTAAAAACTCAGGTACGCAGTTTTAATGAGGCGACCAAAGTCATCTCAAGCAGTGCCGTTCCTTTACCTTTGCTCTCTGAGTTCCATCTTTCTCACTCCGCATCGCATCCCCACACAAATTCCATCACCTCCCCCATCCCTACTGTTTTATTTACTTCTCGAAGCCCGATGATGACCCCGATGGGGGAAAAGAACAAGTCCACCAACCTCTTAGAAGCTGCTCAGGCCAACCGGACCCGAACCATCGAATCGAGTCCGGTGGTGGACCTCACTGAGGAGGATCCACCATGGCCACCGAATACAGGGGTGCCGATACAGGAAGAACCACCCATTGACCCCTCCGAGTTCATCAATATTTGGCTTTCACCACCACGTACCATTCCACCTCCACCTACCACTTCATCCGCTCCATCCAATTCATCCACCACTGTGTCCGACCCAATCATCCGAAATCTACTTAATGGGGACTACGGGGCCGAGGTTGACTCGAATACTGCAGTAGTAGTACCACTGGTCGACCCTGCTGGGGAACTCCAAGTTTCTTTGTCTAATATAATTACCCAGATGGCACAAATTGTTTCCGACTCAGCTGAGGCTTAGCCTGAGCCTACTGCACTTCCCCAAACTGTCCATACAGATTAGCAGGAGCGGCCGGACTTGAATATGGCTGACTTCACGCCTCATCAGACCCCGCCGCCATCCCCTCCAGAGCACTCCACTTGATCGGTTTCCAGTGGGAAACCCCTACAGGAAAGGCGGCCAGATCAAAGCACTTTGGTGGTCGCCAACTTAGAAACATGGGGTATGGCTCAGCTGTACCACTTTATCCAGAGGGCGGCCCATCACGCGGAAAGGCTTCATTCTAAACTACAACAGAAGTGCGAAGAGCAACAACAACAGATCACCGCGCTTACTGAAAAACGCGACCAACTCACAATAGCACAGGGGCAGCTACAAGGTCAGATAAACGAAGTCGCCAAAGTGTTTTCCGAGGTATGGCCAGCCGTTGAGGCTCATTACACTCAACTTCCTGTAGATGTACCAGAGACAAATATCGTAGAATAGGCCCTCCACCTCAGGATCACATTCAATGGCCTCTACAAGGAAAATGTGGAGCTCCAAGCAGCATTAGGAGCATGGCAAGCGCTGCCCGATCCAGAGGCAGTTTATACGGCACAAATTGCTGAGAAGCAGGGCCAGGCTACCCAGATGCAGGAAACTCTAAACTCTGCAGTGCGCGATGCTTACGACCTCCTGAAGGGTCTTCAAGAGTGCTTGATGGCCCTTACGGTCAAAATGTAGCGAATTTCAGCGCAGCTGTAGCAAATTTCGAGGGAAATCCAAGAGGCCATGGACCCCTCGCAGTTGGACCAGCTATACGCCCAGGCAGACGCTCTAGAGGTGCAGATCCAGCAAACAGAGGCTAGCTCAGCAATGGCCAAAAAAGTAATTCGTGAGCTCTGCCCGCCCCTCCAACTCAGCACCAAGACAATGCAGCAGTTAGCCGCCGAGGCCGAAACTCAAATCAGTACAGTGTTCGGGACTATACCGGCGCATGTAGAGGAGGCCGCTGTCACCAAGATTGCCGCAGAGACAGATGCTCTCTTACAGGGGTGGCAGAAAGCTATGACGACCTTCAATGAGCTTAAGGCTACAACGTTCAACAAAGTCCCATAGTTGGGGCCCTTGTTTGGACAGCAGGCTGAAGGCGCACAGCAAGAACAGGGCACAGGGTCTAGTGGGGCGATGGAGATAGAAACAGTGATTTGTGATTGACTCGGGATAAGTCAAGAAACTGTGGTTGGGGCCTGTTGGGGCCCTTGTTTTGAACACTTGTTTTAAATGTTTTGAATTTTGAATAAAGAGTAGATTTTGGGGTTGCGGAACGACACATGGTAGCCGTAACCAAGTCACAACTATGGTGAGTAGTGGCGCTACCGAGGTTGCGAGGGAATAGGAGATAGCTGAAAAAAGTAGATGCATAAGTGCAGATGAAGAGAATATACAACAGAAGACAGAGAGCAGAACTCATAGACAACAAGAGAGAAGCCGGAAGCAGCCGAAGAAGAACGGAAGAAGAACTAGCAGTTGCGATGGCGGGTGAATAAATAGCTGTCACCCGGACGAAAGAAGAGAGGAATGCAGAGTGACTGAAGAAGGTTGAGTGGATGCTGCAGAGGAAACCCATTTCGAGCATGATATCTCTGTAGTTCCTAGGCTTCTATTATCTATCTTTCTGTCCTATGAGACGTCTATAACAGAATTGTAAGCTCTTCCTGTGGAAGCGATATAACTACAGATTTGGTTGAAGGTTATCAATATACTTGCAGGTTGCTGTCTTATTATATGAGTTACATGCATGCATGATGTCTGTGATGTCTTAAAATTTTATTTTCTTAATACTTGTTCACTCTTCTGAATGTTCTTGCGTATATGATGACCTTTATGCAAACAATTCTATATTAAAGATGAGTTGCAAATCCTTCCACCACTATTGATCTATTCCCCTTCTGCATGTGGTTGCGGCACGCCTCAGGTGAGACTCTCTACTCTCTGGAGTAGGTGACAATGCCTGCGTGGTTCTAGACTATAGCGGATACCCTTGTTGGCCCCAACCTTTGAACCTAGGTCTTGCTGGCGAGACCTGTTTCTTCGCCAACATAAATTATATATATTTTAATGTTTTGTATGGTTTCAAAAATCATATATTATATTATAATATATATATTATTTTATATATATTTAAACCTTATTAAAAATTTTAATTCCACACATGTAATTAAATCCAAATTATTTAAAACCCAAAAACTGTCAAAGTTTAATTCACATGGAAAATTTCAAATGTTACGTGCAAATGTTTTCGTATTGGTGGAGCAGAGGTTTAAAGGGGCTAGCCCCCATTCAATGTGACCATATCACTTGAACCACAGGCTAAACCCTTTACTGCCAGAGCAAACGTGATTGTAACTGACCATTGGGTGTGGAGTTATGTGACCACCCCACTTCATTTAAATGCCACAGGTTGTAAATGCAGAGTTAATTATGTGGTTTGTTAACCATAAAGGCCGACGATTAATGCGGCCATGTGGTCAGAAAAACATAGAATTTAATTTGACCACCAGAAGTTCCACCATATTCAGCGTTGGTTCCACCAGATTAGGTGGATGTGCCAGTTTTAGTTGAGAACTGGCAGCGTCTCGACATTTAGTGGAGCTTGTTTAGGCCAAAATGGACAAAATTTGTTTTGGCCATATATTTCTGGAGAAAGAACCTTTCTGAGTGAATTTTTTTTTGATTACGTATCTTCTCAGCATTCTGAAGCTATTGGAATAGGTTTCAGAGCCATTGGAGCTGATCTTCAACCTATTTATCTTCAGAGAAGATTTTTGAGCCACTAGGGCCATTTTGGGTTTGGAGCTGTGTTGAGCTGTGGTTAACTGTTTGAGGTGAAACAAAGATCTATTTCAGATAATTTAAACCTTTTGAAGCCATTGGAAGAGGTTTAAAAGGATTTTGAGGACTTATGCAGCCCAAAAAGTAGCAGATACGTTCAGAGAACCAGTAGGACATTGATGAAGAAATCACTGTTTATGGTAATTCCTCACTGTTTAGTGAATTTGGAAAATAATTCTTAGCTATTTCCTATCTTCTGAATCATTATTTGTATTCAGATTTGTCTATTGAGACACTTATAATCTTGTATTTCATTTGAGAGCTTTTTAATACAAGAGGACAAGCTCATTTTGGGAGGCTTGATCCAGCAGATGTAGCCCAAGAGGGGTAAATTTCTCATCAAACACATGTGTCATGATATGCTGAAGTTATATTGCTGTATATGTCTAATTTACTAAGTTAAAAAACAAATTAAAATAACTTACCTTGACACATAAACTCTTATACAACTACCAAAAACACTCTATTTCAATTGTAAGACATAAATAACAGTTTGCATATATATTTTATGGAAAATAACTATCTTGAACAACAAATATAAGTCATTTCATTTTCATATTATGAGTGTTAACTTCTACAATTTATATAGACAAAGTCTGTAGAGGGCCAGGTAGCCTCTGGATCTCATCCTTTCTTTAAAGGTGACATATCCAGTAAATTCCCCTACAATCAATCTCTGGAATAGTTCTAAGTAGTTGTTTAATCAGCGAGACTTGGAGTTTTTGCACACATTTAATTAAAATGGAAATGGATACCTTGCACCGATTTTCAAGTAATTCCATTTTCAGATCAGATGGTATCAGAGCTTTGGTTAAGCTGGGTTGTGCTTCGGTTGAACCTTGATTGAGCATAGGTTGTGCTAAGGCTGAACATTTGTTTCTGTGCAAAAGGTGTTAAAACAATCAATCTTATTGTTTTATTGGTTGCAATTTGGCTGAAACGATAGCTGTTGATAGCTAAGTCTTGGAAAGGAAAAAAGAGTTGTAGGCTATTTCCTTATCCCAAAGTACCTCAAGATTATCTTTGGAAAACAAACTCCAATAGTTTGTGTTGTATCGTTGCTTGAATAAGAAGGGGTATTTACTGACATTTGGTTAAAAGCTTGTCATTTGTTGGAAAGCTTTGAGAACTTTTCTTTGGAAGTTCCTTTTGTTATTTGACCATTTAAATAATGTCAAATTCTTCTACAAGTGAAGTTTCCTTCTTCACGATATTCTTCAATGATGACATGAAGAATGAGTTCATTAAGGTGAAGGACATGGTGCAAATTCTCATTGAGGATCAAAGAGAAAGTGTTAAGCTTCATGCACAATTGTTAGCCATGCAGGCAGAGAAGGAAGAAATTCTCCAAAGGTTGCATGACATGGAAAAACAACTCCTTCAAGCTCAAGAAGCTTTGTCCAAGAAAATTCCCGAGGAAGAGGTAAATCACTCCAACTTGTCTTCAATTTCCTCTATTGAAAAGTGTGTTAGTTCTTTTGAAAAACATACAAGGGGAATTGGGTCCAAACTAATGTTAAAGATGGGCTTTCATGAAGGCAAAGGTTTGGGAAAGCATGCAGAAGGCATGGTTGACCCTATTTCAGTGGTGGAGTGTCCCAAGAATGTTGGTCTTGGATATGAGCAATTTTATGGCAAAGAATTCAAATCCTTGAATGCATGTAATGCAAATTTTAAGAGAGCCTTTATCCCAAGTTCTCAAATACATATATGTCAAAATCGTTTTAAGGATGATTGCCATTGTTTGAAGCCATCATTGCAGCAAAAGAGGTATAATCATTCACATGATCAATTTGATTATGTTTCAACAAAGAATGATCATTTTTCTTGTTCAAATGAAAGAAAATTTTGTTGCACATTTTGTGTTGGAGTTAACCATTTTGCTTCAAGATGCTGGTTGAAAAAGAAAGCACACAGGAAGCAGAAAAGGGAAAGAAAGCTTTCTCATAAAGTACTTAAAAGTTGCACATTTTGTCAAAGGAAGGGACATGATGTCTCTCATTGTTGGACCTTGCATCCAACTCATCGTCCAAAGCATATGCAGCTAAGGGACAAATAGTTTGGCACAAGTGGATCTATGGAGTCCAGTATCGATGTGGAAATGGAAGATTCACATGAAGAATTGCGGTTGCAGCAAAATACGCCATGGAGTTGGCTTGGTAGGAAGTGGATTAACTTCTTAATGCAGTAAGTCATCTTCATTTTGTACATGCAAATTTCAGATTGGTATGGCGAGAAAACTTGGTCGGGATTCGACACAAGTACATGGCTCATTCAACAAAATTCGCCATGTGAATAGTTGGAAAGTAAAGAGAATTTTTGAAAGCTGAAGAGAAGAAGATGTTGTTATTCTCCCATTTTTTGTACTACAGTTCAGTTTCTTCATTTCAGTGAGCTTTTGGGGTCCAAAAGCTTCTCATTTGGGAGGTGTGATCATGAGCTCAAGTTCAAGCCATGGAAAAAGGCTCAAAATTGAAAGTGTTCAAAATCACTTGCAACCTGAATGATCAGATAGGCCTCGACGATAAAATATTGACGTCACAAACGACACTCAAATGCGTTACCGTATGAATAAGTTATTGCACTTTGAATGCTGAAGTGAAACTGCCAATAACCTCCAATGTTGAATGTGAATTCATAAATTTATGTTTTGGAAAAATTATTTTATTTTAATTAAGGTTAAATTAATATATTAAATTATATATATTTTAATGTATTATCTTATAATATATATATTATATATATATATTTAAACCTTATTAAAAATTTTAATTCCACGCATGTAACTAAATCCAAATTATTTAAAACCAAAAAATGTCAAAGTTTAATTCACATGGAAAATTTCAAATGTTACTTGCAAATGTTTTCGTATTGGTGGAGCGGAGGTTTAAAGGGGCTAGCCCCCATTCAACGTGACCATATCACTTGAACCATAGGCTAAACCCTTTACCGTCGGAGCAAACAGGATTGTAATTGACCGTTGGGTGTGGATTTATGCGACCACTCCACTTCATTTTAATGTCATGGGTTGTAAATGCAGAGTTAATTACGTGGTTTGTTAACCATAAAGGCCGACGGTTAATGCGGCCATGTGGCCAGAACAACATAGCATTTAATTTGACCACCAGCAGTTCTGCCATATTTAGTGCTGGTTCCACCAGATTAGGTGGATGTGCTAGTTTTAGTTGAGTTAACTGGCAGTGTCTCCACATTTAGTGGAGCTTGTTTAGGCCAAACTGGACAAAATTTGTTTTGGCCATATATTTCTGGAGACAGAACATTTCTGAGCAATTTTTTTTTTTTGATTTCGTATCTTCTCAACATTCTGAAGCCATTGGAATAGGTTTCAGAGCCATTGGACTTGATCTTTAGCCTGTTTTGCTTCGGAGAAGCTTTTTGAGCCACCATGGCGATTTTGGGTTTGGAGCTGTGTTGAGATGTGGTTAACTATTTGAGGTGAACCAAAGATCTATTTTAGATAATTTCGACCTTCTGAAGCCATTGGAAGAGGTTTCAGAGGCATTTGAGGACTTATAAAGCCCTAAAAGTAGCAGAGAAGTTTAGAGAACCAGTAGGACATTGATGAATAAATCACTGTTTATGGTAATTACTCACTGTTTAGTGAATTTGGAAAAGCATTCTTAGATATTTCTTGTCTTTTGAATCATTATTTGTATTCAGATTTGTCTATTGAGACACTTATAATCTTGTATTGCATTTGAGAAATTTTTAATACAAGAGGACAAGCTCATTTTGGGAGGCTTGATCCAGCAAATGTAGCCCAGGAGGAGTGAACCACTCATCAAACACATGTGTCATGATATGCTGAAGTTATATTGCTGCATATGTCTAATTTACTAAGTTAAACATCAAATTAAAATAACTTACCTTGACACATAAACTCTTATACAGCTACCAAAAACACTCTATTTCAATTGCAAGACATAAATAACAGTTTGCATATATTTTTTATGGAAAATGACTATCTTGAACAACAAATATAAGTCATTTCATTTTCATATTATGAGTGTTAACTTCTACAAGTTCTATACACAGATTCTGTAAAGGGCTAGGTAGCCTCTGGATCTCATCCTTTCTTTAAAGGTGACATATCCAGTAAATTCCCCTACAGTCAATCTCTGGAATAGTTCTAAGTAGTTGTTTAATCATTCAGACTTGGAGTTTTTGCACACATTTAATTAAAATGGAAATGGATAACTTGCACCGATTTTCAAGTACTTCCATTTTTAGATCACCAATAGTGCCTTTGGAAGCCATTGATAGGTTTGATTAGTCAATTTCAATACTTTTAACCTTTAAAACACTGATTTAGGCCTATGAATCACTCCTGTAAGTTTAAACAGTTTACAAAAGGTTTTTAGATATGACAGAGGTTCTATCTTTGGTCTACAAAGGATTAATTATGATCAATTTAACTCAAACTGTAACTTCTGATTCAAAAGAGCAATTTTTCTGATCTTATAGTCTCAGCAAATGATACCTAGGGTTTTCAGTGGAATTTTCAGTGTTAAAACAATCTTGGAACATCAAATTTTATGCAGAAGGGCTCTTGAGTATTGTAAAAAAGTCTTTGGGGGTCTCAGAGGGCTTTTTCAGGTTTACAAATAGCTAAACTCACTCCAAATTTGCTCAAAAGTAGGTCAAAGCTTCAGAAACTATAAGTAAATGCTCAGGGTTTACAGAAACAATGAATTTATGAGTCAACAGGGTTTCTTTCAGGCCTACAGTCTTCTATTTGATTCAATTAACTGTCTAGATATTTTAGATTAATGAATAAGTCCTTTTTTCTATGAAGAATACCTGTAAAATTAGGAATTATGCTATGAAGAAGGGTTTCTGGGGTTGGAAAGCTTTCAGAAGCTCTTTCTGATCTTTATATGCGCTCTGATGGCTTCTGTAATGATTGTAGTAGTCGATTTTGGTGAATTATGTTTGTTTTTGGGCTAAAACAGGGGCTGCAATGGTATTTCTCGGTCTCTAATAGTATTATGCATAGAAAACGGTAATGGAAAGGCTCAAATGAATGTATTCAATTGTTTTTATAAACAATTTTAGTGAATAGTGAGTACATTCAATGCGGTTCATTTCAAATAGGTAAGCAGTTTGGGCGCGGGGGAGGGAAAATCGTCAGGTGGTTTTCGCACGGTCAAAAGGTAGTAAGTGGAATTGGAAGGATCGATGCAATCCAAAAGAAATATGACTCGTGGAAGTGAGAGAAAATTTTAAAACAACTTTTATCACAAGGTTTAGACTTGTTTAACGTTTGCACAATCAAATCTGCGATGTGGGATCTCCGCCATTGGATCTGAGAGATGGGGAGAAAACAATCAAGATGTTGCGATAAAGCTGCGAGGTAAAAGGCGTGGGGCCTAGGATATGTATGCGGCGAGATGTATTAAAATGTATTAAAACATAAGGTTTTAATACATACTTTGGATATGGAATATGATAGGCGGGTTAATATTTTATTTAACAAATGAAATGGATATAAGTGTAATATTAACATAGGCGGGGTTATTTATATAGTGGGATATGGAATAATAATTTTTTTTTTTTTTTATAATTGGAATGGATATGCTTTTATTTATTTGATGACAAAAGGTTGGGCCTACGCCAAAGCAACCACTATTACATTTCAGCTATCCATCATTCTTGTGCTATTATAAATTACAACATTTTCATGGGATGCAGATTTGGGAAGAGCTTTTGTCATTTATGATAAGTTGTCCTTTCAAAAGAGTGCAACTTTTGTTCGCCATGAGATCTGCTTCGCTATTCAAGTTTCTGAGAATATGAAAGAACCTGTAGGAGGAAAACTCAAGCAGGATTATCTTTAGTCTGCTCAAAGTTTTATTGAGACTTGCATTGTTGAACAATTACTCTGAGTTTAGTTTTTTTAATTAGAATCTCCGAGTCTCCAAAAGCTTGAAAATATTTGACACCTATGTCTCTAGCTATGTGGCATGATTTGAGGAGGCCTTGGATCTCTGCTTGGTTATTGGTTTTCTGATCGAAACCCCAACAAAAGCAGTCCCTTATTGAGCCTTCCAGGGAGTAGATGACCTCGCCTGCTCCAGCTGCACCGGGGTTTCCTTTGGAAGCCCCATCGAAGAAAATCGTGGTTAAAATTTTCTTCCGCCACCATTCTTGGAAGATGGCATCAGTGTCTCTTTTACACCATTCAGGATTTGCAGTATGAGAGGCCAATAGATGCTTCTGAGGGTGAGGAACTAGGGGATCCAACCACTTCTTTTCTTCTGGGAGAAGCAAAGGATATTATTTGAAGTATTGTTGTTGGACAGCTTCTAGGAGGAAGGATTTAGCTTTGGCTGCTACAAACAAGGGGGTGTGTGGGGTTTTGTTGAATATCTGATCATTCCGAGCCAACCAAAGTTTCCAACAAACATATTTGGGGATGGAAATCCAGACTTTATGCCAGAAGGATTTGCTGAGGATAGAATAGGCTCCATGAGGAAAAAATATCAGAAACATAATTATGTGGAGGCACAGAGATTTGTAGATCATGGAGGATGAGTCCCCATACTTCTTTAGAAAATATGCATTCAATGAATAGATGCTTGTATGTTTCAAGATTATTTCTACAAATCTCACATCTATGTGGCCTAGCTATGCTCCTTTTCGCGCATTATCTCCCAGAAATTTATTATGAACCATTGTCCAAAAAAAAAATTAATTTTAGGTACATAAAAAATGATCCCGCACTTCTTTCGTGTCTTTACGTGGTCCAAGCTGGTTCTTGAGGGCTGTAGAGTGTTCTAGCCAACAGCTATAGTGTAAATTCCTGTTTGTCCCCATCCCCAGCTGTCCTTCCTGTTTCGATTCACCGGGGCCGCATCATCCAACAAATCTTCAAGGATGCATTTTTGCTGGCTTAAGCACTCAGGGAAGCCGTGGAAGTCCCAACCATTCCAGTCACCGTGGCTGTCCCACTTGGAGAGGTCGTAAACATTGTTAATTCCCACACGCATCAACTAGTCTTTAAGATCAACGATTTCTTCGTTTTCAGACAAAGGATCATGGTCCATGATTTGGTCATGCCAAAGGCTTTTGCACTTTCCATTACCGGGAATTCAATATACCTTTCCCTTGAAAAAAGGCAGAGTTTTACGACATAAGTTCCATACTTGAGTGCAGTTGAATGTATTACTTACTTGCAGATTTCTGAGAGTGATTTCGTGACTGTATTTCGATTTTAGAATTTCGCTAACAGGGTGGTTGGGTTCCTTGTACAGCTTCCATAGAATATTTCCTCCCAACGCGAGATTAACAAGAGAGGAATCATAGATCTGCAAGCCTCCCTCAGTGATTGTTCTTTTTACCAGATCCCAGTTTACTAAATGAATTTTGTGCTGGTTTCCTTTCCCCCCTTTCCATAGAAAATCTCGAAGGAGTTTAGAGATTTTTTCCGTCACGTTTTTTGGAGCTAAGAGAAAAGATGCTTGGTATATTGGGAGAGAAGACAACAAAGATTTGATCAGAATTACTTTACCTCCTTTTGTGAGCCATTATCCTCCCCATGCTGAGATTTTTGTTTTTATTTTACTGATGATTTCACTCCACAGTGACCTCTTGTTGATTCCATTTGAGATGGGCAGTCCAAGATACTTGATCTTGTCCCAGTGAGCATGACCTTTGAACCTGAGGAGGTTCGAGATGCTAGTGAGCTCTTGTTGCTCTATGTTCCAACCATAGAATTTGATTTTTCTCTCGTTGAATAATGCTCCCGAGACCCTGCAATAGCATTTAAGAATAGAGTCAAAGGCTTTCGCAATTTTGGGGGAGGCACCTCCTAGGAGGAGAGAGTCGTCTAAGAAGAGCGCATGGTTCAGGGGATCAGAGCCAATGGAAGGTTTGAGTCCAGGAAGGGAGCCAACAACTCTCTCAGCTGAGCGTTTTCTGCTGAGTGTGTCCGCCATCAAGATATACATGAAGGGAGAGAGAGGGCAGCCTTGCCTAAGGCCTCTCTGGGCTTGAAAAAAAGAAGAAGGGTGATCATTAACTAAGGGGGAAATCTAGGGATTATCGATGCAGGCTTTGATGAGATTGACAAATTAGGGCGAGAAGACAAAAGAGAGAAGGAATTTGATGAGGAAAGAATGGTTAACCCTATCGAAAGCATTGGCCATGTCAAGTTTTATCAACATCCCTTTCTCTTTTCGCTGTTTGTTTGAGTGAATTGTCTCCTGAACTTGGATGAAATTGTATAAGATGTGCCTGCCTTCAACGAAACCTCCTTGGGAGCTGGAGATCAAACTTTTAAGCAATTTCTTAATCCTATTTGCTGGAAGTTTGGCCAGAATTTTATAGGATGTGTTGCAAAGTGAGATGGGCCTGAATCTGGAAAAGTTTTCTGGGTTGATTTATTTTGGAATTAAGGCACGATAGGTGGAGTTGGTTCCTCCTTCTACCTTGATTTTTTCAAAAACCCTCTTATCATTTTTTGAAGATCAAATTTGATGATTTCCCAGCAAGTATTGTAGAAATGAATAGTGAATCCGTCAGGCCGAGGAGCCTTGTTTGGTTCCATAGACAATATAACTTTGGTGATTTCTTCTTTGGTGAATGGATTAATAAGGGCAGTGTTGTATTCAGGGCTGACAAGAAGGGGGATGTTTGAGAGGATATCAGCTGTTTCCTCCTCATTGCCTTGAGTCCCTACACTGTAAATATTTCTGAAGTGGATTTCTGCCACTGCTTTAATCTGGGTGAACCCTTTACAGATCTGCCCCTCCGTAGTTGTTATTTCCGAGATGTGGTTTCTGGAGAGTCATGATCTATATTGACGGTGGAAGAAGGAAGTGTTTCGGTCCCCTGCCTTCAACCACAAGCTTCTAGATTTGATTCTCCAATACTCTTCTTCCATTCAAAAGGAGTGGAAAGATGAGCATTGGGCTTTTACCTCTTTTTCAAGCAACTCTGCAGTGATGTCTTTACTTTCCATTTCAACTTGCAGGACCTCCAAAGACTGCACTGCTTATTTTATTTGGCTGGTTGGGGTTGGGGCTGGTTTCCTTATCCATTCCTTCAGGGCTTGCTTCGTAGCCTTGAGTTTTTTCTCCCAGACGTAGCATGAAGACCTTGTGAAGGATTTGGCCCAAGCTGTTTTCACTGTTTCAATGAAGCCTTCCCTTTCAATCCAGAGGGGACTGAATCAGAATGGGATTGGGCTCAGATCTTCTTCATATTCTAGTAGTAGCTGTAATGGATTGTGATATGTGGTCAATTTAGGGAGGAATTTTGTGGTGATTATATTCTTGTCCATCATCAGAGAGCCTTGCACTAGGAATCTGTCCACGCGGGCGGAAATGTGATCCTCCCCAACTCTATTATTTGTCCATGTGTAAAGTCCTCTGACCGGGTTGAAATCGAGTAGATCCCATTGCTATATGAGCTCTTCCACTGGGGCCACCATAGGGTCTCTGCTACTGTTGCCTCCCCTCTTTTATTTAGCTTTCAGAACAATATTTAGATCCTCGGCAAGGATGATGTTGTTGGGGGATTGATACTCTAAGAATGCTGAGAGAGAGTTCCAACATTCTCTTTTTTCAGCATAAAGGACAGGTACATAAATATTGAAAAGTGAGATGGTCAACTTACTTTTACAATGCATTAATTCCGTGAAGATCCAATGCTGAGTATCGTGGGAGTTGTTCAGATGGAAGAGTTCTTCTGTCCATAGAGTTGCAAGCCCTCTAGAAGAGCCCCTTAACTTTACTGCTTTGCCTATGATTTTCTTCCATTTCAACTTACTGATATCTAGAAGGGATTTCCCTTCTATCTTAATCTCTTGGAGCATGAGAATATCTGAGGGGTCTATTTTAAGGAGGTCCTTGACGGCTTTAGCTTTCGAGGGGTTTCCCAGTCCTCTACGGTTCCAAGAGACGAGACGCATTACTTACCAGTGGGGGGGTGAGAACTTCCCTTGGGAGGCCTTGCTCTGGTATTTCTCCCAATAGACATCTCTATTGTGGGCTAGATTCCTTGAGTTTTAAGCCTTTCGGCCTCCTCTTCCCTCACTTCTTTGTGGGATTTCCTTCCGGCTATTTTGACGGGCGCTCGTAGATCCCATCCTCCGAGAAACCTGAACTATCCGCTGGTTTTTTCCTTGTGACTTCTGCATATGAGGGATTGGAGGGGCTGCCTTGGGAGGCTTCTAGCTGTATTGTTTCTCCGCCTTCTTTGTTGGAAATGGGAAATCCAGTCTGTTCCAGATTTTCCGGGGCTGTTTTTGCAGGCTTGATCTGGCTACTTTCTTTACCGTTTGGGATTGGGTCCTTTTCTTGGATGGGATTGGAGTTTCTTGTAGCCCCATTCGCTATGAATTTCCCATTGCCTTTTTTTTGGTGAGAAGTTTTCTGGACTAGGGTCCAATGCTCACCATTTTTTTGGTCTGGTTGCTATTCGACTTTTTTCTTGCAGTGTTTTGAAAAATGTCTGTGGCCGTGGAAATGTCTACATTTGAAGGGAAGCTATTCGTAATCCAGTTCTTGAACATGCATCCACCCTACAACTATAAGCTTGATTTCTTCCGGCAGCCCCTCTTCCAGATCAAATTCGACACAGAAGCAGGTGCATGAATACTGATATTTTCTTGCAGCTTTATCTATGTATTTTCCTAAGGCGTTTTTGATAATCTGAAGGGAATTTTGATTCCAGCAATGGAGAGAAAGATGGCGGAGCCGTACCCAGACCAGGACAGCAGATGGGACATCCTGTGTGGGATCAAAATCAGGCGACCATTTACTTAGGTATAGTCCTTGCGGTCCCATGAAGTATGGGCCATTCCTGAAAATTAAACTTCTGTCCTCTGCGCTCTCAAAGACAAACACGAATAAGCCTTTAGCAACAAAATAGCTTTTTATTCCCTCTTTGGTTAATGGTATCCAGTTCCTTTGGATAAAATCTTCCACCGACTTGGGAGAAGGCCGAGCCGTGTACCTCAGGATTAGAGCTCTCTCTGAGGTTCAAAGGCGCTGCGAGTTTCTTCTTTAGGTAAGGCAACCGAGGGAATACGCTCCCATTTTATTGACAAAATTCTATTGCATGAAGGAAGGGTCGCTTATTGCATGCGGCAACCTTTGATTTGAAAGCAACCTCGGGGAGGTGGAGGGGGGGGTGGATCGGGGCCCCGTGGGCCTCCCCTGCGAAGAGCGGCCTTGGTGAGCACTTGATCTCATGTAGCAGTGCCCGCAGGCGCGTGGGCGAGATGCCGGAGTAGCCTAACGCATGCGCAGACCGCTTCTCCTGGAAGAAAAACCCTTATGGAATAATAATTTTAACCTATGGGGTGAGCGAGGATATATATCACATGGGAAAATGAACCATAGGCTAAAATTAAAAATATGGGTGGGAAGAATATTAAAAGGATTTTAATATAATACGGGCTAAAAAAGGTCAATAAAGGATTTTAATATATAAGGTTAATGTTTAGTAATGACGTGCAATTAGGGAGAAAAATAAACTAAGCCTAATGTAAAACATAATAAAGGGCTAAGTTTCATTGTTGAGAGTCCCTATATAATATTTTTACATTTAAACTTAGGATAAAATGTTTTTTTGGGTATTTTTTGGGTTAAAAGGGGAATTAGTTAAAGGGTTTTACTTTCCTTAAGTATAATGAGTTTCAAAATTAGGAAAATGGGATTTTTGCAAGTGAAAATGAATGATAATGGGAAAAAAGGAAAAATGAAAGGGAAAAAATGAAAATGGGGGGATTAAGTATTTTTTAAAAGGGGATGATTTTGAAGGAAGTTAGTGACTGAATGACCAATTTTTGCTTTATCCATGATTGTAAAAACTGCTTCTGCCTACCCATATGCTACCCTAACATTTTTTCTTCATTTTACTTGGGTGCATTTGAACTTGCAAAACCTTGTTCATTTTCTTTTAAAACATAAAACTAACTAATTCTATCCTTATTTCTTCCAAGGGCTCAGATTAAGCTGTTGAGCTCCTTATTATTCTCTACCTAACTATTGATCTTCCAAGATTAAACTATTTGGAAAGATATTTTATCTCTATCTAATAACATGAAATTTAAAGCATGAGAGGTTAAGATTAAGCTATTTAAACTTCATGGATTGTGGCATTGTAACAAGCTGCACATAATGTTTATTTTGCAGTAAAAAGTAAATAGTAGTGGTATTTGGATTTGCATCACTTTCATGTTTTATTTCTATCTCTTTTTTCGTTTGGGGTCCATTTTTCTATTCTTTTTGATCTTTTTCTTTCAAGTCCTTTGATTTTTATTTTAGGAATTTTTTACCCTCTTTACATTTTTTATTTTATTTTTCTGATATGGGAAAACAATTTGCAGAAAGAAAAATATGTACGTATTACAAGACTAATCAAAGTCAATTAAAAAATTATGAATCCTATTATTATAGGACCCTAACACTAACCACAAAAAAGGAGAATAAACATCAATGATCGAATTCACTCAATCAATTTTGGATGATGGTGGGTTGGAAAATGTTTGAAATGCCTAATAAGCCAATTCAAATGGGTTGAAAGGCATCTTACTACCATACGAGGTCAATTCATACTCTAAAGGCACAATCCAAGGATCAGAAGATTGCATTGTGCTTGATGTAATCATATTAACCTAGGCAAGATTATGAGGAAAATTTGGTGGAGGGAGTGAAAAATTTCCCATGAGTGATGAATCATTAAGAAAACCTACCCCAAAATCTTCATGCAAAGTAACCATTTTTCCAATGAAAGGTACACTACCTGTAGAATTAGCGTTCAAAGTGTAGTAAGACAATTGGTCTACTTTCACGGTTTTTCGTTTATGGGGAAACATTATCATGAAAAAAAATTACGAGTTCACTGCCGATATAGCATAGGTCCAACCTCGACCTAATAAAAGGTTACAATCAACCTAAGCATCAAAAAATTCAATTTCAATTGCAACCGTCTTACCTTCTAACTCTATGGGTAGATCATTTAAAATTCCATATGGACGAAAACCTCTTACAAAAAAATATTTCAAAGTTGTGGGAGACTGATTGATGGTTGGGGAACCCAAGGTTTTCCAACAAGCAATATACAAGATACATGTAGAAGCTCCTTCATAAACTACCATGCGAAAGACTAGTTTAATTTTGACGAAAATTAGTATTTGAAATGTCAGTCGATGAGGAAGTCTAGGTACACGACTCTTAAGATCAAAGGAAATGATATTAGAATCCCGGGGATAAATTTCTCCTATTGTTGACAATATAAATTTACTTTGTGTTGGGAAAGTCTGCAACAGTTCAAGTGTCAACATTGTTGAAGGAGACATTTCCATATCTTCAACAATGATGTAATTCTGAGTAGCTCTTGCATGAAACCGCTCTTGTCCGCTAGAGGGATTTGTCCAATATAAAAATTGGCGACTCTGCAAGGGAGTGTTTTGGAACACATTGATTGGATGGAGAAAGATCCATTTTAATGGTCAATTTTCATGGTGACAAAATGCCGAGTAACGGTAGCATCTCTCTTTCCTAGTCAACTAGCCAGACTAGTAGTTTATTTCATTCAAGATGCTGAGGGAGAACCAAATGCATTGACCTGGAGGATAAACCACTAATAGAATTGAATGAAAAAATATAATGAGTGACTGAAAAAATGATCAACTATCAAGATAAGATGAAATTAATTTTTGATTGAAAGGCCAAATAAGTACTTTTTCAGCCTAGAGACCTTGTCTTAAGATGGGATGTTAGAAGGATGGATAAGGGTAAACATGGTAAGTGTGATCCTCTGTGGTTTGGTCCTTTAAAGGTAGCAGAATCCAGAGCTAATAAGACTTTCATTCCATAAAATCTAGATGGATAACTATTGCAACTGCTTATAAATGGGAAGTTTTTGAAACATTACTTGCAACTTTGAGCAATTTTTAATTCTTCCATTGTAAATACCAATACGATCACTGTAAGAACCCAGTCAACTTCTCACTGTAATTTTTCAAGCTATGATATGAATCCATGCCTGAGCTAAAGGCACTAATATGCGTTTCTTAGTTTTTTGTTCCAAAACAATATCCCCAGGTGGACCCAGATGTTGTAGCTCATTTTCACTCTGTTCAAAAGTTAAAAAAACAAAAAAAATATATATGCCAAAAAAAAAATTTATTATAAACCAAATAAAAATAAAAGAAGGGAAAAACATTAAAATCATGTCTGTGGTGTTTTGTTTTAAGAAAAAAATGTGGGATCTAGAATGGTGCCGGATCAAAAGTTAAACTTTATATCGATTTGCGGGACCCAACAGAGAAAAATAAAAGATTAAGAGTGATGTAATTTTGGAGTGCAATGTTGTTGACAACATCGAGACTCCTCCATAGGAGAAACCCAACACCATGAAGAGTGCGAAATTTTGGGGAAGGGTTCTCCAATAAGAGGTTTGGAAGATAAATCACCATCGACCGATCAACGGTTGGGATCACAACCAACATAACTCGGTGATGGAACCACTTACCACCATGGGTGCCCCCATGAGCAGGAAGTGGTATTCATCGCAACTATGACAAGCTAGCATGATTCTATGACAAGTGAGTGAGATTTTAATAGGATACCATTTTCTATGTCACTTATCCACCTCATTCTACAACTCCACCAACACCTCCAGTTCAACACTCCATGTCATCACCTTCACATCATTATTAAGTCAATGAGTCATACATATGTCACTTCTCATTAAATTTTATTTTTCCCTCGTTTATTTATAAAACCCTGTTTTTTCTCATATAATTTTATCTACTAATTTTTCTAGAGTGTACCAACGTCCACCTGCACTCCCCAGCTCCCCAATTCAAAATCCAACATCAGTAAGAGTCTTCAAGTATTTATCCACCAAATATTCTTGTTCATTTATTCCAAAATGTCAAAGAAATCCTCTATAATGGGTTCTGTAACCCACATTCCACTCATGGACAAAAAGAGGGACTTTTTTCACCATGTTTTCTCATTGAACCTTATGGAATTGTGTGAAAATGTCTTGGTTGGTCAATTAGAGTCACCGGTGTATTCCAGAGTTGTGAAATTTGGGTTGTTTTTTGTAATTGTTCCCCAAATTCATTTGAATTCATTACCTGGATAACCTCTTCATGCTATCCTAAAAAATTATTTGTAGTGAATTCATTGGGAGAAAACATCTTCCATGTGTCTGCCTTGTTAATTCAACAAGCCTTAGATTTTCCACAATCTGAACACTATACTTCATTTTATGAAGAAACCCTTGTGGCCATTTTATAAAATTTATCTGCAGAGGATTATGCCAATTTTTCCTTCCATATTATGTCATTTGTACATATTTTGTCTCTACAGCCAACTATGTTCCCTCTAGATAGTTTTGCTGAATATGTCAAACAAATTTTACAAGTAATTTCCAGGTTTGGGGAAAATATCACCTCTATTATTGATCATGCAGTCATAAGAATATTTAATTTGGTCATGCAACCTGATGTGATTCTTGATATACAAATTTTTTGGGAGGGCTCAGTCAATTCTCAATTGTTAAAATTTAATCTTACAGGTTGTTTGAGATTCCCATCTCTATTGGTTCATTTGTTCCTATATTTCCATGTGGAGAATTTCATGCATATAGGCTTAAACATAATGGACCCTCATAAGAGAAAGTCATTAGTGATAAATTAGACTAAAATTGTATGAGGTCATCCTAATTATGAAGGTTTTACATATTTCATTACCTCTTTTATTCCAGTGGTCTATTGTATTATAAATAACTCTATTCCACCTTGCATATTTCCAAAATCCTAGTCTTTATTACAATTGAGTAGAGATGTCAAAGTGGGGGATTGATTTTCATTTGAAAACTATGCTGAAATTAGGTTATATGGAGCAGACGTTACCCCTTATAAGCTCCCATCATTTGTTCCTATGAGATTATTTACATTGGAGTTTATAGGAAAATTTTGAATGTAGACCAAGTCCATTTTGTGCCAGCTAAGAAGGGATACTTGTTCAAGTTTCCCAAGACTATTGGGCCTTTTATTGTTAATAACAAACAATCTGTGGAGGTAGTAGAAAAAATGCTTCGAGAAACTCAGTTTCAGCAAGGGGATAAATGGTCCTATGACCCTCATTAGTTTATTTCAAAGAGAAGGGCGGAGAATTCCTATGCACCATATATACATGAATCCAGACTTGAAATTGAAAATTTGTATAATGGTGGTCAACCTCAATCACAGAAAGGGATGGAGGTTGAAACTCGTCACCCTACAAAGAAAGGATTAAAAAAAGGAATTTAAGATGTCATTGATATAGATGCTAAAACTACCCATAGTTATAAGAAATAAAAAATGCATAGGGAGGAAAATAAATATGAGCCTTTGCTAGAAAGGTATTCTTCTAGAGTTGGCGTCCAATTACAATTTGGAGAAGTAAGTTGCACACCTACCTATATTATTCTTGAAGAAGCTGGGCAGACTTCCATTACTATTTTGAAGGAGTCCTATGAACAAATTGAGGAGAAGAATACAAAGATCAGAAAAAATGTTACTTCTCAGCTGGAATCTCAATCAGAATATCAAACTAGATTATTATCAGCCATGGATTTAGAGAGAAATCTACTGAAAATATCTTTGTCCCATCCTTCTGCTTTAACAATTTATTATGCATCTAGATTTAAGACTCTGAACTTAACTATATATGCAAACAGGAAAACTAGAGAAGTTATTTTTGAGACCTAAGAAAAACTTAAATAGTAGTGAGAAAAGCAGATGCTTTATTGGGTAAGGTGATAAATAAATTGAAATTAGAAATTTCCAACTCACGAGGTTTACATAATCCATATGAGGGGTTGACGAAATTGATTATCAAGCTTGGATTAAATCTTGAAGATAAGTCAGTTGTTCAAACATTCAAGCATTAAGGAAAAAATTGAAGTTGCCTACATTTGAACATGTCATGACCCCAAAAGTAGCTCAATTTGAGAAAGAAAAGAAACTTATAACCCAAGATTTGCTGGAAGGAAATAAGGAGGTGGCCACCTTGAAAGAACTAAATGAAAGCCTTCAAAAAAAGATAAATACACATGTGTGCCCAATTGTGGTGCAATCAGACTTTGAAGACCCTACTGATAAGATTTCTAGAGTCATGACTGAACTGAAGATTTCACAAGATGAAATGAGGAAGACGCAGAAGAACTTGGATGATACAAAAGAAAATTTAAATATCAAGGAGAGACAACTGAATATGGCTAAGGAAAGTGCATAAAAACATCATAAAAACTATCAAACAACCTGTGATGAAATGAAAAATTTGAGGGATAACTTAAAAGGTAATATGTCTATCATTCATGCAAGATAAATTATTTGGAATGATGTTATCCGACATGTGAAGACAATCTAGGATTACATGTTGATCATGGCACAGGAGAAAAAAATTGTAAGAGACTTATAAGTGATTATTTCCTCTAACAAAGATAAATCCCAGCAAAGTTCCCAACTAGCTAAAAGGATGATTTATTTCCTTAATTCCAAGTCTACGAAGGAGTTGAAAACCATGGAGATTGAAGAAAAAACATCCCTTGTTCTGGAGATTAAAAAATGGTACAAAATAAAATCTACAGGAAAAATATAGAGATAAAATGAGGGGAAATCAAGGAATATATTTTGTCATTTAATGTAGATTTTCATAAAATAATCAGGGCAAGGTTTCCCTCATTTTGGGATTATAAAGGTGATATTATCCCATGGGAGACATAGGAGATATTGTTAGTTGAGGCAAAGAACAAAAACAATTCCTCATGAAAAAGCATCAACTCTAAAAGGCTCCACCATTGTTAATTATTTACAAAGGGATTTTCAGTTATTATGGTTGTTCAAAACCCTCTTCATAGAGAAGCCAACATATAATCGAATAACAAAATTTAGGATGGACCATGTTAGGTTTATCAAATTCCCAAGATCTGATTTGTCAATATGGAAAAAGTGTTGAGATTTTATGTCACCAAACGAAGCAGCTGGACTTGGACTTCTACAATGAGCTTGCATAGGGGTCCCAAGTGATCGAGTTAAAATCAACTACATGTTTTATTTTAAATGAGACATTTTAAGGGATATTGTATTTTGTAAATTTTCAAAAGTATTTTAGGTTTTTAAGTTTGAGTCCTCATAAGGACTGAGTAGGGTTTATATGAGTTTTCAAAAGTAGTTTCAGGAGTTCATGGCAGCTAATAATTTTTATAGGTATTAAGGCTTTGTAATTTTCCTGCTGTTAGTGCTGGAATCAAAACTTGGACTACTTCAAGTGCTTGAACAACCACATCCTTATCTCTAGGGAAATTTAATGATTTGAATTATATAATTGGTAGGTGGTTAAATCTCTCAATCATTGAAAAGGGTTTCAAAAAAATTCACTGTCACACTAATGAGGGTATTTAGACTTGATATGGTAGAAAAAGATAAGTTTGTAGCCTATGGTAGGAAGAAAGTGTGGAATAACAGAAGGGACAGAGAGTTTGCAAGGCAGAAGTCCACTAATTTGATGAAAAATAACACAAGAACCAGTTTGACAATATATCAATAAGAGAAGGCTATCATAGGACTTACAATAATCTTATTGAATATCATTAAAACACACTGTCATAAGGAATTCTCTTTAACCAGTTACTATGCACATCTCATCAAGAAAGCTTACTGAGTAAGGCTGATAAAAGTTTATAAGGTACATAAACACATCAAGAGGCTCATAAAAACATATAACGACATTTGAAATTACAAACTGGAACTGAAGAGATTTAGGTATGAAAACACATAAGAAGGATCAACAATACACATATCAAGATAGTAATAAGTCCTCAAAAGTGTTCTTCAATATCATTTTATGAAAAAGTACACTGAGCACATGAGTATAAGATTCACAAACCATGAACCTTTTCTCCATTGAGTTTCATCATATATATACAAGAGATATTATGCTGATATTTCCACAAAAAGTGTGAATTTGTTATAGAGGAGTTATTACATTCCCATACATAAGTTGAAGCTTATCTTTAAAAATTATACAAAGTAGTGCAACATAATAAAAATAGACAACATGATGGCATATAGTTCGAAGTGGCTGGAGTGATGTGGCAAACTGATCCTATTTTCTGGTATAACCACTTCCTCAAAAAGTGAACCTAAAAACTGAAGATGACATCTGGCTCTTTCCCCCAAAAAGTGAAAATTTTGTCAACAAAATCTAAAATATGGAAGAGAAATTGATTAATTAACACTTGGAAACAACTTCTTCTATTGATATTGCATGCATGTAATTATGCTTCAGTACCATCCTTGGAAACTTGAACAAAAACTACCTCCACTTCCTTTATACAAAAATTTAGGAAATAATAGCTACCCTTCAGAAATAGGTAGCTATTATGGGAGATCTTGTAAATAGCTGCATTTGTTGATTAATCCAAAAATGTGAGCCTATCCTTCTTTGAATTGCCTTATATGTTTAAATAAAATCAAGTATAGAGGAAAATATTTTGAGGGACTGTGCCTTAGTGAGTCTTTGAGATTTTCCTTTTCCTGCATATTTCTGTTTCTGAGCTCTCATCTTCTTGGCTTCCTTTCCTGGGCTTTCATTGACATTTATAATTTCATCTTTCAGTCTAGGATTAGCAATGAGTTTGCTGTTCAGTATTAGCTTTTTTTTAGGCCTAGTGTGAGGTCTTTTGAGGTATGGGATAGGAATATGAGAGACCTTCCTTCTTCTTTGCATCATACTGCTAGATTGACCTGCTTCATACTCTGTCTCTGAGAAATCCTTTTTAGTACTGTCTCCTTTGAAAGATGAATAGGAGTGAATGATTTTCTTGTAATTTCTTTTGGTAGATGTCTTGGATGTCTTAATAGAAGAAAATAATTGAGCTAATGTTGGTTCTCCTTTTGAAGGGGTGTCCCTGTTTTGTTCTTTCTCTTCTGCAAATTTTGGAATAGAGTGTTGAACTAATACTTCAGTGCTAACTTCCTCTGAAGTTTCTTCTGCTAGGATCAATTTCCTTATGCCTTTATGTCTTGAGGAAGAGGCTATGTTTTCCTCACCTATAGACTCAACTTCTTTATTAGGCTGAGTTTTACCTTGCTTGAATCTAATTTAATGTTCTCTTATGAATGATGCTAAAGTTTGGGGTTCCTTTGAATTTTTCCTTGTATAAATCTTTTTTGATGGTTGTATCATTGGTATGGGAGTAACAGTTTCAATTCTGGCTCTTTTAGTTGAACTTCTAGTTTTTCTACTCGTTGATGGAATAGACTGAGCTGCTTGTGAACTATTTTGCATATGTGTTGAGCCAGTTTCTTCTTCTTGGAAATTTTTCTTCTAGGTCTCCCTACCCTCCTCCTAGAATTGATACTACCAAGCCCTTCATCTGTTAGAAATTTTTCCCAGGCAGTTCTCTTTTCCTTAAGGTGATAGACGTGACTAACCTCTTGATTAAACCCCTATGATAGATGTTATGCAGGGAATAGTTAGGGATCTTCTGCAACTTAAAAGGAATTTTTAACAAGGATTTGTAGTGAAAGAAAGGCTAATTCATAGGTCTGACACCTGATATGTGAGAGAGAAATATCACTTGATACTGATGAACAATTGAGAATATTCCCTCACAAGTGATATAGTGTTGCAAAGTAGTTATAACATGATGCCATTCTGGCCTAAAAAAAGAAATATGCATAGTAGGATTCCAATTGACATTTACATGCTCAGGTTTGAGGAAGGCACTTACATCTGCTTGTAACATTTTATTTTTGAACCAACATTATCTAGTAGCTGAAGTCTGAGTAGCCTTGGCTATAATCGTCTCAGTGATTTTGAAAGTTTTTCTTCCAAGCTTGACTTTATCCCCGTCAAAACTTTCAGCAAAGGTCTATGAAACATCTACATTTTGTCTTAAGAATTTCTGTAAAAACCTGTACCATCCTGCTGTTTGAAATTGTAGCTTTGCTCTAGCATCGACAAACCTGGTATTTGCTGGTTCAGAGCGGTTAACATTTCCACATTTACCCATTCTGCTCAACACCTAAGCTCTTTCTTTACGCACAGATGTTCAATACTTGAGACAGAAACCCTACACATAATGCTAATTTCTTGCCTGAGATGATAAGCTGTTTGCTGGAAAATGTAACCCTATCAGTTGTAAGCTTCTCGGAGAGTTCGGTCATGAAAAATAGTGAACCTAATCCTTTGGAGTATGCGCCTTTAATCTCAGTGTGGTTTTATTGACACAATTTGAAATGATTCAAATCTAAGCACCAAGTCATCTCATACAATATATCACTCCTCCGCATCATTAATAATTTGATACCTTATACCTTATTTTCCACTTCAGCCTTAATGAGTAGCTCTAGGTTAGCTCCACCAATAATATAATCATTCCCTTATAACATTTCTTCTAAGTTAGAAATAATTACCCTTTTTAAAAAGAATAATATCTCATAGCATAGAAGTTATTCAATTAATTTTAAAGGAGAATAATATTTTCTCTGAAAAATGCTCCTTGTAGCTCCTTATGCAGTTTCGGGGAAATAGATACTTTTATCTCTAAGTCACCAATGAAACCAAAACCAATCTCCTGAAGAAATAACTGCCTTTTCAAAAGAGTAGCTATTATTTTAGAAATATCAGCTATTATTTTATTACTAAAATGACCAATAAATTTGACTCTAAACTAAGTTAAAACAATGCTTTTAACTTTTTAATGAATCTAAGACACAATACCACCTATGAAACTTGAAAATATTTTTGGTTTTGAGATTCTTTTTGGATTTTATTGAAGATGATTAGAAATTTGACATAGGCAAGGGAACACACAAAAATTCAAAAACAGTGATGCAATGGTGGTTAGAATATTAACATTTAAAGTGCTAACACCTGCAAAAGACATCAAGTAACGATTTTTTAGGGTTTTGAATTTTGACTTCAGAGAGAAATTTAATGTGTAATTTTTTCACTGTTTCTTGGAGATATAATAAATATTTCTAGATGATTCCAACTCTCTACTGAATGTGACGTGTTTTAACTTTATATTGTAAGTCATTGATTCTCTTTATTCTCTTTTGAAATGTGTAATGAAGCTGCTGGTTATTTTCTGTAGTACAAATTTACTTAATTCAAAGTACCTGCAAAGTTTAATTAAATAACGTAAAATTGCACTCCTTATTTCCATGCATTCATTCTGAATCTTCATACTTTCTGCTAAGGTTTTGAAATAGAAGATTATGCAGACAAATTTTTATTTTAAATCTTCCATTCTTTCTTTCTCTCACCTTACTATAAATTTAAAATCATTTTCACAGATAGTTTGGCCATTGAAAGACATTTTTATCCAATAAGTTTGACCTCTTCTCATCTAGAGGTTGTCTCTAGGGTTACAACACTCCATATGTGAATATTAGACATAATTTTCCAACAAAAACAACGTAGAGTGACATAATAGTAGCAACATGAGAATCCTTATCACCAAAATTAATATATCATCAAGTAGGTAAGACAATGTATTATCAATATTTCTAATATTATCAACACATGACCAAATACACAATGCTTCCAAGCATCACCAAGTAACTTCAACATCATAAGCCATTAAGTAGAGTAGAACTGATCAACATCATCATCAAGCAACATCTTTAGTGATCATAACATACATGTCTTCCTTATCAATATTTGATAATAACAAGAATAATATACCATCACCAAATGAAACTCAAGCATAATTCAGGACATAATGTCAACAACATCAAGAACCATACATAAAAATCACCAAAAATAATCTGAACTCATTATGGTAAACATAATGCACAAAAGAGTGCTTAATAAACCATAATGCCAAAAATGGACCATTCGAAGCATAAAATATGCTACCCTTGAACCTGTGCCAATTCTTCATCATCAAATATGGTCATATTCTTCTCATCAATCAAAATAATGCACCAAAGAATCATTCCAACAATAAAAATAATATAATATTTTGCAACAAATTATAAACTCACCATGAAATAACATCATTCCTATGTAGCATATGGGCATCACTAGTAGACTACAACAAACCAATGTCAAACCCAAAAAGATAGTGATGAACTGATGGAAGCATATGAGAAGTCCCCTATAAGTTTTAACCCTGTACATAAATTATCTGCAAATGAATTATTAAAAACATAAAATAAACAATAGTGAGAGCATAAAACAGAAAACAAATATACACAAATATTTTCCCCTAGATCCCAAACCAGGATTACCAACTTTATTTTTCATTATATTCCTTTTAGTGTCACACACACACACACACACACACACACACACACACACACATATATACATGTGAAAGAATTCATAAACCCAAATCCATTAGCCGTGGATTAAAACATAACCGTAGTTCCCTTGACCGGATCTACAAAATACTATGAGCAGAAAACCATCATGCCTAAAACCATGTGAAAAACCATGCACAAAACCATAGGAGGGTCTGCCCACCTAATATATGGGATACTTCTAATTGTGGAAAAAATATAACACACACCCAAAATCCCCCCTAAATATGTGCTACTTTTTTTTCATTACAAATAATCATATGCGACTGTCTCGATCAAATATCGGGTATACACACAACTGTCTTTCAAAATATCCACGTACAAAATATAAATTGCTGATTCTTTATAGTCACAACTCCCCCTGAACATAACATGTGTGTTCCTAATCATTGTTACTTCATCATATGCGATGTCAGTAATATACATATCACCAAAAGAATACCAAAAAAACATAGTGAATGATCAACATACACATGCATAACTCCCCTTGAGATCATACACCACTGATCATGTGGACCTAATAATCATCACCAGTTATTCATGAGGTTATGCACCTCCCATTCACTTCTGCAATCAATATTATAAGTATGCATTAAAAAAAATGGAATGCAGTAGACCCTGTCTTATTTTACTCTGAATCTGAAGAAGAGGAGTTATACCTATTATTTTTGCCTGAATTTTTCTTTACTTATATATATATATATATATATATATTGCATTTTTGAATTCCCTTGCTATAACATTTCTAGTGTATTCTTATATACATTTACATTTAGTTGATGTAAAAATATTATATATCATTTGTCAGCTATTTGATCTACACTTAAAATATTCTACTTTATCCCTTGAACTAATAGTGCATAAACTGTTTTTGTTTATTTATCAAGTTTCGATCTTCCTTTTCCTAAGAATTTTGTTGGAGCACAATTTCCAAGAATAACTTTACCATATTTGTTTTTATTGAGAGATTCAAACTTGTTATTATATCCAGACATGTGATGAGAGAATTAACTGTCTATGTACTATTCATCTTCGTCTTCAAATGAGCAAAGAGAAAGGCTGCACTTTACTTGTTCTTCTTCTTTCTGCTTAGTTTTTTTCGTATCAATAAATCTGTTTGCTTGTCTGCTTTGGAGAAGATAAACTTGTTGTATGTGTAAATCCATTGACTTGTTCCTGCATTATTTTACTACATGCCCAAACTTGTTACGAGTTTAACACCTTACATGAACAGAAAAGGGAGTATTAAAGGAGTCAAAATGTTTCTATTTCACATTCCTCCTATAAAAATTAACAACTTTGTGACCAAACTTGTTGCAAGAAAAACAATATCCCTTAAAGAAACCTGAGTACCTGGGATTTTATGATCTTATTGTGACACTGTTTCTGCAATTGGCTAAAGTGTCCAAAGTTATGATAGAGTAAGAATTCAATACGATTTTCAAGAGGAGAGAATTGATTGATACTTCTATAGTTAGGAGAAAATGATTTTCTTTGAATTTTTTTTTCTTTGGTTTCTAGTTTGGTTGACTTATTAATTATTTACCATGTCTTTCAGAGTTTGCACAAGTGTGTGAGCTATATTTTACTTTTACAATTTCATGAAATGTGTTAGCCTCCACAATATCCTAAGGCTGAAAGGAGATCGACAAAGGTAACCTCAAACCAAGCTTTTAGTTTGGTAGATAGCCCTACCAAACTAGAGAGGATCTCTCTATGAAACTCACAGCCAAGGATTTGACTGGTACAAGAATGGATTTTAGGTTAGATAGTTCAAATCATGTAGGGTTTGAATATTTTAGGGTTTTTTTTTGTCGGATCAGGAATGAAAATGAGGGAAATAGGTCAAGTCTCAAAGGTTTTAGTTGCAAGAGATATAGAGGAGCAGGGTAGGCATGCTTTTGTGATAGCTTAAAGGTTTGTCAATGTAGTGTAGGGTTTAATGAGAAAGAAGATAAAAATGAGCATGTATACCATGAGTTCATTTCTCAAGAAGACAAAACACACAAATACACATTTCCTAATAAAACAAAGCTTAATCAAAAGAATTATGTTTAATACCTCTTAGGAAAATCACTAAAGAAAAAAGATATGGTAAGGAGACTAATTTATCATTCATATAAATATTTAACAGAAGGAAAACATAATCACGAACTCAAACCACAATAATTCTTGAATAATAGCTGCAACTGTCCTTTGATTCCCTCTAAAAATGATGAAGTACAAGATACAAGACTTCCATTCTCTAATGTCCAACCTTTAGATTGACTGAAAACCACATACATATAGACTAAAAAAACTTCCTCTCTCTCAAGGGTCGAATCTCTCAGTGTAGGAACATCTTGCACAATAATCTCTAACAAGACCTAATGACTAGGAGGTTAAACAAACTCTCCTCAATTAGACCAACTGATACATTTAACTTTACTATTGTGAAATAATCATGGATCTACATAAAAATTAAATTTACAAGCCCCATTTACATTCATCCCATAATGTCAAATAAAAAATTGAGGGATTACATCACAAAGAACTAAGTTTGACCGAATAAACCTTGAAAAATTGGGTAACAGGTAAAAGCGCAACCACCTATAAAAGTGCAGAACCACTAGACAAAAGTGCAATGCCAATCTTTGAGGGGACTTTTGAGGGCCTTCCACTACTCCAAATCCAGCTCTGTGTTAGATGATCCAAATATATTAATGTAAAGTTAGGATAAAATATTTATTAAACTATAATATTTAATAAATATTAGAGAATAAAAATATTTATTAAATTATAATATTTAATAAATATTAGAGACACTTAGAAATAGAATATTGTTAGCAAAGATAGGACTCTAGAATTGAGTCGCATCTTAGGCTCTAAAATAGGAATAAAGTTAGTAGATTGAATAGAATATCATTTATTGTAAATGGACACTTGTTATTTTTTCAAGTGATCCATAACTAAATTAAGTTAGGACATATAGCTTATAAATAGGTTAGTCTCCTAATTGCAAATTTAGTAGAAGTTTACATTTGTAAACTCCTGCAACTTTTTATGGAATTTATTTTCAATATCAATAAAATTACGTGTCTGAGGACACTTATGTCATTATTGTGGTATCAGAGCCACCGGTAATGCAAATGACGTGAAGGTGAATATTTCAGCTTTGCAGATTTTTGGAAAATTATGCTAAAGGATGAATTGGTATGCAATCTTGTCATTGCTTTAAGGAAAAGAAATTTATTGGTTATAATCTGAAAATAAATTTTTTTATTTAAGATTCAGTTTGTTTTTAAAATTCAATTTTCTGTGAGCTTCTTGTCGAGATATTCCTACAATTTTTCTTCCAATTGAATAAGCTTGTTTGGATCAAAGTCCAAAGCTAAAAAATTATTGAAGGCGTTACCGTTAGCACTAAAGCTAACCAACGTAGAAAATTTCAAGTGGCGCAAAACAGAGCTTTAGAGCTTGTTGAGGGCATTGCCACCAGCGTTGAAGCAAGACACTACTGTTGCATACGTTTGAAAACTGAGACAATTGATAAGGACCGATTAATGGAGGTGTAGTAACATTCAAGGGAGAGTTAACAACTGCGTTGAACGCATTGACAATGACCACTGTTGTCTTGAATCAACAGAGTCGTAGCACTACCGTGCTCGCTCCACACAGAGTTGCAGATAGCAGAATTAGATGGAACGAAGTCAGGTGACAAATTGTGCCTCTGCAGAATTGATGTTTGGGTGTGGCACTGCCGTGATCTCCCCATACAGTTCTATTGTTACAGTGATCGGGCGGACGGTGTAGAATAATGAAATTGTATTTTTTTATGAATTGTTGAGGCTGAACCTCCATCAAATACTTGCATGAAACAACTCTTGCAAGGATGCATATAGCCTGCTCTCCTAGATCTGTTCTCACAAATTCAAGGTCCCTTAACAATGTTAGCAATAAACTTCCAACGTGAGTTCCTGAATGCATCATCACCTTTAAGAAATTGATCCATGAGAGATATTTTTGTAATCCTTACAAGCTTCTTCTAAAGCTCGCTTCACATGACCATTGGGATGCTTTAACACTTGGGAAAATTTAGTGGGACCTTTGATAAAATCAAAAGCCAGAGGCTTAAGAAGCCAATCCCCTCCAGGTATCTTTGTCCTAGTTGTTAAATAATCAAGCTCTCACACCCAGAAATAGTCTCCAGGAGGAGATGCCCAACCATTAGGGCATTAGTTAATCTTAATGGTAGAAGAAAGCCAACATAACTTCCTATCTTGAAACTTATTTTCTAAGGCTAAAACAAGAGAACTTTTGGAGCGATAAGGGATATATATTTCAGGTTATTTTTTTAGAGCATTGTAATTCTGTAATTGGAGTTATAAGGGAGAAAATTGAATTTCCTTTTTTTTTTTTTTACTTTGGAGTAATAAGGATTTTTTAAGGAGTAATAATGAGATTCTATTTGTAATTTTTATATATGGTGTGGCAAGAGTGATATTGTAACTCAAAGTATTTTTTTACTTTGAGGGGGTCGGACAATTTTTTTTAAGAAGAAATTTGTAAAGGCATTGTTAAATTTTGAAAGGATTTCATTATAAACACTCAACGAGAAATTGACTAGAGCCAAGTGCAAAGCTCAGTCCTTTTTATCCTTTTTCAACGACTATATGAGGGTCAAGGCCAAGCCCCGATAGATCATTTTTTTTTTGCGTGACGTTTTTGCTTGGTGTGTTTCGTGTGACGAGTTGCTCATTTTTATCTTGTGGTTGATTCTTCTGGTGCATTTCTTCAACACTACAATGTCGAAGTTAATTAATCTGTTCTCTGAATCTGAAAAGCTAGAAGGAGTGAAATCTTATAGGACATGGAAACATATAATTGAAAGCACTCTCATATATAATGAATTGTGGTATGAAATTTGTGATGGCAACATTAAGCCAAATAAACCACCAGATGCAGCTTCACTAGCAAAATGAGAATTAAAAAATGATAAAGCATTAGCTCTTATAAAATCTTCAGTTAATAATGAAATGTACATACATATTGAAAATTCCTCAGATGCATGTACTGCTTTACGTACATTCAAATATCTCTTTGATACACAACCTGAATCAAAGAAGGTTTATCTTAAATTAAAATTGCTTCAACAAAAATTAAACTGAAGGTGGTGTTGTCCTTGAGTATATTTCACGACTTAAAAATATCAAGAAAGAAATAATAAATGCTGGTTTTCAAGATGTTGATGAAAGCTTCTTGACCACGATTATAATTTCTGGATTTCCATCATCATATACACATTTTTTGGAAACTTTGCAAGTCACTAGAAAGTTAGAGAAGATAAAGTTTGATGAATTGAGTGACATGTTAGCCCAACATGATAAAAACTTTGGGAAGAAGAAACATATTGGTGAAGATGTCTTCTTCACCGAAGCCAGCTCAAGTAACTCCTCAGCTGATAATTCAAGAAACCGAGGAAGAGGGAATTTCAATCAAAGTCAAGCAGCCCAAGGTGATGGTCGCAATTAAAGCAGAGGAAACAATTTCAATAGAGGCTACAATTTAGGTAGGAGAAATTTTCAAGGAAGAGGAAACAATCAAAACAGAGGATATCATCAAGGCAGAGGAAAAAATCCAGGCAGAGGAAAAACTCAAAACAGAGGCCAAATTAGATGCTGAGGACAGTCTCAAGGCAAAGGCAGCGATTTCAGTCAAATTATTTGTAGGAGATGTAACAAAGTTGGCCATTATGCGACAGATTGTAGAACTTCTATTGAGAAAATTCCCAAGTTTCATCCAAACTCTACACAATTTTCCAATGATGAAGATGATCTTGAAGGTTCCGAATATTTTTTCACCAACACAGAAGCAACAAATTTACAGGTTTCAAGACTTTTTAGAAGTGATTATGAAGATGCATGGATTTTGGATACAGGTGCAACTCAACACATGAATTTTCGACGATATTTCTTTTGGAATTTCAAATAATTCCATCTAAATTCAATCTATCTTGCTGATAAAACAAAACATACTCCTTCTGACAAAGGCGTAGTTAAATTTTTTTTACCAGGCATTGGAGAAAGAATGATTTCAAATGTATGGTATTTCCCAACATTCAAGCAAAATTTATTATCTTTAGTCACAATTCGACAAGAAGGACATATGGTCATTATGGAAGATGACTTAGTTAAAATTAACTCAGTCAAACAGAACATGAAAATAGCAATGACAGTTTATGAAGATGGAAAACTGTTAAGGATGAAAGGGACAATTATTCCAAGAAATTTTGACTTTGCAGGAGCAACAAGTACAGACATTTCACCGATTAGATTATGGCATGTAAGATATGGCCATATAAACTTTGAAAGTCTCTCTCAGTTACAAAAACAGGGAATGGTTAAAGGACTTCAAACCTTCAAAAGAGAAAATGCAAAGTGTGAATCTTGTATTTTTGGAAAACAACATCGAGAGACTTTTCCTACAAGTTCATGGCATGCAAACAAAAATTTGCAGTTGGTTCACAGTGATATTTGTGGACCCTTTCCAAATTTTCTCGGAAGTTGAAGATATTTCTTACTCTTTGTTCATGATTTTAGCAGGATGAATTGGGTTTATTTCTTGAAGCAAATGTCAGAAGCATTTGAAAAGTTCAAAACTTTTCTTCAGCTTATTGAAAATGAAGTAAAGGAGAGGATTGGCACTCTTAGAACTGACAATGGTAGAGAATTCACTTCAAATGAATTCAAAAAGTATTGCATGTATAATGGCATAAAACGACATCTTACCAATGTCTACACTCAGCAGCAAAATGGAGTAGTAGAAAGAATGAATCGTACCTTGTTAGGAATGGTGCGATCTATGTTAACTTTCAAAAATTTAAGTCCTTTATATTGGGCCGAAGCAATTCATACTGATGTCTACTTGAGAAACATATCTCCCAATGCTTCTTTAGACCGAATCACACCTTATGAAGCATGGTTTGGCTTCAAACCTCAGGTAAAACATCTTAGAGTTTTTGGATCAGTCTGTTATGCCTTAGTTCCAAAGGAAAGGAGGCCTAACAAAGAAATAAGGCCTAACAAAGGGATCCTTCAAAGGAAGCCTAACAAAGAAAGAGGGTGAGCCTATAGTTTTCTCTTTTTCCTAGAGTTACTTTCTAATCTTAGCTACTTGATGAGACTAATAACACTCCTAATACTTCCAAATAATACTAATAGAACTTTCCTTCTCTTATCATCCTAATATAAGCTTAGTTCTTTCAAAGATGCATGAAGCTTGAAGTGCACAATGATTGGGTATTCTGATGAGAAGAAAGGGTATCGACTTTTGTCGAATGGGAAATTTATTGTAAGCAAAGATGTGATTTTTGATGAAAATGAGAGTAAGAGTGCTGAAGAAGTTGAAAGTATTCTTCAAAAGTTAGAAACAAAAAGTGATAAAAGAAACTAAAATCTACAAAGTCAACCAAATGCACAAAATTGGTATGAACTTGAGTTTCCTTGATATGAAAATGATTCATCCAGTCCGTCTTCATCATCAGCGGCATCTGGGTCTTCTAGCAGTTCATCCAACTCTCCTAGCAGCAACAATTCTTCTGACAATGACTCTCCGCCTCTAGAACCTGCGGTTGATAAAAAAACATCAGTTTATATCAACCCTCTTTACAATGATGGTGATTTTTCACAATCTCAAACCAGTGAAAATCAATTGCCAAAACGGTCAGTTCAACTTTTGAAATATGTAATGCCTAATAAACAGAATAAAACAGGAAGGGGATCACAAAGAAACGAAGGATCCTTGATAGAAAATGATTTTACTGAACCTTCTACATACCGAGAGGCAGTAAAACATAAAGAATGGAAACAGGCTATGGTTGATGAATACCGGGTAGTTCAAGACAATAACACTTGGAAACTTGTTGATTGTCCTTAGAATGTTAAACCCATCAGATGCAATTGGGTTTACCGAATTAAGTACAAGAAAAATGGTGAAATTAAAAATTATAAAGCAAGACTTGTTGCTAAGGGTTTTGGGCAGCAGGAAGGGATAAATTATGAAGAAACATTTTCTCCTACAGCTGAATGGAATACAATCCAACTCACACTTGCCTTAGCAGCTCAACAAGGATGGAAAGTTCATCAAATGGATGTAAAAAGTGCTTTTCTCAACGGAGATTTAAGGGAAGAAGTGTACATGACATAACCACCAGGTTTTGAAATTGAAGGACATGAATATAAAGTCTGCAAACTGATAAAGGCTTTATATGGGTTAAAACAAGCTCCCTAAGCTTGGTATGCCAAAATGGATGAATACCTTTGGAAAGTTGGTTTTCAACGAAGTGAATCTGATGATACCTTGTATGTACGCCAACAAGGTAACAATCTGGTGATTTTTGTTATGTATGCATATGATTTTATTATCGATGGAAACAATGATGATCACATTGCATAGGTGAAAAAGGAGTTACATGCAGGTTTTAAGATGACAGATTTGGGACTACTTCACTACTATCTTGGAGTTGAAATATTCGAACGTCCACATCTTATCTTCATTTCACAGAGTAAGTATGTAGCAGAAATTCTTCAGCAATTTGGAATGCAGGATTGCAAGCCTGTTCTTACCCCTATGGAACAAAACTTGAAACTTTCAAAATTTGAACGGGGGGAAATGGTGGATAGCACTACTTATCGACATTTGATTGGTAGCCTGATTTATCTGAAAACTACTTGACTAGATATTTCTTATGCTGTCAGTATTCTTCCCGCTTTATGCAGGAACCATGAGACAACCACTTGAATGTAGCTAAAAGAGTTCTTCATTATATCCAAGGAACAAAATATTTTGGTCTTCTTTACAAAAATACTAAAAATTTTGTACTAGGTGGATTTTCAGATGCCGAATTTTTTGGCAGTATTGATGATAGGGGATCAACCTCAAGTTATTTAATGAACATGGGGCCATCTGTAGTTTCCTGGAGTTGCAAGAAGCAAGCTACAGTGGCCACTTATTCAGCAGAAGCAGAGTAAATTTTAGCATGGGAAGAAACATGTGAGATTGTTTGGTTGCGTAGAGTTTTACAGGACTTGGGAATTCCTCCAGCAGAAGCTACTTCGTTATTGATCGACAATCAGTCAGCAATAAAGCTTGCCAAGAATCTAGTTTTTCATTGAAAGACAAAGCATGTGGACACCAAGTATCATCGTATCAGATCACTCATTGCAAAGGATGTCATCAAGCCGATTTATTGTCCTTCAGAAGATCAGACCTTCGATATCTTCACCAAACCTCTTGGCAGAATAAAATTTGCTAAGTTCAGAGATGAACTTGGTATATGTTGTAATGTATCTTTGGATCATAGGGGGGAATGTTAGATGATTCAAATATATTAATGTAAAGTTAGGATAAAATATTTATTAAATTAGAATATTCAATAAATATTAGAGAATAAAAATATTATTAAATTATAATATTTAATAAATATTAGAGACACTTAGAAATAGAATATTGTTAGCAAAGATAGGACTCTAGAATTGAGTCATATATTAGGCTCTAAAATAAGAATAAAGTTAGTAGATTGAATAGAAGATCATTTATTGTAAATGGACACTTGTTATTTTTTCAAGTGATCCATAGCTAAATTAAGTTAGGACATATAGCTTATAAATAGTTTAGTCTCCTAATTTCAAATTTAGTAGAAGTTTACGTTGTAAACTCCTGCAACTTTTTAGTAATTTCTTTTCAATATCAATAAAATTACGTGTCTGAGGACACTTATGCCATTACTATGAAGGTACCAATGGAAATATGAGGATGTATAGTTGTCATTAGAAACCTCAAGAAAGAAAAATGACCACTCCAATACAGAGAAAAACTCATTCTCCCAAAGTTACGCCCAAAAGCACAGTGCCTAGTCCAAAAAGTTGGCAGAAAGTGACTTTTTGACCTATTTTTGGGAATTTTATCCTAATCTATTTGCTGACAAGGCACCAAAAATTTATATATGACATGTGTAGGGTAGTAGCTATCCATCAATGAAAACTTTTTTCTATTTGGAGGTTTGAGGAAAAAGTGCAGTGCTAAGGCACTGCACTTTTTATTGAACTGATATTTCCAATTTAGGCCAAAAGTCACAAAAAACAAAAATTTCACAAAATTTCTTCAAAAATTACCCAAAACTGCTCCATGAAGTTAGGTGATGATATGTCAAGCTATGAGAGAGGCCTTAGCCAGCAAGTCAAGTTTATCCTTCTCTTTAGTGGTGTAGTGGTCCCACCATGTCCTTTCACATTTTGATTTGAATTGATAGTGAGTTGCAACCTTAGAACCTTTTTATTCATATTACATCATGATAGAAATAAAATTACACTTTTGAAACCTTTATTGAATATTTTTCACTATTGCTACTTCTTTCAATGCTGATTTTTATCATATGAACTAATGATGACACTACATGAAACGATGAGCAGAATGATGACCATTGTGATGTGACTAAGACGGTGACACCGAAATTTTAGTGATGAATCTTCAAAATGAGTGATGGCATGACCAAAACATGGACTGAAAGGAGTAGTAACACACCTAGACACACTAACTGGTGGCCAAATTTTTATTTGAAAACCTATTGAAACCATACAAATTTGCAGTAGGACCCTATCAAAAACCTTGTAAGAGAACATTTAATCACTGGTGACTAGCAATACTGGCAAACACTGAAAAATCCAATAACAGATTTAATGGAGGGAGTGTATAAATTTGAATAATACATGAGTTATTCACCGAGATTATCCTGATTACACACTATTTGAGCTTCATGCATAATACATAACCTCTTCTACCATTGATCATCAATTTACGAAATTAAAAACAATCGCATGCACACATTGAAACATTAATCAATCACACATATCAACACAATATGTAATGGGGAAAGCTTACAGCTGAAAACCCCCAACTATCTGTATATTATAATGATAGAGAACATGTAACAATCATAGTACAAACTCCTCACAAGCTCTCAACACTATCTCCAATTGTTACACACTAACTAGCTCAGATATGAACAAGTCACAAGTTCAAATCTCCTCCACTTGTTAGCCTGCCTCTACTGTGCAATCCAAGATGAATAATGATGAGATCCAAGTTTGAATCCCACTGTCTTGTACTGCGCAATCCTCATTGGCAATCTCAATCAATGTGTGTGCAAATCTCATGCACAGCTATAGTTACAACTGATAGTAGACTCACCCTTTCACCCACCTCTAACACTGGTCTCCACTGAACTGTCCATGCACTACAGTTAACTGATGTATTCTTTAGTTGATTTATGAGTTAATAATTAGTGAATTAATTAATAATTAATTCACACCACTCATCACTAGTGTATTTATTAGTTAGACTATATACAACTAGTTCAACTAAGTTAAACCGAACACAACTCCATCAACTGTCTCATCAACTCCACCAAACTCTGCCACATGAGTTCTAACTGAAGTCAACCATGCAATAGCTCAACTAAACCCTAGGAATAACGTAATTCCTTCTGTCAGCTGCATGTGCCACATCCGTAGCTCGAACTGAAGTGCTACAAGAGGATAAGATAATGTTTATAGTCCAAATATTATTAAGAGCTAATAATATTCGACTGATCTATTTTTAGACTGGCAGTCTAAAAATAGATTCCGCCCAATGTCTAAAAATAGAGGTCCATCTATTTTACCAACTTGACCAATCATCCATAAATAGCATCCTGCAACTCATAGACCATGATCCATATGTCTAAAAATAGACATAGTCTAAAAATAGACTTTGCGCCAAAAATAGCATGCGGGCCCACTTAGTGAAGGCGACTTCTTTTCACTAAGCTCCATCATCTTGTTGCATTCTCAACACTCCCTCTCAACAAGATATGGATTATCTGCAACCCCTATCCTGCCTCTGTGGTATTCGAATTTGCTCCTCGTGAGCGCCTTCGTCAAGATATTAGCATCCTGATCCTCCATGGGAATGTATGAAAGTAACATGATCCTCCGCTGCACACAATCTCTGATATGATGGTACCTGATGTCGATGTGTTTGGATCTATCATGAAATACTGGATTAGCCGAGAGTTTAATGCAACTCTGGTTATCACAATAAATCACAGTAGGCTCCAAGTGTGACCCGAACAACTTGACCAGGATCTTCCTCATCCATATGGCCTCGCATGCAGCCAAGCTTGCTGCCATATACTCAGCCTCTGCTGAACTGAGTGCCACGGATCTCTGCTTCCTGCTGTACCAAGAAACTGTTGTCGACCCGATACTGAAGATCCCTCTAGATGTGCTCTTTCTGTCCGTTGGGCTCCCTGCCCAATCTGCATCCGTGAAGCCACATAGCTTCACCTCATCCTCCTGTCTGTACCACAATCCATATCCCGATGTGCCTCTAAGATAACGCAATACATGCTTGCCGGCCTTCCAGAAGAGCTTGGCTGGCTTAACCATGGCTTGTGAAAGCTGGTTAACAGCATAGCATATATCGGGTCGTGTATTGACCAGATACATAAGCGACCCCACCAACTGTCGATAAACAGTGGCATCCACTACCTCCGTTGAATTAGCATCCTCCTTCATCCAACCTCCAGGAAGAGGAGTATCAACAGGCTTGCAGCCATGCATGTTGAACTTCTCCAGTATCTCCCAGGCATACTTACCCTGAGAAGCAAATAGTCCATCACTGCGCTGCCAAATTTCCAATCCCAGGAAATAATGAAGGAGGCCCAAGTCCTTCATCTCAAACTCTCTAGCAAGATCCTCCTTGCATGAAAGTATCAATAGCTCATCACCTGTCAGAATAAAATCATCTACATAAAGTACAATGATCAACAACTTACCCTCCACCACAATCTCGTATAGGTTAGGATCCGCCTCACTTTTGGAGAATCCAAGTCCGGTGAAATAATTGTCTATCCGTGTGTACCAAGCACGAGGTGCTTGTTTCAACCCATACAACGCTCTCTTGAGCCTGCACACATGCGAATCGCTGCTGAAGATCTCGAAACCTTTGGGCTGCTCTATGTACACCTCCTCCTTAATGACTCCGTTGAGGAACACAGTCTTCACATCCATCTGTGAATGTGCCACCTCATCTATGCTGAGAGAGCAAGAATCGTCCGTATGGAAGAATACCTTGTGACATGTGCAAAGGTCTCCTCATAATCGATCCCCTCTATCTGTGAAAAGCCTCGGGAAAAAAATATTGCCTTGTACTTCTCCACACTCCCATCAGCTGCCTGCTTCACTTTTTAGATCCTCTCGAACCCACCACTGATTTCCCCTCCGGTCTCGGGACAATCTCCCATGCACTGTTTCTGAAAATCGAATCATACTCTTCCACCATGGCATCTACCCATGCGGGGTCCTCCACAGCTTCCTCGAAAGAGGATGGCTTTGTCACGATACATTTTCTCACAAGAGCCATGTATCTAGTGTACCGGTCCGGTGACTGTCTCTGTCTGCGCTGTGCTGTAGGTGGTCCTACAACCTTCTCTGCATCTTGAGCCAGTCGCTCAACTTCTGTAGTGCGCTTCCACCCTCTGATGGTTGGCGCTGCATGAGTGGTCTCTTCCACTCCATGAACTTCCTCTTGTGGATGATCCACATCCTGAAGCTCATCCTTAGGAACTAGTAGCTCCTCCTTTGCATGCAATTGTGGCTCCCTCTCAAGCGAACACTTCATGGCTTTCTCCTCCTGATATTTTATATCCCGTCGCACAACAGTCTTGCGACTGTCTGGAAAATACACACGATAGTTGTGGGGCGTATCAGTGTACCCCACAAATATCCCAACCTCTGCGGTCGGCTCCAGCTTCTTCCTGGCATCCTTCGTCACATGAGTGTAAACAGGTGAACCAAAAATCCTCAAATGGGAAATATCAGGCCTCTTACCAGAAAACGCATCCTCGGGTGTACTCATGCCAAGTATCTTGTGAGGACAATGGTTCTGCACATATACTGCAGTATTTCATGCCTCCACCCACAAGTGTATGGGTAGGCCCTGATCATGCAACATCGCCCATGCAACACCCACGATCGTTCTGTTCTTCCGCTCAGCAACCCCATTCTTCTATGGGTTATGAGGTGCTATGAGCTCTCTTCGAATTCCTTCTGCGCTGCAAAAGTCCTTGAATTCGCCAGAGATTAATTCACCACCATTTTCGCTCCTAAGAGCCTTCACTTGCTTCCCCGATTCTTTCTCAACTAGCGCCTTGAACTCACAGAACTTTGAGTATGTCTCGCTCTTCTTCTGCATGAAGAAGATCCAGCAATTCCGAGAATAATCATCAACAAATATCACATAGTACCTGTGCTTTGCTGTCGAAGCTACTGAGAAAGGTCCACACACATCTGTGTGAATTCTCTCAAGGATCGTCATGACGCGACTATCCTTCTTGTGAAAGGTGGCTTTCACAAATTTTCCCAAGGTACATCCCTTGCACTGATCTGACTGCGCAAGAGTACCCTTAGGAAGCCCAGTAGAAATCTGTTGCGGTATCTTCAAAGCTCCATGGTGAAGGTGGCCCAATCTCCGGTGCCACAACTCGCCATCATCCCGGCTCACCACTCCTTTTGCCTTGCATGCCATTGCTGCACAGCCATCTACCTGCAATTGATAAAGGTTCTTAATTCAAACCCCTATCCTCCGGGTCTCATCAGTTGCCTTACTGCGCAGGAAAGCTTTTCCCTCGCTAAAGACAACAGCATATCCCTTGTCTTCTAACATTGCCATAGAGATAAGATTCTTCTTCAATCCTAGAACATGCATCACTTGCTTCAATCTGAAGGGTTTACCAGACTCCCTCTCAAAGGAAATGGTACCGATACTTGTCGCACTGTATCTACCATCATCTCCCATCTCAATGTGCACCCCAATATCTTTCTCATCCAGATCAGTAAACAAATCTTGATCTCTTGTCATGTGAAAAGATGCACCACTGTCCAAGAATCAAACTGAACCCATCACACTTGATACCAAGCATGCGATCAAAGAAAAATCTAGCTCAAAATACGAGGCTAAGGCCTCTCTGCTTGCGAATCCGGCTTAACTGCTTATTTTTCTTCTTTTGCGGACAATTTGTGGCATAATTTCCGTGTTGGTGACAGTGAAAGCACTTCACCTTGGACATGTCCTGCTTCTTGCCTTTTGCACCGGAATGAGAAGCTTTCTTGCTCTTCCCCTTCTTTGCTTTGGTAGCCAAAGCGCAATTCTCTTCATCGGAGTTCTTTGATGAAGATCCGTCCCTGGTACTTCGCCTTATCTCCTCTTGCACAAGATCCGACCAAAGTTGCTCCCATCACAGCAATTTCTCACGACCATTGACGGAGAGTCGATAGGAATGCCAACTCTTAGAAAGACCAAGGAAGGCAAATCTCACCAAGTCCTCATCATCTACGATCACCCCCACACTTTTCCTAGCTCATCCACACGTAGGTGAAATTCGTGAAGGTACTTGGGCATCTTGTCGCCTTTCTCCATCTTTAATGTTTACGATTTTATCCTTGAGCGCCAACTTCCTGCAGTCGCTCTTGCTTTGGAATAAATCTGTCAACGCTTTCCCCATCAAGTATGAAGCTTTACCATCTGGTGGACAACACATGTGATCCTTCACGCCCTCCAACAGAATCCTTCGACACCTTGCTGTCTTCTTTTTCCAAGCTTCAACTACAGCAACATCGGTAGAAGTAGGATTTGGAACTTCTTTCTCTATGAACTCCAACAACCCATTATCATCTAAAACCGCCTCCATCCTGTCTTTCCATGCAATATAATTCGAGCTACCCTCCAGGGCATACTCCAATCGCAATCCTTTGAAAGACATCTCAACTTCAACACCAAGAAAACACTGCTGCAAATTCGAATTCCACCAGCTCAAAACTCAACCGCTTCTGATCTGAATTTGTGAGAACAAAGTATTTCTAGTACAGAGATATACTGTAGGGGAATTTACTGGATATTTCACCTTTCAAAGAAGGTATGAATCCAGAGGCTACCTGGCCCTCTTACAGACTCTGCCTAAAGAAATAAAATGTAATCACTGTAATAGATCCGATGATCAACTTTCCTCTGATACCATGTATAAATTTGAATAATAGATGAGTTATTCACTGATATTATCCTAATTACACACTATTTGAGATTCATGCATAATACATAATCTCTTATACCATTGATCATCAATTTGCGGAATTAAAAACAATCGCATGTGCACATTGAAACATTAATCAATCACACATATCAACACAGTATGTAATGAGGAAAGCTTACAGCTGGAAGCCCCCAACTATCTGTATATTATAATGATAGATAACATGTAGCAATCATAGTACAAACTCCTCACAAGCTCTCAGCACTATCTCCAATTGTTACACACTACACAAGCTCAGATATGAACAAGTCACAGGTTCAAAACTCATCCACTATTTGCCTGCCTCTATTGCACAATCCAAGTTGGTCTAATGAGAGATCCAAGTTTGAATCTCCTTGACTCCAACTGCGCAATCATCATTGGCAATCTCCTCCAATGTTTGTGCAAATCTCATGCACAACCCATGTCGCAACTAATAGCAAACTCGCCCTTTCATCTACCTCTTCCACTGGTCTTCACTGAACTGTCCATGCACTGCAGTGAACTGATGTGTTCTTGAGTTGAATAATGAGTTAATTTTTAGTGAATTAAATAATATTTAATTCACTTCACTCATCATTAGTGTATTTTTCAGCTAGACTAAATACAGCTAGTTCAACTAAGTTAAACCGAACACAACTCCATCAAGCTTGTCTCATCGACTCCACCAAACTGCGCACGCAGGTTCTAGCTGAAGTCAACCATGCAATAGCTCAACTAAACCCTAGGAATAGCGTAATTCCTTCTTTCGGATGCATGTGCCACATATGTAGCTCGAACTGAAGTGCTCCAAGAGGATAAGATAATGTTTATAGTCTAAATATTATTAAAGGCTATGTATAAAGCGATCTATTTTAGGCGAGTAGTCTAAAATAGACTCCGCATTATGTGTTTCGCTCCTTTCCATCTATTTTTACCAACTTGACCAACCATCCACAAATAGCATCCTACAACTCATAGACCATGATCCATATGTCTAAAAATAGACATAGTCTAAAAATAGACTTTGCGCCAAAAATAGCCTGTGGGCCCACTTAGTGAAGGAAACTTCGTTTCACTAAGCTCCATCATCTTGTTGCATTCTCAAAAGGGAGACCTTTGACTACTAAGAATGTTATGCAAAATCTTAGTACTATATTTAAATCTCAAGTGTTTATCATTTTCTTCTAATTTACCTTTTACAATGTTTACCTCAACCTCCAGTCTTTGACATTGATCTTCTTGTTCCAGATATTGCTTCCTTATTCCTTCTTCAACCTTTCTTCCTTCTTCCAGTTGCACTCTAAATTCGATAATCTCTTCCTTAAGCTCATTCTCTTGTTTTTCAAATACTTGGAGTAGCTCTTCATTTCTTTCGTTTGAATTTTCAAGATATGATATTAGAGAGATGATCTCAACTTCAAGTCCTTCACAATATTGTTTAGATTTTGTTGCAATATTTACCAATTTATCATGATCCCTTTTCTCATATGCCTACAACTTATTCTTAATATTTTTAGTCCTTTTCAAAGAAAAAACAAGTTTTCTTCTAATATTAAGAGCTTTCTTTAACTCGTATTCTTCTAAATTAGTAACTCCATTTTACATATCATACTCATCTTTTGACACATAATTATTTCCTCTATAAATAATATTACATGTTGGTTCTCCTGATGAGAAATCTTCCTTTTTTTTTCCTTATGAAACCCGCGTGTGTACATGAATCTAGTGAATGAAAACCGCGTATATCCAGATAACTATTTTTTCATGTGATCCATCAAATGTTTATCTTTAACCAGTGAATTATTAATTTCATCAGTAATTTAGTATACAATAAAGAGTATATAAATCATAACACATAAGAAACACATCAACACATATGAACACCGAGATTTAGGTGGAAAACTAATGCGTGAGAAAACCACCATTGAAATCGTCTCTATATTATTTATTATTATATAAAGAAAATCTTAATTACATATTGTACTGGCGCATAATCTTACCAATATGTAGGCACCCACCTATGGGAGGCTACAACCTCCACTCATTCTCCAACATCCACTAGAAGAGAGCTCCAACGCCTTGATCTCGTTTATCGAATCCTACGGGAAGGAAGCAGCTAACCCTTGAAAAAATTTACTAGCTACAACTTGAAGGATGATCCAACTCCGTTACTGAAGGCTCTAACCCTCAACACCTCTTGTGGACCACATTTTATAATGTTTCAGACTAGACCCACCTGTCAATTAGCCATTAAAACATATAGGCCACTTTTCATCATATTTTCAAGCAGGACCCACACCAAACATTATGTTCAATATCAAACTGAATACTAAATCTGAGATAAAATCACTGAAGCACCAACTGAATCACTATAACATCATCCCAATGAATACTAAAGCAAACCAATCATAACCAGATATAATCATTGGACAACCATTCCACAAAAGATACAAACCATACTGAGCAAGACATCATACAAATGCACAAAAATAATCAACTGTCATTAACAAGAAACACTGAAAATCCTGACCAAATTTAACTTCAAATTATATACACTAATTTTCAAAATAAAACTCGCATATATACATGCTTCCTCTATATAACACCTACATACAAATTTCATTTCACTGAATGTTGAAACTGAATCACTACATTACCCACCGATTTATTGACATACTAAGTCACAGTAGCAATTAATGAGAAATTGATAGTCTGTAGCATCATCACTAACCAATATTCCAATCCACAACTAAATAAAGCCAATTGACACATCTATACATAGATCATCATGATAAATACATAATTAGCAAACAAAAACAAATATAACATACATCATCAACTACCATCATCCAACAACAATTCAAACCTTAGTACATATATGCAACTTCCATAAAATATATCTGCGTATTTACACAACTACCATGCATAACACCCGTGTATATACTTCAACACACTGAATAAATTAGCACAAAATTTATACACGACAATACTAAACTAGATCTGCGTATTTACACGAAAATCAAGAATCAAACAATGTACAAATATTAAATTACTGAAACATACCTTCACTGCAAATATAACTCACATTCCGCAACCTTCACTAACAAAACTATAAACCTACAAAAACACATCTAGATCAAAACATCACTATAACCACAAATATGTCATTGTTAACTACTTAAACATTTTCAACAAGCAAAATATATATATCAACATATATTCAAATATTTAAGATACAAGCCTTCTCCTTATTTCCTGGTGCACACTTGTTTCATATCAAATCACACATGAACAATTCATTTTCTTGCACGCATAACATCTTAATCTCCATCTGCTTATATATATTTTTCCTTTGCCAATAACTTAGGTAAATTTTTTGGTAATGTATTTAGTATTCGTTGATGGGATCAAATGGATGTTTCCACCACAATTATTATGGGAAATTACCATGGTAATGACCCTTGGTATGCAATTTTCCATGGTTTTAGATTATATACGTGACTTTTGTTCACATAAACTGTGTATGTACGTGACTTTATTTCAGAGGGCTCACATATATTTCTTAAACTTCACATTTTTTATCTTTTCTCAAGTGAAACCTGTACCAAGGCTTCCAACATACATCCTCATACTTGTACCATCAAACATGCCATCTTCAATCATTGACATCAAGGACATTTTATCAAGTAGGTTGCCATCAAGGACAACACATTAGCCATAATGCCAACATTCTAGTCTACTATAAGTAGACTACCCTATGGAGGTTCCATGTGTTGATTCATATTTCGCCTACTTGCTTACAAGGCTTGAAAAGTATTGTAAAGCCTATATATTGTTAGTGTAAGATATTTCAACAAGTGTACCAAAAAGACCTTACTTTAACCACGAGTGATTAATGGCCCTAAAAACAGATATGGCCATCTAAATCTTCAGATATGCAACATAATGTTAGAAGAAACCTGGAAAATAATAAATCTGTGGTAGCAAAATACATTAAACAACAAAGATTTAAATAATGTAAAGCTTCGTAGCATAGACAAAGCGATATCAAAGAATGGATGATATATTATAAATGTGTTACACCTAGTGAAGGAGACTCATATGATGGCTATAGGTCGCCCTCAAATGGGATGGGTCCTTTGGCTATTATCTACGCTTTAGTATACTAGATATTTCTCTCTCTATGATGTGTGAAACCCAAAATGTTTGTTGAGCTCAGATGGGAGCTCGAATGCAAAAAGAATATAATAACGTGAATGATAATGATAATGGTGAATAATGGATGGAAAACCCTCCTATTTATAACAAAATATTGGGTTATTCTCGAATAATGGGAAATAAAAAAATATTATTAACCATAATCTAGATCTAACCGCTTGGAATACTTTTGTAATGTTTTGGAGGGAAAATATATTTAAGTTGGTTAAATACCTTCATTTAGAAACAATAAACACATAAATGATTTATTTATTATTTCAAGGAAGTGGTTAAGGAATAATAAACAAGTAAATGATTTTTTTAATCATTCCTAAGTGATTTACTCAAATTTGATAAGGAATATTTAACTATATAATGATTTCATTAATTATTCCTAGTAAAAAATTAAATAAACAGTTATTTATTTAATTATTTCTCATGATTGGGTCAAATGTGACAAGGTATAATAACTAAATAATGATTTAATCAATTATTCCTAGATGAAAATCAAATAAATAATGATCTATTTAATTATTCCTCATGGGGTTTCATGTTTTAATTAGAAACAACTTAATAAAATATGGTTTATCAAGTTATTTCCTGTAGTGAAAGCGATTTTACTATGGTAAAATTGGTCTTACATGGTGTACTTCGATCCACTTACTTTGTAATATCCCAAAAGGGAGAATGTAGTAATACTGAAACACAATATAAGAACTGCAACTAAGTAAACAATAAATCTAAAGACAACATCAAAATATACAGAGAAGCTGAGCCATTTTATTATATGGAGATGATTCAGTTACAAAATGTACAAAGATGAGTAGATATAGCCAAAGAGATGGCCTAGAATCACCCTGCAAACATGCTACAACTAGCACTGCGTAACTGGGGAGATGATAGGAACAAATACTGTGCTGTCCCTTCTGCTGATGATATACATGAAACTGCTGCAAAAGGAAATGTAGATCTAGGGAGCTCAGGAGCTCTGATGATGCCAAGATTCAAGATCTGGCCAATGTGATGGGAACCCAAGATAAGCTAGAAAGGATTTTCCAGATCCACAACTTTGGAAAATCACCCTCCTAGGGTTTTATCCTTTTTCTGCTGGGTTATACAAATCTGAAGCTAGATCTGATCCAAATATGGCTACAATATGTTCTACAAATAGATCTAATCTTTGAGGGTTGATCCCTCCTTCAGATCTACAAGCTAGGAGCTTGAGATCTTGTCTCCTCTTCTTCCTCCTTCAAGTTGCAGTAAGTGAATATACAACTACTACAGAAACTGCACTGTACAAGAGGGAGAGGCCCTATACCTGCTGAAATATGCTGCAATAGACTCCAGGCTGATGGAAATAGGGATTGAAAGGTGAGGGGATTATCCCTCACATGATTACTAGTTGAAATACTAGTAACTTTCTTCCTCCTTTGGATCTACAATGATGGAATACACAATCCTTGATGGGACTACTGCTGATAGGAGGTCAATAATTTTTTGCCTGATGCCAGATCTGAAATGAAGCCCTGAGAATGCTAATCTTCAAGCCCAAGGTGATAGGAATAATCCTACACCAGTTCTCCAGCTGAAATACTGAAGACAACCTCCACCTCCAAATTGATCTTTAGAAATTGCATAATTCCTAAAGGTATACATTATGCAGATGATGGAAAAGATATGTGGCACCAATGCATGATGTAGAATGAATTACAACCCTCTTCCAAGAGCTACTCAATGAAATAGGAGGGATTCCTGACCAGGAACACCCTGTGCTAAATAGATCTTGCAATCTTAGCTAAACAACTAAAGAAAGCATGGAATGTCACATGACAATTCCGGATCTAAACAGATCTCAACATATATAATCAATAGCCTCCCTTCATTGTTATCTTGATCTCCTTTATATATTTTATGAGCCTTCCCATGCCTTGGCCCTCATCTAAACTACGATGTGCATGTGGACATGATCCTCCATGTTTGACTGCGCTGTCTCTCCATGTCACCCTTCATGTCTAGGTGCAATGTACACCCTCTCCATCATGTGTGCATTAATTGCACAAATTCCTCCATCATCTTATCATGAATGCTCCATGATCTTCTGTTTGACTCCTTCCAAGATCTTAGTTGACTGTATCAACCTCCATGATCTATCTCTTTAATGAGACATGATCTCCAATTTCATTCACATTAGTAGTGGCTCCACTACCTCCTTTATGTAGATCTAGGCTTAATTAATCCACATTCAAACATAAAAAGTGGATATTTATTCATCATGAGGATTATGGGTCCCTACACCATTTTATTTACTTAATTAAGTAGGTTTATTAGGAACTCTAATATTGCAAATATCATTTAAAAATTTGGGAATATTACATACTTAGATATGGTTAAGTGATCATTTTGTAATATCACAAAATGGGGATGCAGCAATATGTGAACACAATAATGAAAGAGCAGTGATACATCAACACGTAAAATGTAGGAAGATCCCAATAGCCATCATATTAAGATCATAGCAGAAAATGTATACAAATCCTTGAGGAAATAATCACTCAAGCCATGCAAAACAAGCCTCAAGAGAACATGTACATGGAAAATGAAGATCACTACTACACATAAAATACCCAAGGCAATAACAACGCAATTTTTTTAGAGACAACTGCTACTGGAGTATGTAAATACATGGATATGGAAATATATAACTCATACAATGTTGGGAGTGAATATCTAAGCTCCCAAACACAATTTCAAGACAATCCTGGAACGATTGCATGAAATATGCAAAAGTGAAAAAATACCGGAGTTGCAGTCCTAGGACTGAGTAACAGTTGCAACTTAAGATTTAGATGGAGATAGCTGTAGATAGAAAATTTAATGAATGAATCTCATCCAATGGATCCTTTAGGTGAAAGGCTGATCCAATCACTGAAGATCTCACCCTCTAACATTCACTGCAAACCCTTATTGCAAATGCACACTGAAAATAACGAAGTCAAGCAGAGGGACCGCACTATAGGAGATATAAAATTTATTGGCCAAGTGCCAATATTTGAAATCTTCTTTGGAATCTTCCTTACTGATCTCTCAAAGGAATAGAAGCTCCCTCCTCTGAAAAACAAGCTCCAGAAGTGGTGTTGTGAAACCTCCATTGCAACACCCTGCAACACAACGTTATAATTTAGCAGAAATAACACTGTAGCTGAAGGAGGTGGCTTGGCCTTGAGCTTGGATGTGGAGAAATGAAGTACAAGCTCTCTCAAGAGTCCTCTCAAGAAAGGAAAAGGGATTCCTAAACAGTAATGCCTTGTGCTAAGCAGCACAACAATCTCAACTAAACAGTTGAAGAAAGCACAATAGTCTAACATACCACAAATTCAATAATCCATAACATGTATTACTATGTATACCTTGCCCTCCTCTTATAAAAATGGAAGCCCTTTCACCTTGGGTCCCACTCATTAGGGTTTCCTCCACTAAGGAATCTTCCTCCCACTATCTCTGTGCTGTCTCCAAATATGATCTCCACCTCTTATCCTAGCGCTGTTGACTTGGTCAAAGTTGACCTTGTCCACATGAAAATGCCCCTTTTCACACATGAGGGTGTGAAATACAACTCCTATGAAGATCCATTTTCACATTATGAGAGATTTTATTCCTATTTCTAAAATGTATGGGCCTCCTTACCCATTTATTCATCTCCTAAGTGTAAACAACAAAAATCAATATTCCAATTAGCTGCATGATAACTTTGGAATATTATAGTACTCCCCTCCCAAATGTTGCTTGTCCTCAAGAAAATGTAAGGATAGAACTGAGAATTATTCCCTCCTCCTAATGTAGCATTCACATATGATAAACTCCTCCAAGTAATGAGATGCTATCTCATCAATAAATCTCCATATTGCCCCTCCCAAGTATGCAACCTAGTTGAATAGCTATCATCATGAACAAGTAGAGTACTCAAGGAAGGAAAACGGTGCTGTATAGAGGTCCCTTTGAGGAATGGGATCTAAAATGTAGTGGGAACCATCATTCCCATGCATATTCTCCATTCCCAAACTATCATCCATACAAAATGAGTTACCTCCCAACATGGCAACTCCGGAAAATTATCCTCCACCTTTGGCTCCTGCAATGTAGGTGGGCTGAATATATGAATATGGTAGACCAAATAGCCTACCCCATTCTTTCCTCCTCTCCTATTATGACAGGTTTAGAGTATGTGCTGATCTTGGGCTGCAATAATGTTGCCCTCAAGTGGCAAGATGAAGACTAGATATCCAAAGATATCCTCTCCAACGTTGTGAATCAAGCTGGCCCAAACCATCCCATATATGATAAATAGGACATGATAATCATATGGCATCCACATGAGAAATATACTAAAGGTTTAATATAGTGTTGAAATGTACCAAAAATTTCCCAAGTGGTCACAGTGCAGTTTTCCTAACTGCTGCTTCAGAAAATAACATGGCAAGTTGTTTCTTGACAAATAGCTAGTTGTATATGTCATCACATCTACTAGTGAATAGTAAATGGCTTGGTGAATCAAATGAGCATACATAGAAGAATAATAAAACAATTTACCAAGACCACACAAAAGATGGTTGTCTCCATCATATAATTTGGCCCAAAATTGACCATGGAGCCCAAAGAGAAGTTTGCCCACTTGTGGAGCAATGCACTGTATAGAAATGGTAAGAGTATGCAAATACTGTATTAGAAAATCAATAAATGTAGAAACAATATTCTTACCATGTACTAGAAGTAAGAAGATGTATGGATCCATAAATAATTCCTCCATAATTTTATGACATACTCCCATGAAGAGGAATGAACCATGTGCTGCATGAAGATCCTCCTTATGCTTGGAAATCCAAGTTAAGAAGATCATATCAATGTAATATATGTTTCCATCCACTACTCCATCACTCTCACCTCCTCCTTGTCCACAAGTGCATCATATTTGAAGTGATCTTGGGGATACTCCATCAATAAACCCAAGCTCCCAAGTGATAGCGCTGTTGGCCTATGCAAATAGGCTCCTACCAACTCATAGCTCCATTCTTTGACATGCTCATTGTCAAAGACATCTCCCAAAATGCTGCTATATATAGGAAATCCATTCCAAAGTGGAAGTACCTCCTAACCATCCAAGGCTAAAGAGTAGCCCCTTTGCACCATGATAGTGACACCTCCTACTCCTGCAACATCATGCAAAGTATCAGAGAAAATATGCCCATGCTCTCCCAAGAACACCCAAAGCAACAAATTTTTTTGCTGCCTCCTCATACCTCCATCATACAAATCATGTGGTGAAAAAATTGTAGGAATTTACAGGGTAAGTTCCTTAGATCAAGAACCAAAGGTCACTGCTCACAAAAAGATCACAAATCAGTACACCAGTATAATCACGTGGTTAAAGCCCTTAAAGAGGGAAACAATCCACGACCTGAGCCAACGCGACCACTTCAGGAAATTTATTAATGTAAAAAGAAAAGTTACATATGTTTGTCTCATAAACGGTTACCAGAAAAATGACCCTCCATGCTCTTTAAATAGAGATCATGGACCAATCGGGTGTTAAGCCATGGATCAAGTGTCGTTAATACCGAGGTGAGGGATAACCTTCGGATCACTACAAATTGTGACCATTGGATTATAAGTTACAAATGTACATGGTAAAGAAACACACTTTACCTAACTCTACTCTAGAATAAGTTATTCTTAACTATTTCCTATGTGTCAGAATATCCTAACATCCCCCCTTAAGAAAAACTTGGGATAGGATTGAAGGATTTACAAAGGTGACACAAAAGGAGCCTATTCCTATGTGTCGAAATATCCTAACATCCCCCCTTAAGAAAAAATTGGGATAGGATTGAAGGATTTACAAAAGTGACACCATAGGAGAAGGAAGGAGGAATTAGATCCTATCCCCCCTTAATGAAAAATTTCCTGAACTCAAAGCATGGATCGAAGTTTAGTAAACTTCTCTTCTATGAGAGCCTTCGTAAAGATATCAGCTACTTGATCATTGGTTGGAAAATATTTCACTTTAAGAACACGATCATGAATGATCTTTTCGATGAAGTTTATGTGGAGTTCAATGTGTTTCATACGCTGATGCTGAACTGGATCTTTACATAGCTGAATGGCACTCTGATTATCACACCAAAGTGTAGTTGGATGCTACTTATGAAGACCAAATTCAGATAGGATCTGACGAAGCCACATGGCTTCCTTTCTGGCTTCAACTGCGCCACGATACTCCACTTTTGCTGAAGAAAGAGAAATGGCACTTTGTTTCTTACAAAACCAAGTAATAGGTCCTGAACCAAGAGTGAATACATATCCTGCAGTAGACTTTCGATCATCAGGGTCACCAGCCCAATCAGAATCAGTGAAACCAATCAATAATGGAGATGCTCCTGCACTGTAATGAATCCCAAATTGAACTGTACCTCGAATATATCGAAGTATTATTTTAGCTTCTTTCCAGTGACTTTCATGAGGTTGGTGCATAAACTGAGTGACAAGACCAATGACAAAGGAAAGGTCAGGATGGGTGTGGGTTAGATACATAAATTTACCAACAAGTTGACGATATAAGGTAGCATCAACTTCAGGGGTAGTAAAAGTGACTGAAAGCTTGACTCCAGATTGAAAGGGAGAAGGGGCTGGCTTACAGTCTTCCATGTGAAAGTGGTGTAGAAGATCACAAGCATACTTGGACTGAGAGAGGGTAATGCCTTCCTTGGATTGCAAGACTTGAAGACCAAGGAAATAATGCAAGTGTCCTAAGTCTATCATTTCAAACTTATTTTTGAGGCTAGAATTCACATGGTTTATATGGTTTGGATCACTACTAGTAAGGATAATATCATAAACATAAAGAACAAGGATGGTGAAGGACTTACCCACTTTCTTGGTGTAGACAATGTTGTCAGAATGACACCTAGAAAAGCCATTATCTAAGATAAATCTATCCATTTTGGCATACCAAGCCCGAGGAGCTTGTTTGAGACCATAAAGAGACTTCCTAAGGCGACAAACAAGGCTGGAGTATTTTTGGATAAAGCCAGGGGGTTGTTCCATGTAGATTTATTCATGCAAATATCCATGTAAGAAGGTGGATTTAACATCCATATGATGGACTTCCCATTTAAAGGAGGCAGCAAGGGAAAGAACAAGGTGGATAGAATTCATTTTGGCAACAGGGGAGAAGGTTTCAGTATAGTCAATGCCTTCAACTTGTGAAAATACTTTAGCGACAAGACGAGCTTTATGTCTATCCACTTTTCCATCTGGTCCAAACTTGGTTTTGTAAACCCATCTGCATCTAACAAGTTTTCTTCCTTTTGGAAGAGGAACAAGATCCCAAGTATCATTTGCCAATAAGGAACGATACTCTTCATTCATAGCTTCATCCCAATCTAGATGACCAAAGGCTTCTTCAAATGTTTCTAGATCAGGATTTTTTGGAACTTGAGCCAATAAGGAAGATGCTCTTTCGAACTGAGAACGTGTACGTCATCGATCGGCAGAGTCACCTGGAAGAGAACCTGCTGCATCTCGAGTAGAGTGGACCCATCTTGGGAGTGGTGGAGTATAAGGGACAATTTAAAGAGGTGGAGGAGGATTGCCATCCTCACTGTCATCATCTGAACTAAAAGGAATGCTATTAAAAATAGAAGAGAGAGGGAGAGGTGGCACATATGCCGAATCAGACTCATAGGCCAAAGGTGGCACACCTACCTAACTAGGCTCGCAGGCCAATATATTTTCGTCAAACTTTACATATCTTCGAATGATTATATTTTTGGATTTTGGTTGAAGAAGTCTATATCCTTTCACATCTTCAGAATATCCAACAAAAATACATTTTTCACTCTTAGGTTCTAAGGCTTTATGTTTCACATCTAGAATATGGGCCCAAGCATCACTTCCAAAAACACGAAAGTGACTTACATATGGTTTGAATGAGCTCCAAGCTTCTTCTGGAGTTATATTCTTTAAAAACTTAGTAGGAGTGAGATTTACTATGTAATTTTCACAGTTAATGGCTTCTGCCCAAAAATTGAGACCAAGTCCTTTAGATTGAAGCATACAATTAGCCATTTCTTTTAAGGTGCGATTCTTCCTTCTAGCTACACCATTTTGATGTGGAGTATATGGAATAGTATGTTGCAATTGAATGCCATGCTCAGTGCAGAAGTTGATAAATTTGTTGTTAACATATTCTCCGCCATTGTCTGATCTTAACTTAAGAATTTGATGTCCACATTGTTTCTCAACAAAGGCCTTAAAGGCCAAGAACATGTTACAAAATTCACTCTTGAGTTTTAAGAAATATACCCAAGTGCGTCTGGAAAAATAATCAATGAAAGTTAAGAAGTACTTGCAACCAGAGAAAGAAACAACAGGAAGTGGACCACATAAATTACTGTGCACAATTTTCAAAGGGGTTGAAGCGTGCAAAGAGGCACGTTTGTCAAAAATATCTCGATGATGTTTTTCGAGTACACATCTGGAGCAAACACCATCTCGGCAAGATACCATAGGAAGGCCTGTCACCATATTTTCCTTAAATAGAGTTTGAAGAGAGCGATAGTTTAAGTGACAAAATCGCTCATGCAAAATTTTGCTCACGTCGTCATTATGAGCGACAAAAACAGAGGGAAGACATGATGACCCAAAGTTGTCAAACTTATACAACCTTGTGGAATCATCAGCAATGCCAGTAGCTAAAATATGTTTAGGATCTTTGAGGTCCTTGATTGCAACATCATGAGGTGAGAATTCTATTATTTTCCCTTCACCTGAATGAGTTATCTGATAAACAGATAGAAGGTTGCATGACAAGGTAGGAACACATAGTACATCATTAAACTGACCATTATATAGATGAATGGTTCCATATCCTACAACACTAAGAGACCTATCATCACCAACATAAATATGTTTGGTGTTACAATCATTTAAAGAAGAAAACATGGATTTATTTTTAGCCATGTGGTAAGAAGCTCCAGAATCAATGAGCCACTCTTGAGAAGGAGAAGAAGAAGATACATTTAATGCATAACCAGATCTTGATGCTTGACAACCACAAGCAGAAAGTTCCATGCCTGAAGATGAAGGTGAAGAGTGCTCCAAATTGATGTTGTGCTTCTTCATTGCTGCTTCTAAGGCTTCCATCTTATTAAAACATTTGGAATCTATATGGCCATCCCGATTGCAAAAGTTGCAATGTCTATCTGTCTTCTTCCCTTTGTTTTGATTTTCCTTATTATTTTGGTAATTTGATTTTTCAGTTTGTGGCTGAAATTGCTTAGGGCCCTTGTTTGGTTTAGGACCATATTTTTAAGGATACTTCTTCTTGGGATTCTTTTGATATGGTTGTTGTTGGGTTGATAAGGCTTTCTTACAAGCATTTCCAGCAGTGATAAGACCAAGGTGTAAATTTTTTTCTTGTTCTCGTATCAAAGAATCACAAAAGGCATCAAAAGAGGGATTCTTGTAGGTGGATCCTGAAGAAATGATGGCTTCTCTGGTGGAATGGAAGTGGAAAAAAATACAGAGTATGTAGGGCCAAGCTTAGCAAGAATGCAATAGATCAGGCTACCATCGTCCTTTTTGATCTTGCAACCTTCTAAAAGAATTCGAGGGTCTTAAATTTGGACAAAAAATCTTTAATGGAGGAGAAATTATTGGGGTCCAAAGTAAGCAACTCATTTTCAAGCTGGTGGGCCCTGATTTGATTTTGAATGCCAAAAATAGTTTTTAGCTTTCCCAGGGCTTCATTAGGGGTGTCAATGTCAAGGATATGAAATCGAAGATCTTAAGCAATGGACATTCCTATCAACCCTTGTGCTTGATCTTGTTTATTTTCCCATTTAGCAGCTTTATCATCATCGGAAGGTTTAGTTTCTTGTCTTGTGGCTATTCTATAAAGCCCTTTACTTCTAAGTATATCTACCATGTGAGGTAGCCATTTGAAATAATTGGTGCTGTTGAGAATAACCGAGCATGCACTTTCCATTTAAAAAAAAAAACTGAAACTGAGAAAAGCTGAAACTAACTGCTCCAATGGAAAGATCTCGAAAATTAGGCCGTTTAAAAAAAAACGTCTTGAAAAACTGCTTCTGGATGAAGAAGTTATTCCTTTTGAAAAATTTGAGTTGTAGATGCCGAATAGTTACGGGAACGAGATGAAGTGCGGCTTTTTTAAAAAAAATTCCGCCCCTTTTAACAATTTTTTTTTTTACGAAAAAATCTTGAGAAGGAGACTTGAACCCAAGACCTCTATTCTCATAAACTAACCCCTCACCAAGTGAGATAGTAAAAGGATCACGTCATTGTATGAAAGGAGGAAGGGGGGTTTTTTGTTCTTTCTGTTTTTGTTTTTTTTTTACTCTTTGGTGTGCATGCCTTTTCCTGCACAAAAAAACACAAAAAATGAGCAAAAAAAAAAAAAACAAATGCAAAGCCTTACGGCAGAATGTTAGATTTTCGGTTAGCCTTATCAGAAAATATCAATTGTTTTAGTATTTCTGATTTCCCGAGATCGCATAAAGACGCAGGGAAAGAGCATATGTAGCAAAAAAAAATCCCATTTTCCTGTTTCTCATTTGCCGAGATTGCACGCAGTGCATAGCAAAGAACATACACAGAGAAGAGGGTATAGATCCAGGAAATAAATAAAACCTAAAACCCAAAAATGAAAAGAGGGAACCGAAATAACCAGAACTATTAACAAATATAACTGCAAAACAAATGCTTTATACCTCCAGATCTAAACTTTCATAACTTGGGTAGCTGGAAACCTTTTCGCATGAAATGAAAGGCATTACTCACTGTAACAGACACTCCTAACACAAACAAGAAGTTATCCAAGCCCAAAAATGTTCAGAAATAGTAGATCTACAAAACGGCATTCACATGCAGTCAAACCGGCTTCAGATTTTGATCAACAACAGACGCGACCCTCAAAATAGCTCTGATACCATGTAGGAATTTACAGGGTAAGTTCCTTAGATCAAGAACCAAAGGTCACTGCTCACGAATAGATCATAAATCAGTACACCAGTATAATCATGTGGTTAAAACCCTCAAAGAGGGAAACAGTCCACGGCGTAAGCCAACATAGCCACTTCAAGAAATTTATTAATATAAAAAGAAAAGTTACATATGTTTCTCTCATAAACGATTACTGGACAAATGACCCTCCATGCTCTTCAAATAGATATCATGGACCAATCGAGTGTTAAGCAACATATCAAGTGTCGTTAATACCGAGGTGAGAGATAACCGTCGGATCACTACAAATCGTGACCGTCGGATTATAATTTACGAATGTACATGGTAAAAAAACACACTTTACCTAAATCTACACTAGACTAAGTTATTCTTAAATATTTCCTATGTGTCGAAATATCCTAAAAAACATAAAGATTGATATGAAGAATTTCATATCAACACGATGCATCCATACTCCTTGCCGCCCTATGATGCAAGTATCCTGCCATACTTCTTCCACCCACATATCCTTTGAAAGAGGATATGTCACATGATGGCCAAAATATTTCAAGAGTAGCCAACGCAGCTAAGCCTCCTGCTGCCCAGTGTCATAAATTTTCAAGTAGCTTTCCAGCCTCTTGCTCACCATCCACACCCATTCATCCAAATGTGAGTGCCTCCCATCATGCTCTAACTTGGTACTCTTCCAATGAAGACTACCATCCTCCCAAATTAGACTCCTCCTCTTGCATTTCATGGGATGTTGAAATGCAACTCCTTGGAGATCTCCTAGAGAAGATCTCACACCAATGATCCTCTTGAACCCATAAGGATTCAAGTGTGCTGGAGGCAAAACCTCCTCACTGCTGCTTAAAGACAACGCTATTAATCTCTCAATCTCTCCAATGATGTAGTGGTTGTCTCATACTCCAAATCAAAGATGAACACATGGTTTTGTATAAGAGTGTTTTAGACAAGGTTCATCTCATCCTGCAAAAGTTCACACCCCAACCTCAAGTTTTGTGTGCAACTCAACAAAGGCACATGAGGATGATGGTTCATCCCTTCCTTGAATAATTAAAGGTTGCATAATGCAGTGCATTTCTGTTGCTCCTGATTAGCAATATGGAATGGTATATATCCCTCCATAAGATTTGCTGAAATAATAGGAGATGGAAACTTAGGCATACCTTGGTGAAATTTGGAAATATATTGTATGGCTGTAAGAGTTCCTTCCTCCAATGTGCGGGCTTCCCCAACTGCTGATGATGATGACTGATCCTCCCTAGTTGCATCAGCGCTAGTACATGCTTCTTCCAATGGTGGTGAGGGTTTCTCCTCCTCTGATTTCTCGTTGCCAAATTTTCTAATCAACCTTTGAGTAAACTCAACAAAAGTGGTCACTCTTGCATGACTCAAATGGCTGAACCACCAAATGTTTGCTTCACCCTTAAGGTTTTGTGCTGCAATCTCTACAACCTCTCTTTCTACCACTGGATGTAGTAGGAAGAATGCATCTAGTTTCCATGCCCAAGCCCTTGCTGTAGATGATCCATCAAAAGTAGACAATAGAAACCTATTTCCTTTGATTCTCCCTTTGTTGCAAGGTCTCCTTTCTTCCCCCAGCTGAATGAATTGTGGGAAAGCTAGAGTCTCCTTGAAGGCTCTAGGTTGAGATTTGTACTCAATAAGGTATTTACTTAGAATCTTATGATCCAAGTATCCTCCATATTTCTGCAATTTGTCCTCTTTTTCAAAAGAAAAGGGCATAGTCCCACTGCTTCTTTCTTCTCTTCTTTGCTTGACCTGCTTGTTGAGGTCCTTTATAGATATGAAAAGAGATGAGATAAAACTCATTCTCTCCATCATTCTGATCTTCTTCTTTGTATTCTTATTCTTCTGATAGCATAATGGCTGAGATCCACAGGCTGAGCCAAGATTATGCTTCGATACCATTGTAATATCCCAAAATGGGGATGCAACAATATGTGAACACAATAATGAAAGGGAAATGATACATCAACACATAAAATGTAGGAAGATCCTAATAGCCATCATATTAAGATCATAGCAGCAAATGTATACAAATCCTTGAGGAAATAATCACTCAAGCCAGGAAAAACAAGCCTCAAGAGAACATGTACATGGAAAATGAAGATCACTGCTACACAAAAAATAACCAAGGCTATAACAACGTAGTTTTATTAGAGACAACTGCTACTGGAGTATGTAAATACATGGATATGGAAATATACAGCTCATACAATGTTGGGAATGGAGATATAATCTCCCAAACACAATTTCAATACAATCTTGGAAGGATTAGATGAAATATGCAAAAGTGAAAAAATGTCGGAGTTGCAATCCTAGGATTGAGTAGCAACTGCAACTCAAGATCTAGATGGAGATAGTTGTAGATAGAACATGTGATGAATGAATCTCATCCAATGGATCCTTTAGGTGAAAGGCTGATCCAATCACTGAAGATCTCACCCTCCAACATTCGCTGCAAACCCTTCTGCAAATTCACACTGAAAATAACGTAGTCAAGGAGAGGGACTACACTGTAGGAGATAGAAAATGTATTGGCCAAGTGCCAAGATCTGAAATTTGCTTTGGAATCTTCCTTACTGATATCTCAAAGGAATAGAAGCTCCCTCCTCTGAAAAACAAACTCCGGAAGTGGTGTTGTGAAACCTCCACTGCAACACCCTGCAACACAATGTTATACTTTAGCAGAAATAACGTTGTAGCTGAAGGAGGTGGCTTGGCCTTGAGCCTGGATGTGGAGAAATGAAGTACAATCTCCCTCAAGAGGCCTATCAAGAAAGGAGAAGGGATTCCTAAATAGGAATGCCTTGTGCTAAGCAGCACAAAAATCTCAACTAAGTAGTTGAAGAAAGCACAATAGTCTAACATACCACAAATTCAATAATCCATAACATGTCTTACTATGGCTGCCTTGCCCTCCTCTTATACAAATGGAAGCCCTCTCACCTTGGGTCTAACTCATTAGGGTTTCCTCCACCAAGGAATCTTCCTCCCACTATCTCTGAGCTGTCTCCAAAGATGACCTCCACCTCTTATCCCAACACTGTTGACTTGGTCAAACTTGATCTTGTCCACATGAAAATGCCCCTTTTCACACATGAGGGTGTGAAATCAAGCTCCTATGATGATCCCTTTTCACATTATGAGGGATTTTATTCCTATTTCTAAAATGTATGGGCCTCCTTACCCATTTATTCATCTCCTAAGTGTAAACAAGAAAAATCAATATTCCAATTAGTTGCATGCTAATTTTGAAATATTACACATTTTTTGGTGATAATAGGTTGCCTCGCAACGTATGAGAGCTAGGAGAAAATCGTATGACCGAAATACGTTGTAAGAACACAATCCGATAGAAACCGAAGGGGAGTAAGAGAGAGAGAGACATAACTGAAGCGAAGCGAGGAAGGAATTGAGGGGGCGAGACCTACTAACTGATATAAGTCTCTTTTTGTTTTGGAATACATGACCTCAATGAGGTGGGGGAGGCATACCCATACCCACTGAGATAACTGTTACAAATAATAATTATTAGCCCAATAATGTGGGTCTGAGCTACAAAATATATGATATATGATACATGACATGAAGGAATCAATGGGCTAGAAAATAATACAATGGATACCATATACTGAATGCACTTAGAAAAAGGCCAGGACTGAATACAATAAATTATAAGTACATGAGACATAATTCTCCTCCATATGACATGGGGAGGGGGGATCACAACCAAAGAAGCCCTGCTGAACAAGAAAGGGCTCTAAAGATATGAATGGATCATCTGAATGAGACATGCATGCTGGGGGCACTGCAAGCGGCTGGAACCGAACCCATAAAATCTGCAGAAATGCATCTAAGGTTGGAACATAACCTGACGCCATCCCGAAATGTGGGGGATTACCTGAATGGCCACCCCCTCATGAGGTCTGAAACATCTCACGCACACCCAGGAATCACTGGTACAATCTGTTGGATCATCGAACCATCAAGTATATGATTCCCAATCATGTGATAATGAGCTGGGGTCGAGCACGTGAGAAATAACCAAGTCAAAGGGAAATAATGATTCCCTTTGCTTGATCTGAGGTATCAAATAATGATGAAACCTGGAACCAACGTACACTACCCTCTAGACCGTTATTCTGGAATTTATGTGCTGAAGTCGATAGAATAGAGTTTTCCATAGCTGAGGCAATAAGGAATCCTCAACTAAGGTGCGAGGGAGCATAGTAGAGTGACTGATGGAATGTCACCAAGGATAATGAGGGAAACTGATAGGTGGACTAACGAATTCCCTTGTCAGAGTATAAAATGCATGTTTGACCTAAAAACAACTGACTCGATTCTGGACGGGATACTGAGGGACAATATGGATGGAGGAAAAAAATGTGCAACATAGGATAAATTTGACACAAAGATGGATGGTGTAACAAGAGATAATTGGACTAGGGACAAACTCCATGAACGTGAGGATGACTCAACTTGGATGCTCTGAACAAGGGTGACTCGATGATGCTGCCACACAGGATAGGCCCAGGGGGACCATAAAAAAATGAGTAAATAATAGTTACTCATGATGAAAATAGACACACGAGGTGACAAGGGCCAAGGAAAAGTGGTACCAAAGTAAAAGTGGCTCAGATGAAGAAATTTAGTTTAAATTGGCAGAAAAGTGAAACTTCATGGAAGAAATGGCTTTCGGGTGAAGTGTCAAATTAAAAAAAAACAAAGAAAGACCCATTATAGTACTCAGTGAGAGATTTCCAATGGTACTGACGGTTCATCAAACTGAGCTATGGTTTGGTTGCAATGGGAGACAAAAAAACTAGGGTTTTTCCTATAAAAGGTAGTTTTTCCTCCAATTTCAATTCATTTGATAAGTGAGTTGTGGTGAATTTGGAGAGGAGAATAAGGCCCTAAATATTATGGAGATCATAGTAGAAAAACCAACCGTGAGAATCAGGATCTGTGACTTTCAGGAAGGTGGCCTTACTTGTCTAAAAATGGCCTTAATGTTTTGTGGAAGAATGGTTCCTGGTGAAGAATCAAGGTAAGAAAAGAATACGTGAATGAAATACTAGATAAGGTCTAGGATAATCCCCACCCACTAAGTAAAAAATGGGGACTTAGTGGTAAGTGTTGTATCACATAGAGCAGAATGTTTGAAAATATGGTATCAAGCGTCTATGATATGCGATGTATATATATTGCTCGCTGAAGAGGCTGATACGACAAAATATCGAAGGAATGGAAGGATAATTGACCATACCTAGATCTTTTGGGTTTAGGCCGAGACTTATATTAATCATGTGAGAATATGGCCAGGGTTGCCTTCATAACCCCAAGCATGGGATACTGCCCCCAAGCGTATGTGATGGAGGGGAGTGGTCTAGTATGCGAAAGGTGGGAATGATGCTCCTAGCTAGAGGAGTTTGTGGAGTGCCATGATATTCCAAGTACTCAAATAAGGGATTCAAGCATTTAGCCCAAATGTCACAATATCCTCCAGAGGATGATGAGGAGATGTAAGGGCATAGGTTCCCCCCTTGTAACATGCTATGAGCATGCAAATTTTTTTTAGAATAGTGGAATCTAAACAAATTTTGATAATTTGGTTCACAATTTGTTTATGTTATGGTTGGCTTCCTGTGGGAAGAATGGATAGATACAATTAGAGAAAGGAAATAGTGGATTACCAATCTCATTTGGAACTGCATATATGAATCAAATGGAATGAATTTTTGGGTTCACATACATGGTGTCACTATACCAAAGAGTGGCTTCAGAGATAATGAACTGGTGCTCACCTAGAAAGCATAGAGGTTGGTAAACAACAATGTCTAAGGGATTGGATTTTTGACGTAATATGAAGGAATGATTAAGTGGATAATCCCTAGAGTGATATAAAGTGATATGAGACTCTAAGGTTCTTCTAAATGAGGAAGAATAATGGTAATAGAGTCAACACTACCAGATTCACCAAGAGGGTTGGGGAAAATTACTTCTCCTGGACTCTCAAATATGGATGTCCACTTACCCAAAAATTGAGTGTCAATATAATGGCCACAAGGTGTATGTGGTTTAAATTCATGGGTTCAAAGTAAGGGGTTATTGAACTATTTGACCTCACTATGGATGATTTATTTGGACTCCACAACATATTGGTTATGCATTAGGGGAATTTTGAGTTCTAAAATGGGCCTCCTAAGAAACTTGTATAACAAAAATAAACTTTATAAGAACCAATAGGATTCAAGATGATGATATCAACCATGGGGGATGATTCACCATTTTTGGAGTAAAAAAGTAAAACTAGTAAAACTACTTTTTCAACTCGTATTTTCAACTTATCTCCCTACTATTTTACTTAAATTTGGAGTGGAATAATCATTGGATGCAAAATTTAATTCCTCATCCACGGAGTACCCATTTTGCATACTTTAGATGGACTCTACTACACGAAAAATGTGAAATACATGAAAAAACGTGTTTGCAAACATGTTTTTCATGTATTTCTCATTTTTCGTGTAGCAGGGTCCATTGAAAGTATGAAAAATGGGTACTCCTTGGATGAGAAATCAAATTTTGCATCCAATTGGTGTTTCCACTCGAAATTCCATAAACCCATAGTGAGCTAAGTTGAAAATAATAGTTGAAAAAATAGTTTTTCCTTTTTTCCCTCTAAAATTTGATGATGTAATCAAATATTATTTACAATTTCCTTAGGAGGCCCATTTTAGACCTCAAATTTCCCTTAATGGGTCTTTTGTAGAAGGAAATACGGATGATGGTGCATATCTTCCCAAGGATAATCAGACATGGTCATGGCTTCCATGATGTCTTCATCTGAATGGAAGATGGGAAAACTGGAGGAAGTGAGACCACTTGATTTGGAGGGACTACCTGAAGCATCATCATGAGAAACAAGGTTCACATGTGCATCAACAATAGGAGGGTATGAATGAATAGTATATGGTATATCTACCGATGTTGAGACATGGGTATTCGATGAAGGAGGTTAGACCGAATCAGAATGGAGATCTTTAGAAGAGTCCTTAGACAAGGATCTCATGGATGAAAACAGGTAGGGAATAGTAGCAGTGGAATCCATAATCTTGATATCAGGAGGAGGAATCAAAATGTGTGGTTCCTATTCTGGTTTAAGAATGGTCCCAGAACCAGTGGGTAAAGAAGTGCCGGGTTCACTATGAGCGACCACTATTTCAAGAAGTGCCTGACGGGTATCCTGAAAATCTTCGAGACGAGGAAAGTGATGAGAGTAGTGGCCAAAGTTTTCACACAAAGAAAAAGGGTGACTCATGCGTAATGATTTGTTTTTCCTGGCTAAATCAAGTAAGGTAACATAGACCTATGGGTGTTGAGAGTCAGGAAACGTATCGTCGACCACCTATTTGAGATGAGGGAGTTCAGGAAAATTATTAGTGGCATGCCCAACAAAATCACGCAAAGCACATGAAGGTGTCAACTTTGGAGGCTGAGTTGGAGTTGGAGTTGTTTGGGGAGCCTTATACTTAGGTTCCTTCTTTTTGGCTTTTCCCCCTCTCCAAATGTTGCTGCAACATAAGTAGGTTCCTGTTGAGGTTGCGGTGGAACTGCAGGAAAGGAAGGGGTCATCACGACCAATTGAACTAGGGTCAAATAATTATATGGCTCGAGTTGATATGGTGGATTTTTTTCTGGGGGATCAATGTACTAGAATGGGATCCCTAGGGTTAAATTTGGTAAACTCAACATAGCCATGAAAGAAACATAAAATACTCCAGATGGGGGAGCAAAAAACAGTATCTGAGCTAAAGGATAATATAGAAATTTTAATACAAATTATGTATTTCCTGGATTCTCCTAATCTAACAATTATATGCCACTGTTAAATATAGAATCGCTTCTACAAAAATTCTTGTGGAAATTTAAAACACGATTCCCAATTGCAAACACATGAAGAAAGATCAATCACACATAACACATATGTTTTTACAGGGAAATCATAAAGATAAAAACCCCACTATCATATATTATGTATATATCATGGATCATGAAACAATCTCATACAAAAATCTAACCCAAGAGCTCTCAGTACACAATCGTCTCACACTGTCATACAAAAATTGGCAAATACATGCGCCAATTTACTGCCTCTTGACAGCTTGCCTCCATTGCGCAATCCTTGCTGATCACAATCCATGAATGAATGAGATCCATGCTTGTATCGACTACGAAATCCTAATTGGAATCTCAAACGTGTGTGTGGTTTCACGAGTGCACCCACTGATATCACATCTGATTGTCAAACTATCCCTTTAACCTATCTCTCAACTAGGTCTCCACTGGATCTGACATGCATGTAGTTAACAGTAGTAAATATTCAGTTTCATGTGAGACCACTGATTTTGAATTAATTAAATAATTAATTCACTGATATCTCACTAGTGTATGTTCAGTTACAACTAGCACAACTGAGTTTAACTCACTTAACTGCGTTAAACTACTTTACAACACACATAACTACACATCCAACTCTGTTACAACTTCAAATCACTCAGTTACAACTAAGTCCACTTGCATGTCCCACCAACCAAAATTTGAACATGAATTTCCCATATCTAACTAGTTTTCCACTTCAGTTAACTATTTCCAAGTGCTCTATGAGAATAGATTAATATTTATTGTCCAACTATTATTAAGGGATAATAATAGTCGAGATGCATCTATAAATAGAAATGCGATCTATAAATAGACTTCGCACATACATCTAAAAATATAATATCATCTATAAATAAATTTTTCTCACCATTTATAAATAGAATTCCACTATAAATAGAATTTTCTCATCTGTTCTAAAAATAGACTTACACCTAAAAATAGCCCGAGGTTCAATCCTAGTGTAGGTGCTTAATTTTCACTAGGATCATCATCTTGTTGAATCTCAACACTCCCTGTCAACAAGAAAGGGATTATCCTTCACCCCGATCCTGTTTCTAGGGTATTCGAATTTTCTCCTGTTGAGCGCCTTAGTTAGAATATCTACATCCTGATCTTCCGTAGGAATGTAATGAAGCAACATGACCTTCTGCTGCACACAATCTCTGATATGATGATACTGGATATCTATATGCTTACATCTATCATGAAACACAAGATTAATTGAGAGTTTAATGCAACTATGATTATCACAATGAATCACTATAGGATCTAAATGAGAACCAAAAAAACCAACCAAGATCTTTCTCATCTAGATAGCCTCACATGCAGCTTGACTTGTTGCCATGTATTCCAGTTCTGTTGAATTGAGTACCACTGATCTTTGTTTCCTGTTGTACCAAGAAATAGCTGTAGATACGATATTGAATATCCCCCCTGATGTGATATTTCTGTCCGTTGGGTTGCCCATCCAATCCACATCTGTGAAGCCATGAAACTTCACCTCATCCATCTGTCTGTACCATAAGCCATACTTAGATGTGCGCCTCAGGTATCTCAGGACATGCTTGCCCGCCTTCCAAAGGAGCTAGCTAGGCTTAGCCATCGCTTGAATGAGTTGGTTCACCGCATAGCAAATGTTCAGTATTGTATTCACTAAATATATTAGTGAACTCACTAACTATCGATAGACAATAACATCCACTACCTCTCCAGATGTAACGTCCTCTTTCCTCTAGTTTCCTCCTCTAGTTTCCTGGAAGAGGAGTATCCATGGGTTTGCAGCCTTCCATGTGAAACTTACCCAGTATCTCCCTTTCATAGTTTCCTTGAGACAAAAAAAGTTCACCTTCTCGCTGCCATATTTCCAATCCAAGGAAATAATGAAGGAGGCCCATATCCTTCTTCTCGAACTCCTTTGCAAGATCCTCCTTGCATGAGTGTATCAGATGCTCATCACTAGTCAGTATTAAATCATCAACATAAAGAAAAATGATTAAAAGCTTACCCTCCACCACAATTTGGTATGGGTTTTCATCTACCTCACTCTTGGTGAAGCAAAGTCCAGTGAAATAGCTGTCGATGTGAGTGTACCAAGCACAGGGTGCTTGCTTCAGCCCATAGAACTCTCTTTTGAGTCTGCACACATGTGACTTGCTGCTGAAGATATTAAATCCTTCAGGCTTCTCAATTTACACTTCTTCCTCACTGATCCCATTCAGAAACACAGTCTTCACATCCATCTGATGTAATGTTCCTAAATTAGCTTCAACTAATTGGAACATTAATTTTGCCTTGTATATTTTTGCATTTCATGATTAAGGAATAAAATGTAAAGGAGGACATGAAAAAATCCTTAAATCAAAGAATAAATAAATGCCCAATGTGAAAAAGGATAAATATGGGCCTTTGTAATAAAATTCACTTGTGTGTGAAACAAGATTGAGACATTTTATTGGGTCAATAGGACCAAATCTCAGTTCTGTCCAGATTCATTGAACCTCTTAGACAAACTGCGCAGTTCTAGAAGGAGGACATCAGTGTGAAAAGGAGAAATTCATTTGAGGTGGCTTAGGGTTTGTGTACACCTTCAAGTTATAAAAAGGAGGAGAGGGCTCATGTAAAGGTTGTTGAAGTATTTTCGAAATAGAGGTTGCTTAAGCAACTCTAGCTTTCTTGGCTGTTTAGCGTAAGGGAAGAGGATTTCCTGTTTAGGAATCCTCCCTCCTTCCTTGAGTAGCTCTTGGAGGAGATTGTACTGAAATGAGCCACTATCAGGTTAAAGACCAAGCTCCATCTCCAGTAGCAGTGTTAATCCTGTTGAGGGTTTTGCAACTGCTTGAGTTGCAGCAAGTGGTATCCTAGATCTGCAAGGATCTAGTGTTTTTGGAGGAGTTCTCTCTCAAGGAGGGTGTCTTATGACCACCTGGAAGAGGATATCTCTCCCATTTTTTATTCAGATCTATATTTTATAGCTTTTACTTCAGTATCATTGAACTACTGCACAGTCCCTTCCATGAACTGTATTTTCTGCATCTAGGCTTTCATGTAAATTCAGTTGTTGTGCAAATCTGCTCTCAAGTGATTGAGGCTTGCCTCTCACTTTGTAATTCTTTATAGTATCTAATGTTTTATGCTATTTTAGATCCGATTCCATGTATAATAAAAGTCATCTTTATAAATTCTAAGTATTCTACAGTTCTGTAGCTTTAAAGTCAGATCTACTCTTGTACATGCATTATTTTGATGAAATCCCAAGGGGATCTTGTAGAGAAGGCTGAGTAGTTTCTAGATCTGGTATGGATCTGATGTTTCAGCCATAGATATGTCATATATCTGAGTTTTCACTTAAAACAGATGAATCTTCAGAAAAATAATGCTGTAATAGTCTGCAGTCTTTTTCTATGCATTGAAGCAACTCATTTTGGGGTTTTCCTTCATAGAAATGTCTGTTTTTCCTTGCATAAGACATATGAATCTTATTCTGAATATACATAATGAAATTTCTACATAAACTCAGCCAAGCCCTTTAGAAATTACGCTATCCATGCTTCAGCACTTTTCTGCATAATTTAGGTCATGGGAAATCAGGGTTTTTCTTGACTAGACGGGAAGGAGGAGTTGTTTAACTTAGAAAAACACATTTTTTTTTGCTAAAATTCGGCATGTGAATCCCTCTTGACCTAATATAACATATTTTAGAACCTCGACCCTTCATTTTATGCAGATTTCTGGATAAACCTATTTTAGTGCATACAAAGCTGCTTTTCCCCATGTTTCTGATTTTGAAAGCTGAGTAAAGAGTGCTGTTTTTATTTCTATTGGTTTCTAAGAATTCCAAGACATATTATATGGTAGCTGAAGCCATCATACTTGAAGAATGAATTTTTCAGGCATGATTTGCTGAGTAAACCCTTTTGGGATATTACCTCTCGACAAGAGTCTGAAAAGGGCTAGATAGCCTCTAGATCTCACCCTCTCTTTAGAGGTGACATATAAAGTAAATTCCCCTTCAGTAAATCTCTAGTTTAGATCAGATTGTTGATTGTTAATGTCTTGAAAAGGAATATCTCACTGATACCAGTTTGTGGGAGATTTGTTTAGTGAACCTAAACCCATTTCTTTCTGCTGAAATCCCACATATCAGTCCCACACAACATACACAAGAGGAACCAATAATTTTTCTGCATTTTATTTTCATATTTTTCCTTATACAATGTTCCTATTCAGTAGCTGGGCAAGATTCCTGAAAAAGGAACATTACAGTGGTATCAGAGCATGATCTCTGGCACAGCCTGTGAGATCAAGCTATCAGTGAATTAAGAGCAGAAGCAGAGATCATATTGATGGAGAGGATGAGATTACTCTCATAAATTTTTAGATCAGAGAAGGGCCTCTCCAAGGAGGTTCAACCAATGGAATAAGAAGGGTGTAGTGAAACTCCAAGAGGGTTTCAAAGCAGAAGAAGCTAAAGTGAAATTCCTAGAGAATTTCAGGAAGATGAAGGAGTACCCAATAATTATTATGATGTGTGTGAGCATTTAGCCACACAATCTGATTTATAATGTTGTCACATCCCCACTTTCTTGCTGAGAGAAAGAGGAGAAAAGGAAGGAATGACAGAAAAAGAGATTCCCTCACTCTTTTTCCAGACCTTGGAGGATATTCAAGAAGATCTCAAGGAGGTTGAGGGGGTAGAGACTTGTACCAGTGCTAGCACAACCTTGGAGGAGAAACCTTCATGTTAAATGGAGGAAGACTACACATTTTTAGAAGAAGTTCTTGCTTCTACATTTCACCAAGGTATGGTCAAGGATTCATCTGTTCTCATTTCAGCCCATTGCATGGAGAGATCTACATTTCCATGTGCTGCTAATCTAGAGAAACAAAGTTGCACTGTGCTGTGCAAGAGCAGTAAGGGATGAATAATATCTTCCCTTGGAGATATCAAAGGGGCTACATTTCACAAGCCCTTGAGATGGAGAAGGTGAAAAAGCATGAGGATACCAAGAGAATATGGGGAAGAGGGCCAATCTCATTCCTATCTATTACAGAAGGTTGATGCACCTAAAGAGGTGATTGGATTGCACAGTGGAAGCATGGAGGGTTTTCTCCATTCATGTATTTAGTCACCACTAGATGATGTCTCATTTCCTAGAGACATTGCACCAAGAAGTCCACTTGATCAACAAGAAGAGGTGAATGCTTCACATGGTAAGGCATTGCCCATTGATTTCAGAGAAGTGGAGACCTTGGGAGGTCTTGATGCAGTGCTAAGAGTCTTGGGTAGGCTTAAGGAGGAGAGAAGCAGTCTCTCAACATCATCCACACCCACTCTCATTTATGTTTCTACACCGTGGCAGGAAAAGCAGGGGAAGGATAGCATCCTTCCCACATCTACATTGGGCATGGGAGCTATGCATGCACATGACTCTTGGGAAGAGTTATTACAGTCTTCTCTCTTCTCTTTGAGAATGGAAGGAGGCTCATCTATGAGCTGCTCCCGTTGCATGAGAAAAAATTGTGGTAAGGGTGTTGATTATTTTGATATATCTCATGTATACATGCATCCCTTAACCACATATGTGTAGGATGTTGCTCCAAGGAGGAGAAATCTTACTTTGAGGCTGCATGGTCTACTTGAGGCCATGAGCAATGTTGATATCCACTCCCTAGGAGGACTTGGGAAGGAATTTTTATTTGGAGGAAATTCTCACATTGGCTCATCCATCATTTATTTCCTCCATGATTATGAAGAGATTGGGTCAACATGCAAGTGGTTGGAAGACCACATTTTTCAGCAGTCTCTTTTGCATTTGAGGTTCAAACTGCGTTGGTTGCAAATGAGGGATCACTGCCCTTCACATTTGCTACATATGGCAGCCAACATTATTTTTATTCTTTCTTCTTATGTTGCTGATATTTCCATTTTTATGAGGAGCATATGTGGGAGAGAGACACATTGTATGAGTGTGTCTTGTGGGGGCAAGAATCCCCATACTTTTTGCAGTGCATGCTCTAAAGGGTGCATGAGATATGATATGGTTGCCATACTAAAACAATTGCTTCTTTATGAGGTGAGCCATATGAGTTGGGGTATGCCTCTCACTGATGTTGGGGAGGAGCTTTTCTATGGAATACTAGGCTGGGAGGTAGTTTAGTTCATTTTGATGATAGCATGGGTGTGGGAGACACTCATTGGGAGAAATTTTCCCCATGCTCTTTATCACTCCTACCTTAATGAGGCCCTTCAACAACAAGAAGATTACCACTTGCACCTTCCATTTTCTCATGATGTACACTTGCTATCTTACACTTGGATGAAATCATTGGAGGACAGATTCATTGCTTATCATTTTCAGCCATGGTGGAGACTGTTGAAGGAGGAGGCCACAAGAAGAAGGGGGGGGGGGGAAGATTTTGCAGCACCCTTGCAGTTGCTTGAGGATAAGCAACATTTGGGAGGGGGAGACTGTAATGTTCCTAAATTAGCTTCAGCTAATTGGAACATTAATTGTGCCTTGTTTATTTTTGCATTTCATGATTAAGGAATAAAATGTAAAGGAGGACATGAAAAACTCCTTAAATCAAAGAATAAGTACATGCCCAATGTGAAAAAGGATAAATATGGGCCTTTGTAATAAAATCCACTTGTGTGTGAAATAGGATTGAGACATTTGATTGGGTCAACAACCAAATCTCATTTCTGTCCAGATTCATTGAACCTCCTAGACAAATTGCGCAGTTCTAGAAGGAGGACATCAATGTGAAAAGGGGAAATTCATTTGAGGTGGTTTAGGGTTTGTGCACACCTTCAAGTTATAAAAAGGAGGAGAGGGCTCATCTAAATGTTGTTGAAGTATTTTCGAAATAGAGGTTATTTGAGCAACTCTAGCTCTCTTGGTTATTTAGCCTAAGGGAAGAGGATTTCCTATTTAGGAACCCTCCCTCCTTCCTTGAGTAGCTCTTGGAGGAGATTGTACTGAAATGAGCCACTATCAGGTTGAAGATCAAGCTCCATCTCCAGTAGCAGCGTTGATCCTGTTGAGGTTTTTGCAACTGCTTGAGTTGCAGCAAGTGGTATCCTAGATCTGCAGGGATCTAGTGTTTTTGGAGGAGTTCTCTCTCAAGGAGGGTGTATTGTGACCACCCGGAAGAGGATCTCTCTCCCATTTTGTATTCAGATCTGTATTTTATATCTTTTACTTTAGTATGATTGAGCTACTGTGCAGTCCCTTCTATGAACTGTGTTTTCTGCATCTAGGGCTTTCATGTAAATTCAGTTGTTGTGCAAATCTGTTCTCAAGTGATTGAGGCTTGCCTCTCACTTTGTAATTCTTTATAGTAGCTGATGTTTTATGCTATTTCATATATGATTCCATGTATAATAAAATTCATCTTCAGAAATTTTGAGTATTCTGTAGTTCTGTAGCTTTAAAGTCAGATCTACTCTTGTACATGCATTATTTTGATGAAATCCCAAGGGGATCTTGTGGAGAAGGCTGAGTAGTTTCCAGATCTGGTATGGATCTGATGTTTCAGCTATAGATATGTCATTTATCTAAGTTTTCACTTACAACAGATGAATCTTCAGAAAAATAATGCTGTAATAGTCTGCAGTCTTTTTCTATGCATTGAAGCAACTCATTTTGGGGTTTTCCTTCATAGAAATGTCTGTTTTTCCTTGCATAATCCATATGAATCTTATTTTGAACCTAAATAATGAAATTTATGCATAAAATCAGGCAAGCCCTTCAAAAATTATGCTATCCATGCTTCAACACTTTTCTGCATAATTTAGGTAATGGGAAATCAAGGTTTTTCTTGACTAGATGGGAAGGAGGAGTTGTTTAGCTTAGAAAAACGCATTTTTTTTTGCTGAAATTTGGCACGTGAATCCCTCTTGACATAATATAACATATTTCAGAACCTTGACCCTTCATTTTACGCAAATTTCTGTATACACCTATTTTAGTGCATAAAAAGCTGCTTTTCCCCATATTTCTGATGTTAAAAGCTGAGTAAAGAGTGATGCTATTATTTCTATTGGTTTCTGAGCGTTCTAAAACATATTCTATGGTAGATAAAGCCATCATACCTGAATAATTCATTTTTCAAGCATGATTTGCTGAGTAAACCCTTTTGGGATATTACCTCTCGAAAAGAGTCTATAGACAGAGTCTGAAAAGGGCCAGATGGCCTCCGGATCTCACCCTCTCTTTAGAGGTGACATATATAGTAAATTATCCTTCATTCAATCTCTGGTTTAGATCAAATTTTTGATTGTTAATGTCTTAAAAAGGAATATCTCACTGATACCAGTTTGTGGGAGATTTGTTTAGTGCACCTAAACCCATTTATTTCTGCTGAAATACCACATATCAATTCCACACAACATACAAAAGAGGAACCAAGCATTGGTATGCATTTTATTTGCATATTTTTCCTGATACATCGTTCCTTTTCAGCAGCTGGGCAAGATTCCTGAAAAAGGAACATTACATCTGATGATTGTGCCAACCCATCTGCGCTGAGAGAGCAAGGATGGTACTTATGGAAGAATACTATGCGAGAGGCGCAAAGGTTTCTTCATAATCAATCCCCTTGATCTGTGAGAAGCCCCGGGCCACAAATTTGGCCTTGTATTTGTCAACACTCCCATCAGCAACTTGCTTTACCTTGTAGATCCATCTTGAACCTACCACTGATTTATCAGCAGGCCTTGGAACAATTTCCCAAGCACTGTTCTGACAATGGAGTCATACTCCTTCACAATTTCATCTACCCATGTGGGCTACTGCACTACTTCCTAAAAGGAATATGGCTCATTCAAAATACATTTTCTCATGAGAGCCATGTATCCATTAAATCGGTCAGGAGATTGTCTTTGTCTGTGCTGTGAAGTAGGGGATCCTACATTCTGCGCAACATCAAGTCTCAGCCTATCAAATTTTGTGGTACACCTTCTACCAGTTATGATGTTTAGCTCTGCGTGAGTGGACTCCTCCACTCTGTGAACCTCCTCCTCTGGCTGATCCACAAATAAAGACTCATCTTTGGGAACCAACAGTTCCTCCTCTGCATGCAAGTCTAGCTCCCTCTCAAGTGACAACTTCATGGCTTTCCCCTAATCAAATTTTATATCCTGTCGCATAAAAATCATCTTACTGTTAGGAAAATACACACGATAATTATGGGATGTTTATGTGTATCTCACAAATATCCCAACTGTAGCAGTCGGCTCCAGCTTCTTCTTGGCTTTCTTGGTCACATGCACATAAACATATGAGCCAAAAATCTTAAAGTGAGAAACATTCAGTTTCTTACCAGTGAAAGATTCTTTAGGTGTACTCATGCCAAGTGCTCTATGAGGACAATGATTTTTCACATAAACCGTAGTGTTTAACGCTTTTTCCCACAAATGCATTGGTAGGCCCTGATCATGTAGCATTGCTCGTTTTTCACCCACGATCGTTCTGTTCTTCCTCTCGGCAACCCCATTTTTATTTGGGTTATGAGGCGCTATGAGTTCTCTTTGAAATCCTTCTTTGCTAGGGAAGTCTTTGAATTCATTCGAGATGTATTCTCCACCATTATCTCTCCGCAGAGCCTTCACTTGCTTCCCCTACTCTTTCTTCCACAGAACTTTGAGAATGTTTGATCCTTCTTCCGCATGAATAAGATCCATCATTTACGATAAAATTCATCAACAAAAATAACATAATACCTATGTTTTTCTATTGAAGCAACCAAGAATGGTCCACACACATCTGTGTGAACTCTCTCCAGGATCACCGAAGTACGGTTCTCCTTTTCATGAAAGGTGGAATTTACACAATTCCCCATGGTGCAACCCTTGCACTGATATAATTGAGCAAGTGTTCCCACTGGAAGTCCAATAGATATTTGTTGCATGACTTTCAAGGCTCCATGATGAAGATGGCCCAATCATCTATGCCATAATTCACCCTCATCCCGGCTCACGAGTTTTTCTGCCTTGCCCATCATGGCAGCGCAACCATCTACCTCCAGCTTGTAGATATTCATAATTCGAATCCCTATCCTCTTGGCTTGACCTGTTGTTTTATGTCACAGGAAATATTTTCTATCACTGAAAACAACGTCATAGCCTCTGTTGGTTGAAACTATCGTCGCCAAATAATTTCCCTAACATAAATTATCAATCCGAGGGTTTCGTAGACTTACGAAGCACATGCATTGGAAATGCAGGATTGGAGTTAAACTATCCTAATCTAATGCTTTTGTCTCTGATTCAAGATGCAATAAACAACGGAAGAGGATTCTAACTTAGGAGAACCTGGCCGTCCTTCCTCAGATTACTGTCCTTAAGAAGAGAGACTAAAGAGAAGCAGTTTGTGATGTGTAGAAAGTGAGAGAAGAGGCTCCTAACTTAGGAGAACCTAATCATCCTTCCTCAAAAATTATACTCCAACAACATTACCACCGCATCATATAAAAAATTGGAAACATGCAAATGTATAAGAGAAAAACAACATGTGAAGAATAACCCTGTGTCAACATATATTAATGATGCAGAAAAACAATGAAAGTTTACAAAACCAAAACTTATTCTAGACTCTAAATATCCCTATCAATTATATCTATCATATCATTCTTATCTCCTATATTACGTATCAAAATGAAGGGAGAACACTCTATTTTATACATGAGTGCTTTGAAAACAAGATAAACAACTCATAATTACAAATCCACTTTTCTCTCAAACAATATCCCTATAATTACAAAATACGATCCCTTCAAATCCTCACTCATCTATCACAAATATTGGATGAGATATGTTATCCAAATCTCCATGATCTTCTCTTGGAATCTCCATGATATTCTCCTTGAAATATCCATGATCTTCTCCTTGGAATCTCCATGATCTTCTCTTTGGAAAAATCTTGAACAATTATCCTTTGAATTCTTGAAATGGTGGAGGAAATATTTGAGAAGCTTTTTGAATAATCCTTCCAAATAATCCTACACATTACAAAGATCATCCACATTTGAGATATTAGTGAAATATGTCAATTTTCCGATAATTAATCATATATTCTCTTATAATATTAAAAATAAATAAATTGGAAAATAATTAGGTGAACCCATGAAAATGGTATGGTCAATGGTTAAATGAGGTGATGGAATGTGAGAAATCATGAAGATAAATATGATGAAAATGCGACAATTACGAGACCCAACATACCCCCCGACTGAACTTGTTGCATGTCCTCATGCAACCTTGCATGGATTAAAAACTTTTGGCTTTGCATGATTATGGTTTTTAACAATGTATCATTCTAGGACTATGGTTTGAAATACATGTACTGCAACTTATATTTTCTATGGTTGGTTCTTGTGTTAACAACCATGAATATAAAAAATGTTGGTTCTTATGTTAACAACATTCATTTATTTTCTTTACCTTTTTTTTATAATACATGTATTGAAAATGATAAGTCATGTACTAGAAATGATAAGTCATTAATATGCATAAGAAAACCTTTTCTAATATTTTTGAATCATGCCAAAATAGATATCAATGTATGTGAACCAATTGCAATGAAGTGTAGTTTGGAAGAGTTATGTTGGTCGAAAATATGTGAGGTGATGAATGGAATGAAATGGTAATGAATATTCCCCCCCCCCAAACTGAAGATGTGTTATGTTTACGAAAAGGTGAAAGATGATGTAATATGGTGAGGGAATTTTCCAAGTTCATTTATTTTCAACATGTAAGATATTGTTTAATTAAAAATTAGAAAATAACATACCTTCACTTACCCAAACAATTGATGATATATGCAATATAAATGTAGCTATTGCTGCTTCCGGATCTAGAAAATGTCATGCTGATTTGCATGAGAGAAAATGTCATGCTGCTAGATCAGGAAAATATCATGGTGTTGAATCATGTGAATATCATGCTGCCGGATGAAGTGAAGGAATCTGAAGTGCTGCTTGGTTGTATGAATCAGAAGATGATTTTGAAAGTGGAACTGTCGTAATCTCACATGACTGAAGGAATGCTGTTGCAACTACTGATGGAGTCATGAAAAATATATAGTCTTCACCCGCTACATAACCTGATGGTAAAATTCTAGTCATGTGAATGAATGTGTTGATGTCGAGCATGAAAAGAAGTCATTGGATTACCGACCATTAATGGATGTCTTTAACCAACGTGAGGAAAAATCACCATTGATGTCAATGAGTGCCAAGGTACCCTAGTACATCTTGCAAAGTGTGAATAAATGATCTGATGTCGAGCCACTTGCAATATCCAACGATCAAGGACATTGATGTATTCCCATGAATGTCGGTGAGAGAACTTGTCATTAGGGCATACAAGCCTCAAGGTACTAATGATGACCCTAGTCTCTATCCTAGCTAAGGTGTTGAGGTCGATGGGTCGAGACTTGTTGAAAGGTGGGCCTTAAGGAATCCCACATTAGTCAACGCGAGTTTGTACAAAATGATTGGTAGGAATATAGATGAAATTTTTTTGTAGTAGAAATAGGTTTTTAGAAAAAGGAGATGTTTGGTTTTATTTACGAGGCAAAAGATAAAGTAGAAATGATGAAAAAATGTATGCATCTCTGAAAAGTATGCATGTGTGAAGTAAAAGTGGGCTTTTTTCATAAGCTTCTCTTTGACCCACACATAGCGCCAATCTCATTTCACTTGTTATATATTAGTATATGCATCCTAACTTTTGAACACAGATTCACTTAAAATCACTAGAAATTAATAATTTTTGGAAAAACATATATGTGACCCAAATAATGATAAGGTTAATGTAGTGAAATGGAGGTGGAGCGAAAGTGATATTATGGAAGGATGAATGTAAATGAAGTGAAAAATAAATGATAATTGAAATGATGTAAATGAAGTGAGAATGAATGATAATTCTAATGCCCAACATACTTTTATTACCCCCAACTAAAAGTATTGCATGTCATGCAATCTAATCATTTGATAACTTGATATTTTTACACAAGTGTTTTTTATTGGATTGCAAGAAGGTTGGTCATTGTGTGACACCCATTTAAAACATTTGAAAATAAATTTGTATGGATCATAATTTGATAGTATATAGCTTTTTGGTAAAAATAATGTTGGTTTTATGAATGAATGTGGGGCAATTTTTTTGTATGAAGTGAGGAAAGGAAGTGATTTTTTTCCAAAAATTATAACTCTAGATTTTTAAGGAATTATATGGTAAAAGGTTAGAAAATGACATACATTTATTTACTGATGAAGATGAATAAAACTCTTTTTATCGGCCTTTCTTGTGGTAGTAATTGTGAAGAGTCTGGAAAGTGTATAGAATCTGTGTTGTTGCCATCATGTCAGAATGAGCCAATTTGACCTTTGAATTCAACAACTCCATGCTCCCAATCAAGTAAATTGTTTCCAATATTTCCATTCAGTTGGGACCCAAAATCTGGAATTTGACAAAATTCATCTGCGATTGATGTAACAATTTCATCTTCCTCCAACTCATCTTGCACTAGTTTTTGTTGCGTTGCAGGTTTGGTTTCTAGTGCAGCCAAAGATCCAAGTTTTTGAGCATACATGGTAATCCAACATACGGTTGCTTCAAATGTATGGCCAAGATACACCTTTTACGTATGTCTGCATAAATGCAACATTGATTCCTACTGATATAGGTCCTTTCTTCACCATATTTGCAGCAATTTGATCTTTATCAATAGAAACAATGCTGAAATCGAAACATGTGCCACAATTTTATTCTTGTTAAAACTGCAAAAGCTGTCTTTTCCAATATATGGGTAGTTCTCTTCCCTCTCCAATATACTAGCATTCAGAGCATATTGATAAGAACTTTTCATAAATCTACCATTGCAACCAGAATCACATCATCTTGCATCTGAAGGATCACACTCATGATCACAGTCCACCAATTGTTGATTTCTCAGGCTTACCAGCTCCCCTTTCTTCTAAAAATTCATGCCTTCTAGTGCCCCGGTCGTGCTGAAAGCCCAGTAGGAACCGCACGATCCCTGATTCTTGACCTCCGTCACGGTTCCCTTCTCTCTCCAATTGAACTCCTTCGGAAGATCGTTCGTGGGAAAAATTGGGACATCATGGGCGTCTCTAACTAGTGGTGCCCTGAGCCCTAAATACTGTCATCTAAACTCTTCTTGTGTCAAATCAGATAATTTTGTGACACCATGGGAGGCATGGGGGTCGATATTTTGGTGCTACAAGTCTCTTAATAAATTGCTGTTGAATATGTCAAAGTGGTGCTCATGTCTTCCGACCCCAAGCATCTCTTACCGTAGCGCCTGAAGTTCCTGAAGTGCACTTCAACGTTGAACAGGGTGCTTTGATCAATGAGGATCGTTGGATTTGAACCTACTTCATCCATCACTTGAAGAATAATATCATCATCTGTCTTTATGGATGAGGCAAGGAAAATAATAGAGAAAATACCGAGATCCAAGAAATACTCAAAAATTTCATACGAAATGCTGCTCTCAATTTTAAAGTTTACATTGAATTTCAAACATTTTAGAGAAATTCCTGCAACAGCCTTTGGCTTCCCGTGAGGCTCTGAAACCGATTGAACAAATCTGTCCATAAATTATTGAGATCATAATGAAACTAGGAAAAAGGAGAAAATGTTGCAAACCAGATTAACCACCACGTGCCTTTCCAACAAAGTCGATAAGAGCATTAGATATATAAGTTCCAATCCACGATCTACGCGCTCAAATCTATTTACTGAAGGACATTTCCCTGGAGATTGAAAATAGTTATTTGGTGAAAAGAAATATTCTTATCAGCCTCTAAATCAGTCGCCGAATCAGCCTCCACCACCTCATAACCCTCCTTTTGGATAATCGACTTCCTGAGCCTCCCTGGAAAAATCTTCAAGAGATCATGGCTGCTAACAACCCGTCGAATTAGTCATGGTTTTGTCTAGATGCAGTTGTGGTCCCTCATCAGAATTTGACATGGATCACTGAACTCGATAGCCTCGACTGTAAATACGCGAGGACCACCACCTTGAGATCGAATGGTGGGGATTCATCGAGATATATAGCGGGAGTGGCTTGCGACATCCCTCTCTTGTGACCTCAACATAAATGAGGAGGGGGGTTGTGCATTTGGTGTGAGTTTTTGGGCATGGGCGCGATGGACTGTGATATATAATTGATCCTTTTGATAACACATGAAGAGTTTGATTAGCATTAACACCATCCCATGCGGTAAGTTGGGCGTGGTTGTTCCAGTATTTAAGCCCTTTATTTCTTTGATGGAGGACATGCCTCCATTTGGTGAACTTTGGGTTTTGAGGTACTGCCTTACCATACCATTTATTAATAGTGCTCAATGTCATTATTCTCTAGGGTCAGCCTCAAAGCCAAGCCAGATATGGCAATCAAAACCTGGGCACAAAAAAAACTATGGAGCGCTTGGAGCAGAAGGAGAATCAACAAAGAATGTTGGCGGCTTTTAGCACCAAGTAGACACTAAATACCCATGTGAAATTATAGGGATCTCTCGTGGTCATATTCTGTTTTCCAGATTTTTATTATTTTTATTATATATATATATATATATATATATATATATATATATATATATATATATTTTTTTTTTTTTTAAATATATTTTTAATTGTTGTTTTTATTTCCAAAAGAAAATGAAATTAAAAGAAAATCCTACGTGAAAGGAATGTTCGAAGCCAATCTAAAGGTAATGGGAATAGATGAGTGCAAAATATTTATATATGTTTTTATTTAATTTGTTTTATTTCAAATAAAACAAAATTAAAATGATTTTTTTGTTAATTTGTTTTATTTCTAAAAAATGAATTTAGAAAAATTGAAATCAATAACTAAAAATTTAGAAATCTAAATAAAAAATATTCCTAAAATTATTAGACATCATTTTTGAGAGATTGCATACTTATTAAAAAAAACTAAAAATAAACCAAAAAATTAACCTTTTTATTCTTTTATCCTATCTACTCCGTTCTAATTAAATGTTAAAAATCACTACGTGTAATCAAATTTCCAATGTAACCATGCACGTAATAGTATTACGGATATGTTCATTGTCGATTTTGTAATTGAAAAATGAAAATAGGCAAAAGTAAATAAATCTAACTGTTGTAATTGGAAATTACCAAAATAAAAATAAAAAAGGCAGATCTAATCGAGTATTTACTTGTAAGCATTGTTTGATAAAGCTTTCGTAGGCGCAATTTTCCTCCTTCAGACCATACTGCCACTCCTCGTTGTTGTCCTCAATCTCCTGTTTTTATAATTTTTTTTCATCAAATGTACATGATTTTTCATATGTATATTCATTATGTTTTGGAGGTGTAGTTAAGATTTCCACAGTTGTCAAGATCTTCTTTTCATAGGAAGAGGAGATCCCAACTTCTGCTAGGATCTGAGTGAGTTGTTCCAAACTTATACTCATTGTTAAATCATTTTAAAAACACTAAAAATCACTCTTCACAGTTGCAGAAATCAAATTCTCTTGCACAAAAATCAAACTTGCAGAAATTGAACACATTTGCAGAAATTGAAATTCACACTTGCAGGAAAGGTAACCTATACTTCAAACTATTGTGCTTCCCCGAAAATGGCGCCAAAATATAGAAATTTGAATAAATATTAAATTATTCACCGAGATTATCCTGATCACACACTATTTGAGCTTCATGCATAATACATAACCTCTTCTACTATTGATCATCAATTTGTGGAAATTAAACAATCGCATGCGCACATTAAAACCATAAACAATCACACATATAAACACAGTATTTATGGGAAAGATTAAAGCTGAAAACCTCCAACTATCTATATATTATAATGATAGAGATCATGTAACAATCATTGTACAAACTCCTCACAAGATCTCAGTACAATCTCCAATTGTTACACACTACACAAGCTCAGATCATACATAACACATGCTCCAATCTGCTCCACCTGTTAGCTAGCCTCTACTGCGCAATCCAATATGGATAATTACCAGATCAAGGTTCAAATCCCACTGGTATGTACTGCGCAATCCTCATTGGCTTCTCCATGAATGTGTGTGCAAATCTCATGCACCAGTACAGTCACAACTGATAGTCACACTTGCTCTTTCACCTACCTCTTCACTGGTCTTCACTGAAACTGTCCATGCACTGAAGTTAACTGATGTATTATTTAGTTGATTTATGAGTTTATAATTAGTGAATTAGTTAATAATTAATTCACACCACTCTCACTAATTGTATCAATAATTTAGACTAGATACAACTAGCTCAACTAAGCTAATAATATTCGACATATCTATTTTTAGACTGGCAATCTAAAAATAGATTCCGCCCAGTATGTCTAAAAATAGAAGTACATCTATTTTTTTACGACTTTACCAACCATCCAAAAATAGCATCCTGCAACTCATAGAATATGAGCGACATGTTTAAAAATAGACATAGTCTAAAAATAGACTTGCGCCAAAAATAGCCTGCGGGCCCACTTAGTGAAGGCGACTCTTTCCACTAAGCTCATCATCTTGTTGCAATCTCAACACTCCCTCTCAACAAGATATGGATTATCTGCAACCCCTATCCTGACTCTGTGGTATTCGAATTTTCTCCTTGTGAGCGCCTTCGTCAAGATATCAACATCCTGATCCTCCGTAGGAATGTATGAAAGTAACATGATTCTCCGCTGCACACAATCTTTGATATGATGATACCGGATGTCAATGTGTTTAGATCTATCATGAAATACTGGATTAACCGAGAGTTTGATGCAACTCTGATTATCACAATAAATCACAGTAGGCTCTAAGTGTGAACCGAACAACTCGACCAGGATCTTCCTCATCCATATAGCCTCGCATGCAGCCAAATTCGCTGCCATATACTCGGCCCTCTGCTGAACTGAGTGCCACGGATCTCTGCTTCCTGCTGTACCAAGAAACTGCTGTTGACCCGATACTGAAAATCCCTCCAGATGTGCTCTTTCTGTCCGTTGGGCTCCTTGCCCAACCTGCATCCGTGAAGCCACACAACTTCACTTCATCTGACTGTCTGTACCATAATCCATATCCCGATGTGCCTCTGAGATAACGCAATACATGCTTTCCTGCCTTCCAAAAGAGCTTGGTAGGCTTAACCATAGCTTGTGAAAGCTGGTTAATTGCATAGCATATATCGGGCCATGTATTGACCAAATACATAAGCGACCCCACCAACTGTCGATAAACAGTGGCATCCACTACCTCCACTGAAGTAGAATCCTCCTTCCTCCAACCACCAGGAAGAGGAGTATCAACATGCTTGCAGCCATGCATGTTGAACTTCTCCAGTATCTCTCAGGCATACTTACCCTGAGAAACAAGCAGTCCACCACTGCGCTGCCAAATTTCCAATCCCATGAAATAATGAAGGAGGCCCAAGTCCTTCATCTCAAACTCTTTTGCAAGATACTCCTTACATGAGAGTATCAACAGTTCATCACCTGTCAAAATCAAATCATCTACATAAAGTAAAATGATTAGCAACTTACCCTCCACCACAATCTGGTATAGGTTCAGATCTGCCTCACTCTTGGATAATCCAAGTCCGGTGAAATAGCTATCTATCCGTGTGTACCAAGCATGAGGTGCTTGTTTAAACCCATAAAATGCTCTCTTGAGCCTGCACACATGCGACTCGCTGCTGAAGATCTCAAAAAATTCGGGCTGCTCTATGTACACCTCCTCCTCAATGACTCCATTGAGGAACGCAGTCTTCACATCCATCTAATGAATGTACCACCCCATCTACGCTGAGAGAGCAAGAATCGTCCGTATGGAAGAATACCTAGCGACAGGTGCAAAGGTCTCTCCATAATCGATCCCCTCTATCTGTGAAAAGCCTCGGGCAAAAAATCTTGCCTTGTACTTCTCCACACTCCCGTCAGCTGCCTGCTTCACTTTGTAGATCCATCTCGAACCCACCACTGATTTCCCCTTCGGCCTCGAGACAATCTCCCATGCACTGTTTCTGACAATCGAATCATACTCTTCCACCATGGCATCTACCCATGTGGGGTCCTCCACAGCTTCCTCGAAAGAGGATGGCTCTGTCACAATACACTTGCTCATAAGAGCCATGTATCCAAAGAGATACCTGGCTGTGTGACTCGTTCTCTTCGCGCCAGATTTAGGTGCTCCTACAATCTTCTCGCAGCAAGATTTAGGCCGCTCGCCTTTTCTCGTAGTAATCCTCCACCCTCTCCGATGGTAAAGGTTTCGTCCCAGCATAGTGGTCTCTTTTCCAATTGCGGAACTCTCATCTTGTGGCTGATCCACATCCCTTCCAGACCTTGTCCTTAGGGATCCACAGTCATCTCTATGCAAGTGTAGCTCCTTCGCGATCTAAACACTTCATGGCTTTACCTCTCCGAAATTTGATATCCCGTCGCACAACGCCTTGCGATCGTTCGCAAATACACACGATAGTTGTGGGGCATATCGTGTACCCCACAAATATCCCAACCTCCGCAGTCGGCTCCAGCTTCTTCCTGGCATCCTTCGTCACATGAATGTAAACAGGTGAACCAAAAATCCTCAAATGAGAAATATCAGGCTTCTTACCAGAAAACGCCTCCTCGGGTGTACTCATGCTAGGTATCTTGTGAGGACAACGGTTCTGCACATATACTGTAGTATTGCATGCCTCCACCCACAAGTGAATGGGTAGGCCCTGATCATGCAACATCGCCCGTGCTTGAGGAAAAGCAACATTTGGGAGGGGAGGACTGTAATATTCCTAAAATTAGCATGCAGCTAATGCAAATATTATATTTTGATTTTTGCACCTAGTGGGTGGATAAATGGGGAAAAGGACCCATATTTAACTTGTATTGACATAAAATCCCTCTTGGTGTGAAAAGGGGATAAATTGGTGGTTGGATTTTGCACTTCCCATGTGTGAACAGGAAAAGGATCATGTTGATTCAGTCAAGTTGACCAAGTCAACAACGCTGCCTAAGAGGGCGTGGCTTGCTTGAGAAGACAACGTAGTTTTGGAGGGAAAGTATTCACATGGTGTTGGAAACACTAATAGGTGGGACCCAAGGTGAGGAGGCTCACAAACATTATAAGGAGGGAGTGTAAAACCCTTAGTTAAACTAAGAGGGGGGGGGTGAATAATTTTAACACATTCGTGGACATTTAAAACTTTTTCATTAACACTTGTTTACACCTTCATTTCATGTTCAACTTAACATGTGAGTAATCTTAGAATGTGAGCAGAAAGCATTAATATAAAGTAACAGTAGACTTAATATGAGAGCAACAAGTATTAAGCAGATGATATAAACCAGATCAACACATAAACATCATGCACAGAGACACCAGATATAAGTGGAAACCCATAAAGGGAGAAAACCACATCTTATTATTGTTGTGATGCAAAGGCAAGTTCCAACTCCCTCTCACCACTTATTTTCTGTAGGCACCAACCTACAGGAGGCTCCTACCTCAATTCTGCAAGCTACAACTTGCAAGGAAGCTCCAACTCCCATCAATTTTCTGCAGGCACCAACCTGCAGGAGGCTCCAACCTCAGTCAGCTACAACTGAGATTTTATCAAGCTAAAAATTTATTTGGAAGCACCAAATCCCAACTATTTTCTGTAGGCACCAACCTATAGGAGGCTCCAACCTCAGTCAGCTACAACTGACGTCTATCAAGCTACAACTTGATAGGGAAGCTCCAACTTCCTTACTCTTTCAAAAGGAAAACAATTGCTAATTTACCTTGGATATTAGCTCTATTCTGTATCATCTTCACTGCTGTGCATCATTCTTCATATCTGCCTTATATCATTTTTGCATCTTCTCATATTCACTATCAGCTCCTCCTTCTTCTCTGCCTCACTGCTTCATTTCTACATTCTCTAACTTTTCACAACATCTTGTTCTGCTCCTCCTTCTTCTTCTCTTCTCTGCCTCAATTCCATACTCATCATTCTCTATGCTCACTCTCTCTCACCTCTTACAGCTTTCTTATTTTCTTCAACTCTCTTCAATTCTGCTGCACCCTCTCTTCTTCTCTCACTCTGTTTTCGTCAACTCTCTCCCCTTGGATATTACCCTATTTTATACAAAATAGCTTCATGGCTGTTTGTATTCTATTGGGAATTCGAAATGGACAGCCATGTCTCTTTTCCTTCTACCTTCTCATCTCTTTTATCCGCTCATTCAGAAAACATAACTGTAGGTACCAATTTATCATTACAGTGGGGTATTTTTTCTCTTCCAGAGACTTTCCAATGCATCACAAACAATAAAAATCAAAATCATTTACATTCAATTACAATGAAAACTCCAGCTTACTCATTCAGCCTCTTGGCTCGCTGCGCATTTGTCTTTTCTTTGACTATGTCTTTGTCCCTTTCGGCTTTGTTTGTTTCCTTGTTCACTGTCGCAGGGTAATGACCATATGCCATACATATGTAACTGTGATTGTGTGTCTGCTGTATATATATAACTGTTGATATGGAAATCTAATTAAATACCCCAAATAAAATCAGAGTCTGGTGCATATAAAAATGTCTCTCCATTTGCTTTCCCTGCGCTGGAAATTTGAATAAGTGTATGCGGTAGCTTATCTTTTGACATCTTTGATTTACAATCAATCCCCAGTTCACATTCTTCATATACAGAAACTTTACCTGTTTCAAATCTATGGTTAAACCATAGTCCAACCCACTTCATAAGCCATCAAATGAATATTTCAACTTTGGATTACAACTCAATATATCATAAGCCCAAAGCTTATCCTTTGCATATAACAATAATATGCTCAACAAACAGTTTCATTTATACAAGGTTCGGCTTGCGTTTAGAACTTGAAGTATAACTCGTTTTTCTGCATATGTTAACCTATGTCGAGAGTTTATATTGCGCCAAATATCATATCTGACCCACGACACTTTAATTTTATTTATCAATTTTGAATTTGATTTAACCAACGCTTTATCAATCCCGAATTTGGTTAAAACGCAGACTTCAATATATATATATATATAGAATAAGTTGGACCCCACTTTCCGAACTCTTTTTATTCCCCGATGCGATGAGCCTCCTCCAATGAATTCTGATTGCGATTGATCGCAATCACAAGCTTTATTAACTTGTTCCGCTATGTCGGCTTGTTCCGATTGCGATTACTCTGATCCTACTCCGATTGTGATTACTCCAATCCTGCTCCGATTGCGATTACTCTAATGTGATGCAATTACTTCGATTGCGATTAATCGCAATCGCAAATTTTAGTTGCAAGTTCCACTGCCCTGCTTTCACTCCGATGCGATTGGCCACTGTTCATTTAAATGTGTCAATGCGATTGGACCGAAACTTAAACCTATAAAATCATAATTTATAGACCCATCAGGTCCGGGCTTCAATCGCAATCGCAAATTCGATTGAGATGTTCTGATTCTCCGCTTTAACTCCGATGCGATTGGTCACTGTTCATTAAAATTGCCGATGCGATTAGACTGGAACTCAAACCCATATTGATCATAGTTTATACGCCCATCAGGTCTAGGCTTTAATCACAATTGCAACTTTCTGTTCATATGATCCGCTGCCAACATTTTTCCGATGAGATTGATAAGGGTCCCACCGTATACGACTTTGTTTGTATTAAGGCTGAACAATAGGGCGCCTTTCATATATGTATATAGTATGATTCATTCCTTTGAATATGAAGCACAACATATAATGTATATGTATGTATATATATATATATTCTTTGGACCCTTGTGTATGTAATGCACTGTGCGTATATATAGGTTTTTCGCTTGGGTTAAGATTCTCAGAATTGCGTCTATGTATCCTCCAGCTTGGGTTACGATTCTCAGAATTGCGTTTATGTATCCTCTAGCTTGGGTTATGATTCTCAGAATTTTATGTATGGGTTCACACTACATATAATTCTCTCCGTAAATATTACCTACTCTCTGTAAATATTACCTGCTATCTTCTACTGCTGTTCTTTGCTTATCGTTGTTTCAGGTGTTCCTCCTTTGCCATCTCCTTTTCCATTTAAGCAATGCTCCAACTCATCCCCAAGCATATTAAGTCTTTACCACAGGGTTTTAGTCTTCAATCAAAGACTATGCTCAATAATTCATCTACAAACTATATTAAATCCCTAATTCATAAATAAACCTCTGTATTACAGTCCTTCAGGCCCTTTCAACTCCACTGCTCTGTCTCTAATTCCTCTGTTGCTTCTACTTCAATTCCTCTGTTTCATCTGCTGCCTCTGCTACCTCTCTGTCTCTTTTGCCTTATGGATAGTTTAGGTGCTGCTCCTGTCTTTACCTTTGCCATCAATGACAACATTTCCAACAGTCTCTCCCTTTGGCATTGATGGCAACACATCCACCGATAATCCAATGCTTCCTCCAAGTCTTGCTCTGCCTAGCTTATTTTAGAAGACCCTTTCTTCTATTTCCTGCTTTTCCTCCCCCTTTGACATCAATGGAAAAGGGTTGCACATTGCTCAGTGTAGATTCTATCTTTGCATTTCCTCTCTCTGATTTTTCTTTAGACCACCTTCTTCTGAATTTGTACCCTGGCACTCCAGATTGGTGTACAAGACTTGTTGAGAGAACACTTTCAGGATTATTGAACTTGAATATACATTTTGTCTTTGTCTGATGTAGTGAGCTAATATATTTCTGTTGAGGAATATTGTAGATGGAATATGTCTTCTCCTGCAATACTCATCTGCAGTACCACACCTGTTCAATTATGATAATGATGCCAATACATCTTTTATTTCTGTGGTTCACTTTTCTTGCCTGTTGATGATGATATGTGCTAGAATGTTGATGATGATATTACACTTAATGCCTGAAATATCCTTGTTGCTGAAGTGAATCAATGAATCAAACCAGAGTCTACAATTTATTGTGAGATTAGGCAATTTCTTTCATTATGAAAGACCAAATAAATTTCCTGCTTGTTCAATGTATTTTCAAACCAAACCCTTGAGGCTAGATACATTCAGTGTATTGGTCAGTCTTACTTATCAATTGTTAAATCCTGAAATTTGTTTATAAAATAAGGGGGGGTATGTATGACAAGGATCACTATCTCTTTGAATGATGAAATACTGGCAATTCCTTTCTACTGAAGTCTGCTTGTCAATAACAGATTTTTGAGCTTCAACTGTCACAACTCATCCTTCATACTTTCGATGCTTTAACTGTTCTATCATGATGATCTTTCACAAGAATATATTCAAGTTGTTTACTTGAGATTTCAGCCAACAGACTTCACCCAGTTTGTGAACAATCTTTAGAAATAGGTCTTGAAGATATATGTACTGACTTCAGGAGAGCATGCAATTATATATATAGGAACAGATACTGCTTCAATGCATAATATAATCCTTCAATTGTAAATTAGATAATGATCCTTTAGCACTGCTACTGACCTTTTCATGCTAAATGCAGATAACCCTGGGAATTTTACCTTGATGCATTCTTACCATAATCCTTTGATCCTGAGGACCTATACCATACTGCTGCTGCTGCTCCATGATAACACTTGATATTCTGCTGACAGACATGCTGCTTGTACCTAAACACCAATTGATATTACTTTGATAAACCATGCAGAGATTTTATTTTAACTTTCACATGAACCCATAGATTCTACTATTGATCTTTCCATTGTTCACACCAACAGTCATCAATATCCTGAATTTGATCTTGACATCTTAACTATTTTCTTATTCTGTCATTCTGGTTTAAAATAATGTCACTGCATTTTCTTTTCTTGGACTGCTCTAGAATCATTGCTACTTTATATACACTTTCAACTGTTCTGACATAATGATCTTTAGAAGGACATCTTCAATTTATATACTATGAATCTTCATGGACAGATTACTCAAAGATTAATCACTCACTTAACTGCCTACCTCCAAGAGGAATTTTCATAGATGAATGATGTCATGAAATAATGATGATAGGCACTTCTCTTACTAATCCTTCTTAATGTGATTCATTTGTTAATTCTAGTAGTATGATGCACAATGTGATCATCACTTAATGTGCTGATTTTTCCTTGGCTTACATGTTCATGGCTGATGTTATCTCTACTCCCAAGGCTTCTTGCTGCTTTCTCTCCTTCCATCAACCTATTGGCTATTGTGTGCTTAAGGTGTTCTTCTTCCTCTATAGTTTTCTGTTGGAGAAAATTGTCCTTTCCCTTCCTGTCCATATAGCTGTCTTCATTCCAAGGACCTCTTCTTATACTACTTTCGTGGGGATTATATATGAATTGATCTCCCCCTGAGATGCTGCTTCATATCTATCACTGGTTGGATATTTGCTTTGTTTCCTAGAGCAGCTCCCCCTGAGACTATGCTAGATTCATTATGTTATTGAGATAATAGGCTCCCCCTTTCTCTTTTCCTTCCATACTTTATTGGGGTTCATCATAATTTATGCTCTTCTTTTAGATTCATAGTTTTGTTTGATTTGCTTTGTTTCCATCATATGTCTAGAGTTCTTTAAAATATATGGCAGTTTATAGTCCTTTTCTTTGCGGCCAAGCTTGAGGCATATATAACATCTTATTTTATCAAAGTATATTTGAGCTGATGTATAATATTTCATTCCCCTTTTTGAACATAATTTACAATCAACAGATTTATGTCCAAAATTATTGCATGCATAACAATAGCCATGGAAATGATTTGTGTACCTGGTGAAAGATTGTCTTGTCCATTTTCTTGCTTGAGGGGTTCCTCTCTTTTGCTGCATCCTTTGTTGGTTGGACTGGATTGGCTTTGTCTTACAATATGCTTCATTATGTCCTGGTTTATGACAAGAGAAACATGTGCTATTTTTCATAGGAGGGAGGAACCTCCTTTGACATATTCCGAATTTGTTCAATTCATCCTTAGGAGCATATGAGACTTTAGCAGTTGATTGTTTCAACTTCTCATTCTCTTTTCTTTCATGTTGCTGCTTGATTCTATTTGTTTCTCTGCAACTCATGTTCTTGTTGGTTTCTGCTTCTGTAGGAATTTGCTGAGTTGTTTCACTGTTCTTTATAGCTTTTACAAAAATGATTTTCTTTTTATCTTCTGCCTTGGACGTACTGGTTTCTCCTTCATATCCTATCCCAACCTTTATGAGAGGAGACCTTTGAGCATTTAAAATTTGGTCCAGTTGCTCAGAGCTTTTCATTTGAGGAGTATTCATTAATAAGTCTCTTTGGGCCTTTTCTAATTTCTTTCTCAGGCTCACTACTTCTTCTTCCAATTTTTCACATTCTAGGTTTTTTTTCTCTCATTTGTTGCAGCAGAGTATCTTCTACTTTCCGTGATTCTTCAAGTTGAGTCTTTAGGCTAACAATCTTTTTCTTATCTTCATAATCTTTCTCATCACAAATTTGCACCAATGTCTTCAGGTCTTTAATTTCATGCTTCAATCTTCCTATTTCAGTCAAGGCTGTGTCAAGTTTGGCCTTTTCTTCAGCTGCAATTTCTTCATGGTTCTCACTACCATTCACACTAGCAGGTACCTCATTTGATTGAATATTTTACTTTTGACCTGAATTTTTCTTTTTCTTAATTCTCTTCTCCTTCTTGACAATGCAATCCTCTTTTTCAACTCCATTCATGAAATGCAGTCTTTCCTAAATTTCTTTTGCTGAAGTTAAATCCATTATCAACTCAAAATCCTTATTATGAAGATTTTCATATATCACACACTTTGCCTTGGCATTCCGCTATTGTTCTTGAAAAGATGGAGAGTCTGTGCAGTAACCATCACACACAAGCTTCCATACCTCAGGTTCATCAGCCATTAAACCTATTTTAACCTTATCTCTCCATTCAGGAAAGTTTGTTGTATTTAGCACAGGTACATTTTGATAGTCCATGACTCAATCGGATCTCGTTCAAGCTATTAAACTTATACCAAAGGAACCTGGCTCTGATACCAATTGTTAAACCCTTAGTTAAACTAAGAGGGGGGGGGGGTGAATCAGTTTAACACATTCATGGACTTTTAAAACTTTTTAATTAACACTTGTTTACACCTTCATTTCATGTTCAACTTAACATGTGAGTAATCTTAGAATGTGAGCAACAAGCATTAATATAAATTAATAGTAGACTTAATATGAGAGCAACAAGTATTAAGCAGATGATATAAACCAGATCAACACATAAACATCATGCACAAAGACACCAGATATAAGTGGAAATCCATAAAGGGAGAAAACCACATCTTATTATTGTTGTGATGCAAAGGCAAGCTCCAAATCCCTATCACCTATAGGAGGCTCCTACCTCAATTCTGCAAGCTACAACTTGCAAGGAAGCTCCAACTCCCATCAATTTTCTGCAGGCACCAACCTACAGGATGCTCCAACCTCAGTCAGCTATAACTGACATTTTATCAAGAAACAACTTGATGTGGAAGCACCAACTCCCATCTATTTTCTGCAGGCACCAACCTATAGGAGGCTCCAACCTCAGTCAGCTACAACTGACATATATCAAGCGAAAACTTGATAGGGAAGCTCCAACTTCCTTACTCTTTCAAAAGGAAAACAATTGCTGATTTACCTTGGATATCAGCTCTGTTCTGTATCATCTTCACTGCTGTGTGTCAGTCTTCATATCTGCCTTATATCATTTCTGCATCTTCTCAGATTCACTATCAGCTCCTCCTTCTTCTCTGCCTCACTGCTTCATTTCTGCATTCTCTAAATTTTCACAACATTTTGTTCTGCTCCTCCTTCTTCCTCTCTTCTCTGCCTCAATTCCATACTCAACATTCTCTATGCTCACTCTCTCTCACCTCTTGTAGCTTTCTTATTTTCTTCAACTCTCTTCAATTCTGCTGCACACTCTCTTCTTCTCTCACTATGTTTTCGTCAACTTTCTCCCCTTGGATATTACCCTGTTTTATACAAAATAGCTTCATGGCTATTTGTATTCTACTGGGAATTCGAAATGGATAGCCATGTCTCTTTGCCTTTTGCCTTCTCATCTCTTTTATCCACTCATTCAGAAAACATAACTGTAGGTACAAATTTATCATTACAGTGGGATATTTGTTCTCTTTCGGAGACTTGCCAATGCATCAAAAACAATAAAAATAAAAATCATTTACATTCAATTACAATGAAAACTCCAGCTTACTCATTCAGCCTCTTGGCTCGCTGCGCATTTGTCTTTTCTTTGACTGTGTCTTTGTCCCTTTCGGCTCTATTTTTTTCCTTTTTCACTGTCGCAGGGTAATGGCCATATGCCATACATATGTAACTGTGATTGTGTGTCTGCTGTATATATATAACTGTTGATCTGGCAATCTAATTAAATACCCCAAATAAAATCAGAGTCTGGTGCATATAAAAATGTCTCTCCATTTGCTTTCCCTGCGCTGGCAATTTGAATAAGTGTATGCGGTAGCTTATCTTTTGACATCTTTGATTTACAATCAATCCCCAATTCACATTCTTCATATACAGAAACTTTACCTGTTTCAAATCTATGGTTAAACCATAGTCCAACCCACTTCATAAGCCATCAAATGAATATTTCAACTTTGGATTACAACTCAATATATCATAAGCCCAAGGCTTATCCTTTGCATATAACAATAATATGCTCAGCAAAAAGTTTCATTTATACAAGGTTCGGCTTGCGTTTAGAACTTGAAGTATAAATCGTTTTTCCGCATATGTTAACCTATGTCAAGACTTTATATTGCGCCAAATATCATATCTGACCCACGACATTTTAATTTTATTTATCAATTTTTACATTGATTTAACCAACACTTTATCAATCCCGAATTTGGTTAAAACGCAGACTTCAATATATATATAAGAAGTTGGACCCCACTTGCCGAACTCTTTCTATTCCCCGATGTGATGAGCCTCCTCCAATGAATTCCGATTGCGATTGATCGCAATCGCAAGCTTTATTAACTTGTTCCGCTATGTCGGCTTGTTCCGATTGTGATTACTCCGATCCTGCTCCGATTGCGATTACTCCGATCCTGATCCGATTGCGATTACTCTGATGCGATGCGATTACTCCGATTGCGATTAATTGCAATCGCAACTTTTAGTTGCAAGTTCTGCTGCCCTGCTTTCACTTCGATGCGATTGACCACTGTTCATTTAAATGTGCCGATGCGATTGGACCGGAACTTAAACCTATAAAATCATAATTTATAGACCCATCGGGTCCGGGCTTCAATCTCAATCGCAAATTCCATTAAGATGTTCCGATGCTCCACTTTAACTCTGATGCGATTGGTCACTGTTCATCAAAATGTGTCGATGCAATTAGACTGGAAATCAAACCCATATTGATCATAGTTTATACGCCCATCGAGTCCAAGCTTCAATCGCAATCACAACTTTCTGTTCATGTGATCCGCTGCCAACCTTTTTCTGATGCGATTGATTAGGGTCCCACCGTATAAGACTTTGTTTGTATTAAGGCCGAACAATAGGGCGCCTTTCATATATGTATATAGTATGATTCGTTCCTTTGAATATGAAGCACAACATATAATGTATATGTATATATATATATATATATATATATATATATATATATATATATATATATATATATATGCTTTGGACCCTTGTTTATGTAATGCACTGTGCGTATATATAGGTTTTCTGCTTGGGTTAAGATTCTTGGAATTGCGTCTATGTATCCTCTAGCTTGGGTTACGATTCTTAGAATTGCGTTTATGTATCCTCCAGCTTGGGTTACGATTCTCAGAATTTTATGTAGGGGTTCACAATACATATAATGCTCTTCGTAAATATTACCTGCTCTCTGTAAATATTACCTGCTATCTTTTGCTGCTGTTCTTTGCTTGTCGCTATTTCGGGTGTTCCTCCTTTGCCATTTAAGCAATGCTCCAACTCATCCCCAAGCATATTAAGTCTTTACCATAGGGTTTTAGTCTTCAATCAAAGTCTATGCTCAATAATTCATTTGAAAACTGTATTGAACCCCTAATTAATAAATAAACCTCTGTATTATACTCCTTCAGGCCCTTTCAACTCCACTGCTCTGTCTCTAATTCCTCTGTTGCTTCTACTTCAATTCCTCTGTTTCATCTGCTACCTCTGCTACCTCTCTATCTCTTTTGCCTTATGGATATTTTAGGTGCTGCTCCTGTCTTTACCTTTGTCATCAATGACAACATTTCCAACAGGGAGATGGAAGAATTTTGGGGTTAGCTTATGGATTATTTATTTTGGTGTGCTTAGACTATTTGTAGACTCTTGCTGGTTAGCAGTGTTGCAGTGCTGTTCAACACAAGGTATTCCTGCTTAGGAATTCCTTCTCTTTCATTGGGTGATATATTGGAGGGGTTTTGTTCTTCATTCTCTACATCTAGGCTTGTGGCCTAGCATCCTCCTTCAGCCACAGCGTTATGTAGTAGCAGGGGACGTGGTGTTGCAGGGTGTTGCAGTGGGATATTCACAACACCATCTCTTGAGCTTATCTTTTAGAGGATGGAGCTACCCTTTCTTTGCAAGATCTGTACAGAAGGTTCCGGGGAACATTTCACATCTTGGCATAATTTCAACTCAGTTCCCATCCACTACAGTGCAGTTTACTAGAGAAACTACGTCATTTTTTTTCCAGAGATACAACAGCAGGGTTTGAACCCTTGCTTGTGAGCTCATTCCTTGGAGAAAGGGCCAACCCTTCTCCCAGAAAGCTCTGTACTTCATTATTTCTTTGTCACTTATATATTTTAGTGACATATATTTAGTTTTACAGTAAAACTACATTTTTCAGATCCATATCTACATATCTGCATTTTTATACATTGTACTCTCATGTAACCCTTGCCGCATGATCTTGTTTTGTATAAAAAGGAAGGAATCTCCATTTTCTCAGCCATTGGATGATTGTACACTCATGATATCTTATTTCTCATCATTTTCTACATAAAACCTCATTAAAATAACACATTCCTTGCTTCAGTACTTTCTGCATGAGCTAGGCTATGGGGTTTGGGCTTATTTGAGCTACATTGACTTGGGGAGATCTATTTATGTTGGATAGAGTGATTTGTTTCACCTCTAATTCTGCATGTGAGTTATATATCATGTATTATAAGGGATATAAGTCCCATTCCTCACTTTTATATCATTATTTTCTCAAGACAACTGTTTTATGCCCTATATTGCTACATTTCCCCACTTGGGAAGGAGGATATAGGATATATTATTGCTGAGGTTCTTACATCTGCTGGTGAGACGTTATTTTACATCTAATGAGATGTTCTACATTTCCATGCTCATGAGTAGCTGAAGCTCCAACTTTGGAATATCTTAAGATATTCCATTTGTTGTAAAAAATCCCAATTTTGGGATATTACATCTCCAGATCCACTCCTTGTACTTATTCTCTTAAGAAACCCTTTTTGGGTTATCTCTATAATGTGTAAAAGGGGTTAGATCTCTATTTTTCTCCATGATTAGAGTAAATAAACTCCAGATCTATTGTTTCTATCCTATTGTATTAGAAACCCTCATATAATCATGCTGTACATGCTTTTGAAAATTCTGTATAGTCTAAGTCATGGGATTTAAGTGTTTTTAAGCCATATTGAGACCAGGAGATCTGTTTAGCACATAAAAAGGGATTTTTTTCGCATCCCCTTCTGGATGAGAGTCCCATAAGACATAAGCTAAGGAATCCAAGTACTATTTCTCACAGTTATAGCGTAATTCTCTGAAATTAATGTTTTTATGGTCCATGTAGTTGCATTTCCCCACTCTCGGATAAAATAGTGGGACATATTTTTGTTGCTGTAACATAATATGATGGCTATGTGTTCAACAGACATTTTATGAGTTGATTTTTCACTGCTATTTCCAGTTTTGTGTTTTAGTATTGTTGCATTCCCATTTTGGGATATTACATGCAATGAGGGTGGGTCCCTCTCCTTGCACTTCACAATTTTTAGAATTTAATCCCCGCGCTCATAAGAAAAACCTTAAGATTTTCGATTTGAGTTGCGATCTAGTCCCACCTTAACTGCCACATCGCCTCCGTACTTCACATCACATCATTTATTCCATTTCTTATAACTTAAACTCTAAAACATGCGATGTGCGATTTTCTATGGATGTGATAAGGTTCAAAACTAAAATCTAAACAATTTCAGGTTCAGATATATGGGTTTTTTACGATTTTTTGTTTAGAAAGGGTCAATTCGGGCATGTGAGGTTTGAACATCATTTTATGAAGAAAAAAGGGTTGAAACAAAACAGTAAGGATTCAGGTAGCAAATAAACACCACAGGTCGAGTCGGGCAACAAAGGGCATTCATGCAAAAATGTTATGTTATGACGGTAGAAATGGAAAAGGTAGAAAAGCAAATTAACACACTCACTAGTCAATGAAAAATGGCTATCCCTGCACCAGACTTAATTACCCAATGTTGATATTTTGAAAAGCAGGGCCAAATGTTAGAGCCATCATTCATTGCCTCTTCGGGATCATCACATGCCACCTTCAAGTCTACTTTTGATTTACGGAGAGACACTTTAGTTTTTCATTCTTGAAGGGTTACCAAAATTAATTCCACAAGTGGTGTTTTGTCAGAGATTTTCTTGGTTCGGGCCTTGCATGGCCATACCTGTTTAATTTTCAGTTGTTTGTAATAAATGAAGTTTTCCAAAGTAGATTAGGGCAACCGACTCAAGTTTTAGTTAAATAATGCTTGAATTTTCATAATCAACGGTTGGATATTGTTAGCCCCTGCATTGTAAGAACTAATATATTGGAGAACTGTAATTTTGGAACTGGACATAAATAATCAAAGACTATTTACAAGATTCTTGAGCTGTGTCAAAATGGTGATGTTCTACTTCTCTATTTGAATGTCTCCATTTTTTTCTCCGCTGTGCATCTATTCATCTAATTGTAAATCAAAATTTTAGATTAAGATTTTCTGTTGGAGCACCTTAATTCTGTCTGCATTTACAATCTGAATGTATCTGCTGAAGTCTGATTAAAGAATTCTTAACTTCTCTTTACTCACTATTGAACCTTAATGTTTATTTCACCTCATAATTCATACAGCTCTAAATATCCATTTAGCTCAGTTAGCTTGCCCTGTGATGCTCTTGATGTTGATGTGCCATTCCAGCCTTTTGAATCCATAGCCCAATGGATTAGTCTCTACAGCCCTATCTGTTCAACCACATAATCAATAAAAAAAACAACCCCATTTCTATAACTAGCCTAATATTAGCACTTACACTTATCAAGTTAAATCATAAAAACAGAGAGAGCCCTCTCTGAGTCTTGGAAGGCTAGGTCCTGGACTCCAAAGTGGTTTGATGCTGTCCTCTATCATTTGTCCTTGCCAATATTACAAATTACAGAGTGATAACATAATGGCTACTCCATTGGGGAATTGTGTTATTGAAAAAACTTAATATTTCATCAAAATTCAGAAACCCCACTCAAAATATTGTATGATTCAAGTATGTTACAAGATTGGTATCTGGTTTTTGATGATGGACAAAAAAGCAAGGCATAAGAAAGTTGAAACCATCCACCTGGCGACTCCAATTCAAATCAGTTCCATTCAAATACTACATTGGAGGAAGGACCCGAAACATGACCAGTCAGCCTAGAAGGAGAAAGTATTCAAGCCCAAATTGGATTTAAGAAAATTGTGGTGGCAAAGAGGAAAATTGGAAAATTGATGAGCCTCAAGAAGCTAAGCCCCAAATTGTAGACCATATACATACTTACACACCTATGCACATCTTGGATGTGCTTGTGGAAAACCAAGTGAAACATGAGCCTTAGGCTACATCTCTTGATCTTGCTAAATTCCCAAATGGTCATAAGCCTCCTGCTATACTGCCTACACTATAAAAGTCCCATATAGATACAAGCCTCTGGTTTTTCCTCCTATCCTCCATGACCTCCCTGCAAATTTTATCAATAATCTACCCAGATTTGATGGAGAAAATGCAAAGACCACTGCTAAACAACACATGTAGAATCTTGAGGATTTTATTAATCAGTATGAGGTGGAAGAGGATGATGTATGTATTAGGATGTTTTCTTTGTCATTTCAAGGTAAAGTTAAAAAATTGTTTAAATATCTTCTAGCTGCAAGCATTAGCAATTTTCATCAATTCACTCAAGTTTTCCTAGATAGATGGGTGGTCATGGGAAATGTTTTTCTCATCATAGAAGAGTATAACCATTTAAAAAGATAGCCTGGGGAGACCATACAAAATTTTTCATCTAGGTTTAATAAGGTATACCATTCAATACCTGCTAAGATAAAGCCACCCCCAGGATGGGCTCTCTTGCACTACCCAGATGCTTTTGATCTAGAGATGGCATTCCAGTTAAGAGAAAGGGACCCTGCAACCCTGTAAGAAATGAAAAATGTGGTAGTTGATGTGGAAGCCAACCTGCTAAACAGGGAAGCAAAGTTAAAAGCAATGAATAAGGACAAAATAGAAAAAGAACAATTGATATCTTCAAAGATAAAACTAGATATGTTGACAAACACAATCAACGAAATGATGCATATGATTAGCAGGAAAGAGGAACTTGTTGTTCAGATACATCATGTTCTATTAGTTCCAGAAAAGAAAAACATTAGTGTACCTAAGAAGTTTTCAGCCCATCCTGGACACCCTAAAACATGAAATGATTGTTTCATGTACTCTCCTCAACACAACCAAAGATGAAGTCAAAAATTAGAAGGAGGCAGGGAAATCCTTAGAAACAATGTACATGATAGATGACCTTGCATATAGAGGTACCCATCTCGAATATGATTATCAAGAGGCATACTATAAGGTTAAGGTTGAGGCTAACTATTCGAAGCATCCAACACTATTTTCTTGGGAAGAAAAAACTCAATTATCACAATGCAAAGATGAAAATCAAAATCTGCATGCTGAGCAAGGTGGAAAAGAGGAAAATGCAGGAAGTTGTCAAGTAAGTACAAAATGCCTTCCTCTATATTTTGACTCACTCTTAAGATATAATTACAAGAAGGTTGGAAATAGGAAGGAGGAGGAATGCTCTATTGAGTTAGTTGAAGGAAAGAGGAATGATACAAAACTATTTTCAGATCAAGAAGTTCTCCCCCCCCCGAGTCATCTTGAAATCATAGAATCTGAAACAGATGATGAATTGGTCCAGATTGATTCTTTGCCCTTATGATTTGATGCATTTTAGATTGTGAAATGGAATCTGGATCACATTATAGCTAATAATCACAGGAGAAGAGAAATCTCTCACCAATCATATGAGGAAATCAGGGATGATAAAATATCCGTTTTAGATCTAGGGGTTTGGCCCTGGAGTTATTTTGAATGTCAAGCAGTAGATGAAATCATAGAGACTGAAACAAATGATGGATTGATCCAGTTTGACTGTCTACATTTGTGCTTTAATGCTTTTCAAATTATAAAAAGGAATTGGGATCACATTTTGGCTGATAGTCATAAGAGAAAATATGAGGTCTCAGAAGAACCAACACTACCATATAAAGCACCACATGACCCAATAGCAGATGCATTGGATGGTTTCTGCTTTCAAAGTAAATCTTCCTGTGTTCATAATGCTCTCAAAAGCTGCTATGATATGGATATGATCAGACAGTCTTCCCTACTGTCTGATTCAACATAAGTAATGGCACAACACTCATTAGGTAGCATGCAAACATGTTCCAAGTTGATTGAAGATCAGGAGAATGCATGTGCAATACAAGGATATGAAGCTGAGTTGGATGAGTCAAAATACCCAAAAATAAATCAAGAGTATATTGATCCAGCGACTGTCTATATGGAGGAATTTTTCTTTACAAAGCCAACACATATTTCCGGCATGTCAATTGTTTTTCAAAGGTACCAAGATCCATCTAAACAAGATCAGGCCAGGAATTTATATCAAACACCATTGTCAGCTTTTTCTTTGAACATGATGAAGAGCAATGAAAGAATAAAGATATTAGAACAATTTATTGACTGAATGCACTAGCATTATTGTATTATTTAGAAGGGAATCCATTTCAGTAGGGTAGGGTAGGTAGGTGTGAAAATAATCTCAACACTCTGAGCATATTTCAAATTTCAGTTTTAGATTGCTTTTCATTTTTAGTTCAGTATGTTTCAGAATTTAGTTTCAAATTAGTTCTAGTTTCACCATTCAAGTTTTCAAGGTGCAACAATATGTTCAACTTGATGGATTGCAATGGATAAGTTCAATTGTATTTTTAGTTCAGATCTTAGTATGCCAATAAGCTGGCTAGCTAAGCATGTGGTCTATTTTTATTAGTCAAAATCAGGAGGAACACTCAGCTAGTTTCCAGTCACTAGGTTGCCTGAAAGATCCAGATACAAGTTGTGGGATCAACCCAATGGATCAAGCTACTAGTCTATGGTGTTCTTGAAACCTCCTGAAGGAGCTTCCATCCCCAACTGGAGCCACTGTTAGAGTCCTGTAATTTAAAATATCACAAGGTGACTGATTATTTTCTCTTTACAAATTTTTCATACTTTACATGGATGTCAGTATTCAAAATTCTTTCCAAAGAAAGAATCAAGGAAAGAAGCAGATAGGAAAGGAGCAGAATTAGACCATTAGCAAAGACAAAGGCAACAGAGAAAGAAGTTAAGGATGAAAAATAGAAAGAGTAGAGTCTTGAACGAGATCGGGCCAAGTCGTACACACTTGGGTCGAGTCGTGAACGCGGGCAAGTCGTGAACATGGGAAAAGTAGACAACATCCAAGTATTTTATGAACAAATAGAAAGAAATGAATGGGCACGACCAAAGAAACAAAGTCGAAAAACCACAGCAAGGGAGAAGTGAGGACCGTTGATCTGAACATCGATCAACGACGGAGGTTAAATTGCAATCATAGATCGCAATTTTTTCTAGATAGGCACAAAGGGTAAATGTTAAAGTTGCCAAAGTGCGATGTGAGACGATGGTGGGACCCATTCACCCGCTACACTTCCTTTTCATTTTATTTTTTTTTAAAATCATTAACCTTACTCTTTATCCGCTTTTCCACTTTATTATTTCTATTTTACCTTTTCATCACTATATCATTTCACGTACCTCCGCCCTTCCCGATTTCTCGATTGCGATTAAAAGTGGGGCCATTTCTCCCTGCCACGTCATCCCTTCCCTCACCATCCATCGCAAGATCACAATTTTACCTGTTTAACCACACCGTTTAGCAACAAAAATATTATAACGTACCTTTTAAGCACCCGCAATGTATTTTGTTTAAGTTGCGATGCGGTTGGCCCCACCACAATAGCTCCGCCCTCACTTCATTCCGCTTGAATCATAAATCTTACCTTACTGCATAAACCTTCTGACTTGCGATTGTGATGTGGGTGGGTCCCTCTCCTTGCACTTTGAAATTTTTAGAATTTAATCCCCGTGCTCATAAGAAAAATCTTAAGATTTCCAATTTGCGCCATGGTCCGGTCCCACCTTACCTGCCACGATGCTTCCATACTTCGCATCGCATCATCGATTCAATTTCTTATAACTTAAACTCTAAAACATGTGATGTGTGATTTTCTATGGATGCGATAAGGTTTAGAACTAAAATCTAAACATTTTCAGGTCCAGATATATGGGTTTTTTACGATGTTTTTAAAAAAAAAGGTCAAGTCAGGAATATGAGGTTTGAACATCATTTTATGAAGAAAAAAGGGTTGAAACACTGCAAGAAGGATTCAGGTAGAAAATAAACACCACAAGTCGAGTCGGGCAGCAAAGGGCGTTCATGCAAAAATGTTATGTTATGATGGTAGAAATGGATAAGGCAACAAAGCACATCAACACAATCACTAGGCGATGAAAAATGGCTAGCCCTACACCAGACTTAATTACCCAATGTCGATATTTTGAAAAGCAGGGCCAGATGTCAGAGCCATCATTTGTTTCCTCTTCGGGATCATCACATGACACATTCAAGCCTACTTTTGATTTATGAAGATCCACCTGAGTTTTGCATTCTTGAAGGGTTACCAAAATTAATTCCACATGCAGTGTTTTGTTAGAGATTTTCTTGGTTCAGGCCTTGCATGGCCATACCTATTTAATTTTTAGTTATTTGTAATAAATGAAGTTTTCCAAAGTAGATTAGGGAAACTGTCTTAAGTTTTAGTTAAATACTACTTGAATTTTCATAATCAAGGGTTGGATATTGTTAGCCCCTGCATTGTAAGAACTATTATATTGGAGCACTGCAATTTTGGAGATGGACATCAATAATCAAAGACTGTTTACAAGATTCTTGAGATGTGTCAAAATGGTGATGCACTACTTCTATGTTTAAATGGATCTGTTGTTTACTTTTCTATGCATATGTTCATCTAATTGTAAATCAGAAATTTTAGATTAAGATTTGCTATCGGAGCACCTTAATTCTGTCTACATTTAAAATCTGAGTGTTTTCTGTTAAATTCTAATTAAAGAACTCGTAACTGCTCTTTAGTCACTACTAAACCTTGCTGCTTCTTTCACATCATAATTCATACAACTCTAAAGATCTATTTAGCTGTAATGTTCCCAAATCAGGAACAGCTACACTATTGGGAATAATCTGAGTTATTACCAATGTGGAGCTTCAGAAAACCATGAGCATGGAAATGAAGATCAGCTCATTATATTTCAAATAACATTACACTAGCAGATGAAATAACCTCAGCAAGAGATAGGCCTATATTCTCCTTCCCGGGTAGGGAAATGCAACAATACTAGGCATAAAATTGCTGTCTTCAGAAAATAACGCTATGCAAGTGATAAATGGGACTTGGATCCCTTAGAAGACATGGTATAAAACTCACATACAAAATTAGATGTGAAAGAAATAATTCTAGCTCATATAAACAGATCTCCCAAGTCAATTTAGCTAAAATAAGCCCAAAACCCCATAGTCTAGCTCATGCATCAACTACTGAAGTAAGGAATGCGTTATTCTAATGAGGGTTTCTGTAAAAAATGAAGGAAGAGGTCTGATATGCAACTTATATTAACCAAAAAATTGAGAAATGGAAGATTACACTCTTATACAACAAAACAAGACACCCGGAAAAGGTTTCTGGAAAAATGCATGTACAAAGCAGCACTGTAGAAAATAACACAGTTCACTGCAACACCGTATTAAAAATGGCTGAATATGACATATTAATGCTGAATAATATAGATAATGGCCTTAGGCCTTATTATTGGAGCTCCCGGAGGGAAATAAGCACCTCCTCCTCAAAGATTAGTATACAATCAAAGGATGCAACTATACTGTTGCTGCTCCTGCATAAAAGACGTAGTTTACTAAAGGAGTCTGCATTGTGGCTGAATGTAGATGAATGGCCTCAATAAAAATACTGAAATGAAGCTCAAATCACTCTCCTTTGATCCCTTAAGCAAGATAATCCAAAGAGAGGATGGAATTCCCGCACAAGAATTCCTTGCACTAAGTAGTGCAGCAACTCCGGCTAAACAATTGAAGCATGCAATTGGTCTCCAGACCAAGATAGCTGAATACATGAATGAACCTCCTTTGATGCTATGCCCTCCTTTTATCTTTGGTGAGCCTCCTCACCCTGGACCCCACACGATGTTGAGGTGACTTCTTCATGAAGCTTCCTCTTTCAAAATTGCGCTGCCCTAGCTAGCTTCCCTCCTCTTGTGGTTGCGCTGTTGACTTGGTCAACTAAAACTAATCCACCTATAATGGCTCTTTTCACACTAGGGATCTTCAATCTTGTTTACATATGTGTGTCTTAGGCTGATCCTTGTTCACATTAAGCTAGTTTACTTAGGTGATCTCTTCCTCATCAAGAATGCATGTTGACTTAGTCAAACTTGACTATGTCCTCATCTATTTTGCCCTTGTTCACACTTGTAAGTGTAAAGTTTAGCTCCTGAAGTGATCCACTTCCTTATTAAGGTGTAAATTATTCATATTTTTATTTTTCATGGGCTCCCTTACCCATTTATTCCTCTCCGAGGTGAAAGTAGAAAAATCTAATGTTCCAAATTGCATTGTTGCAAAATTGGGAACATTACAGTCCTCCCCTCCCAAATGTTGCTTGTCCTCAGGAAACTGCAAGGATAGGACTGAAGAGAATACTCTTCTCCCTTGTAGCACCCTCATAAGATGAAGTCTCCCAAGGATCAAGGTGTTGCATCATCAATATATCTCCAAGTTTCTCCTCCCAAGTGTGTAAGCTATTTAAATAGCTGACATATGTGACAGTGAAACATATGTGGAAGCAATAATGGGCTGTTTGAAGGTCTTCTTGAAGGACAAGGGCTGATGTAAATTTGGATTCATCATCCCCCTTTGAGTCTCTTCCTCCCCAAGCTATCAAGAAAACAAGATGAGTCACCCTCCAGTATGGAAACTCATGAAGGATCTTTTCCACCTTGAGCTCCTGCAAAGAAGGTGGGCTGCATAGTGGACTGTGTGGAGTCAAAAGGTACATATCTTGTTGCTTCTCTCTCCACTTATGATACATATGGGGCTGCTGTTGATATATTTCTGAAATATAATGGTCTTCAAGAAATACCCATGCCACCCCATCAAATCCAACACCCATGAGGTGTCTCCTCAAAGAACTCAAACCTCCGAAATGAGTCTTCTCAGTTGAAGGCAAGGTGTATAGTATGGAAATCAAGGTCTGCCCACTGCTCTTTCTGAAATATGCAACTTGTATAATGTGAAGAATCATATTTTCATTGGGCCTCTTCACCTCTTGTGCCACTCCTCCAATGGTGCTTCCTACAAACAATGTTTTAACAACATAATATGGAAGCATAAACATATGAAAACAAGGAGGTAGGACATAGTCCCAAACGTGGAACCAAAGCAGGGCATTATTTTCCTACCTCAATACATAGTGCAAAAAGTGTTTGTTCAGCCACTTGTTTGCTACCACATTCATTTTACAAAAGGGAATCGTGAAAGCATAATTTGGTGCCAATGATGCACACCAAAAACCATGTGGCATTCCCCTACAATCCACAAATAGAATGGCCATCATAAACGCTGCAAGTGGCCTCAAGTACATAAAAATATAATATGCAAGAAGAAAATACCCTTCTTGGTATGATATGCTACTCATATAGATAAGGAAGTGTAAAATACAAAACAAAATTTTACCTCCTCCATCGTGTACTTCGGTCATTGAGCTGAAATGGCTCAAGTGAAAATTCTCCCTTGCTGCAGGTGAGAAGGGAAGTGGTTGTGCCAAAATTTTCTTCATCTTCCGGGCTATGCATCTCTCCATATGCTGATATACATTCAATTGAATTCCCTCCCAAGTGAACTCCTCCATTGAGGGATGATTATGCATAAAAATGCATGGAAGGAAAGTCCACAAATGCTGCATGTAGATATTTCTCCTCATGCTTGTGAATCCAAGCCAAGAAGGTAAAAACATAGTAAGGGATACTCCCATCCATTACTTCCTCATGCCCATATTATACATGCTTCCAAGGTGCATTACTTGTGAAGTGGTCTTGAGGAAACTTTAGCAAACAATCCAAGCTCCTAAGTGACAGCGCTGCTAGCCTTTGGAGTAGGGCTACTGTCATCTCAAAGCTCAATCCTTTGACAAATATTGTGTCAAAGAATCTTCCCAAAATTCTGTTGTACATGTAGAGACCCCCCCAAGATGGAGGTGCTGCTCTTTGCACTATGTTAGTGCCATTCCTTACTCCTGCAACATCATGCCAAGTGTGAGAGCAAATCTTCTCTTGCTCTCTCCCGATCCTCCAAAGCAACAAATGACTTTGCTGCCTCACCATACCTCCATCATACACCCTATGTGGTGAAAACATATTGATGTCATCACCATGATGCATCCACACTCCTTGCTACCCCATGATGAAAGTAACATGCCAATCTTCCTTCCTCTTCTCACCCCATGGGAAAGGACATGTCATAGGGTGACCAAACTCTCTCAAGATTAGCCAACGCAGCATTGCCTCTTGCTGCCCAGTATCATAGAATTGCAAGAAGCTTACCAATATCTTTCCTCCCATCCACATCCACTCAACTCCCTGTGGATGCCTCCTAGCTTTCTCCATCTTGGCATTCCTCCAATGAGGTCTACCATCCTCCCATTTCTCCTTGCATTTCATAAGATACTGAAATGCAACTCCTTGGAGACCTCCAAGAAGATATCTCTCATCAATTATTATCTTGGACCCATAAGGATCCAAAGGGGCTGAAAGCAAAGCCTCCTTGATACTACCACTTGACAACGCTGTAACCCTCCTCCAGGGTATCTTGGCTATTTCATGTGTCAACTCCTGGATGAACATTTACTTCTGCATGACCTTACTTGGAGCAAGGTTCACTCCATCCTCCAAGAATTCACATTTCAACCTCAAGGTTTGTGTGTAACTCATCAGTGATGCATGAGGTTGATGGTTCAAATCTCTCTTGCACCCTCCAAGCTTGCACAACGTAGTGCAATCTTGCTGCTTTATCTCAGCAATACTATTTGATCTTGGGCCATATGCAAACAAATCTCCAACCCTTTCCATAAATTTTTCTGAAATTTTAAGACATGGAAATTGATGCATACCTTTGGGCACCTTTGAAAATTTTTGAATGGATGCAAGAGTTCCATTTTTCAATGTGTTGGTTGATCCAACTGCTAGTGTAGAAGGCTGCGCTCTCAAGGCTATGACAGCACTGGTACTTGCCTCTTCTTGTGGTGGTGTGGACCCTCTCTCCTCTGATTTATCTCCATAAAAATTTCTAATCAGCTCTTGAGTGAACTCAGAAAAATTAGTCACTCTGGTGTGGCTTAAGTGATTGCACCACCAAGTATTGGCTTCACCCTCCAAGTGCAGCGCTGCAACTTCTGCTGCCTCCCTTTCTTCCACTGGATGGAGTAGGAAGAATGCCTTAAGTTTTCTTGCCCAAGCTCTTACTGTAGTTGACCCATCAAATTTGGAAAATAGGAATCTATTGCCTTTGATCTCTCTTTTTCTGCAAGGTCTTCTCTCTTCTCTCAGTTGAATAAACCGAGGAAAATATAGGGTCTCTTTGAAAGCCCTAGGTTGGAACTTGTATTCTGCCAAGTATCCACTCAGGATTTCATGCTCTAAATGGTTTCTTTTCTCTCCACTTCCTCTATAAGAACATGAAGTGCATGCATCTTCTTCTGCTTCTTGAAACCATCTGGAGGTCTCTCTGCAAATCTCTCTTCCTTGAAACCCTCTTGGAGTTTCAATGCATTTCTCTTCTTCTCTCTTCTTAGACATGGTATAAAACTCACATATAGAATTAGAGGTGAAAGGAATAATTCTAGCTCATATAAATAGATCTCCCAAGTCAATGTAGCTAAAATAAGCCCAAAACCCCATAGTCTAGCTCATGCAACAAATACTGAAGCAAGGACTGCGTTATTCTAATGAGGGTTTTTGAAAAAAATGAAGGAAGAGGTCTGATATGAAACTTATATTAATCAAAAAATAGAGAAATGGAGGTTTACACTCTTATACAACAAAACAAGACACCCGAAAAAGGTTTCCAGCAAAATGCATGTACAAAGCAGCATTGCAGAAAATAACACAGTTCACTGCAAAACTGTATTAAAAATGGATAAATATGACATATTAATGCTGAATAATACATATAATTTCCTTAGGCCTTCTTATTGGAGCTGCTGGAGGGAAATAAGCACCTCCTCCTCAAATATTAGCATACAATCAAAGGATGCAACTCTACTGCTGCTGCTCCTAAATAAAAGACGCAATTTAGTGAAGGAGACTGCGCTGTGGCTGAATGTAGATGAATGGACTCAAGCCAAATACTTAAATGAAGCTCAAATCACTCTCCTTTGATCCCTTAAGCAAGATAATCCAAAGAGAGGATGGAATTCCCGCATAGGAATCCCTTGCACTAAGCAGTGCAACATCTCTGGCTAAACAGCTGAAGCATGCAATTGGTCTCCAGACCAAGATAGCTGAATAAATGAATGAATCTCCTTTGATCCTATGCCTCCTTTTATCTTTGGTGAGCCTCCTCACCCTGGACCCCACACGATGTTGAGGTGAATTCTTCATGAAGCTTCCTCTTTCAAAATTGCACTTCCCTAGTGTTGAAGCCTAGAAAATCTCTGCTTCAAACATTGGGGAAAACCACCCGGTCGGGACCTTAAGACAGCTCCTTTTCCGTTTGGTATGGTGGCTCCGAATGGATTTAAAGGACCAGTTTCCTTATAACTAAATGGGTTGGTGATGGGTTGATTTGGATGAGTGGAAATGAGACTAAATTGACTGAAATAAAACTATCTAATTTAAACTAAATACTGATAAAGAAATTCTAACACTAACCCGGGTAATTATATGTGAATACAACTTAAGATTGTTCCAATTTAACAATAACCATAAAAATGTATTATTATTTAAATTGAAATGTGCAGAAACAAAGAAAGATAACTCTGTTTAAGAAATTAAACAGAGTTGTATTAGCATATTGCATTCATCATTGTATACCATCTATATATACTTAACGAAAGATAACGTTTCAATTATACTCAGAAATGATGTATAAAAAGAAACGTTGTGAAAATCAAATATATATAAATGATAGCAAATTTTAAAGCGAATATCATAAGACAAAAGAAATCAACAGTGAACAGATAGAAATACCTTATTCATCTTGAAGACTTTCAAATGAAATCTGATACTCTAATCCTGTAACTCTGATGCAAAATCAAATTCCAAGGTACAGAAATGCAACACTTCAAAGATAATTCCACATAAAAATCACCAGATGTGATCCTTTTAAAAATATATTAAGCCAATGGAGTACAGAAATGTAATCTACAAGTCAAAAATATTAAGATACAGGACCCTTCTCTAAATGCATGAGAAGGGTTTAAATACTACTTAGCCAAATCTAAAAATATTCTATTACAAAAATTAAGGATTCGGTTTAATGACCGCCCTTTTCCTAGGCTAAAATACAGTAAAATTAAAACTAAATCTAACTATCTATGAACTTGATCTTTAAACTTGCAGGCATCTAGCATAGTTTTGAGAAGATGTGGTTGACCGACTTCAGAATTCAACTGTCCTGAAAAGACAGAGTCGACAAGTGTAGGTGAAATCTTCTCTGTAGAATTGATGATACAATTGAGCGCACTGTGCTGACTGTGTGGCTTCACTAAGTATGTCCAGTAAGAGTCCCAATTTAATCTTGTCAGCCCTTGAATTTATTTTGCTCTTTCTTCTGCTTTTTGCCTCCATTCCGTTTGCAGTTGATGTGCCTGTGGGGGATATCCTGGAACAGTTTCTGAAATCAAATTAGCTTTGTGTAAATTATCATTTACACAATCAGTAAGAGTGTTTGCCGCTGTAGCCACCTCTTCTGCTTTGTGCATCCCCTTTACTGGAGCTTTTTGTTCTGCTATTAATTTTGCAATTTCATCTTCGATTTCACTCCGCCATTTTCTCCTTTTCCTTTTTTTCATATCATACTTCAGCCAAGGTAGTTTCTTCTTTATAGATCTGATCTTTTGCAGTATTTATTTCTCTTTGCTGAACACGCTCTTCATTTTTTTCTTGCTCAGCATTAAGTGCCTTGAATTTGGTCAATGTTTCCTCATTTTTCTTTACAGTTATTTCGAGTCTCTTCAACTCCCGACTTTTCTCAATAAGAGCTTTATGTTTCCCTGAGAGCTCCTGATCTCCAACAACTTTTTCAGTCACTTCTAAAAGCTCTATAGGGGATAATTTGGCAAACTCACATACCCTATCTTGTGGTAGAAACTGTGTCAAATTGCCCACTTGGATATTGAACTTTGCGAACAACGTCTAAAGCATTCTTTTTTGGTACTGTCCGTCCATGTTTGTTTTTCTTCAACGGTTCATCTCTTTTGGTCCACTCCTGTGTGCATTCTGACAGATTCGCATGTTCTCTAGCAAAATCTTCCATGAATTGCTTATTATAAGTTGCCTGAGGTTCCGACAACTTATACATCAACCTCACATCTTCTGTGGTGAATGACTCGATTAGCTCTTGAGATGGAGTTCTAAATTGCCTGTCTGAAATATTTGTGCTGTCTAGCACCCATTTCACCATGTCTGTATATGGGAGGATCCTCGGCCTTGCCGCCTATCCTATGCAGAAATGAGCAAGCCAGTTCTTTAAGAGTTGCCTCAGACGTATTACTGGAACCTGCCGTAGCCGCAACTTTCAATACCACAAGATTTTCTTCTTCTAGCAAATTATACATTCCTTCCCATGTGGTTATACCGGCATCCTTATTGCAAGCGGTGTCTGCATACAGTGAAGCCATTTCTCTGTTTTCAGAATTTGAGCTCTTCTCCTTCTTACCCATAATGTTCTGTGAAAGCTTTGTATAGACGTTTGATCCTTCGTGCCTGCGTTTTACGAGTTAAATGAGAGTAATGGCATGAGAAAGGTGATGAGATTGTTTTAAATGCGAAGGCAGATGAAATATATTATTTTAACGTGAAATGACTTTCAATCAAAACAAAATCTCATTTACCATTAATTGTCAATCCACTCATTTAATCCAATCATTAAAGCGCATAACAGATATTGATATATGGGAAGATTGTCTTTGATCAACGCGCCTTTATGAATCTGTGACATTGCGATCTGCGATTTGCTGCGCAATATCGCAATATCGCAATGTCGCAATATCGCAATATCGCAAAATGAAACCATCGCAATTTTATAAATAGCGCAAAAGCGCAAATTGTGAAATAGCGCAAAAGCGCACATCGCAAATCTCGCAAAAGCGCAAAATTGTAAATAGCACAAAAGGTATTCGTTTAACATTTCTGTTTTCTGCGCTATGCGATCTGCGACCAATATGTTTATTGTATAGGCTTTTTGGGATCGCATTATCGCAAAATCGCAAAATCGCATTTTCAGTTTTATAAAAGATATATACCATTTTGCGATGGATGCGCTATTTTGTTTAAAGAACAATTTTATTGTAATCTATCATAAACTTAAGTGTTTCTTAATGTTCTTTCTAAGGGATTTCTCTAAGTTTATGATAGAAAGTTTTATTTGAAAAGGAAAACATATCCTAATTGATTTTTTGGATTTTTTAACTAAGGGTCCCCATTTATTTAGTATTATTACTAATATTAAATAAAAGGGGGGTTGTTGCTGGTCACAACAATTGGCGATTCACTGAAAGAAACAGTTATCTCTGAAAAAATAAAATGAACACTATATTTCTAGTAAATAAATATTTTTAAAGATAATGAAAACTATCTTAAGATATTTTAAATAAAATCTAACTATGAAAAAGAAAATAAAAATCATTCACAATTTCTTTCTAATTCCTTAAGAATAAAAACATTTTTGGGTTATTTCAAGCTTTGATCGGTGTTAATAATGAAGTAAGTGGATTTCTCCAAGTTTTGGTTTTACAATATACTTTATTGCCATAGGTATTGCCTCTGCTTCCAGCAAACGTTCATAGTCTCGACAGGGTTACCTTTAAACCATTAACCATTCATTGTCCCATCCAACTAAAATTATGACTTTTTAAAAGATAAATTCATAAGACCTATTATCTCATGTTTTTGTCTTTTACTTATTTTTTATTTTAAGAGCCATTGTCCTGGTTTGGTAGCCAGTTAATAACAATGCCATTCACTAGTTATAATTAAACTGAACAAGCTGGCTCGTGATGAGACCCCTTGTCTTATGTTTATAATCCATTACCCTGTTTTAGTATGCAGTATTGGTAATGTCAGTTTTATTACTCCTTATGAACATGGTAAGTCGGCTCATAATGAGACCTCTTATCTCTTAAATTTTCAAATTTCTTAGAATTACATTCTAAAAAATCACAACTTAAATGGATGGGGTGAAATAGTTTTATCCTTAACAATCAATGGATGACAATTTTCAGAGTTTTTTGAGTTCCAAAACTTTGAACAATCTTTACTTTTATAGATAAACTTTCTCTACTCAATAAACTTATGATGATTTACATTCTCCTCAAGTTTTCAAAAGATCATGCAAATGATTGGAATAATATTTCAAAGTTTAACATCTTATTTTAAACTATCCAAAAACTATGATCATTACTCTAAAAATTGTTATTTACACAAAATAAATATTTATAATATTCTTCCGAAGAAATTTTCTTAAATAGTAAGCAGTCAATTAGAGACTCATTAACAACCTTTATTTGCAAAAACAATCAAAAACTCTGCAGAAAGGAATATGTACAGTTTAAGAAGGGGTTACCTCCTTATGAAAAAAATTTCTTCAAGATAAGCCCATTTATAGGAAGAGATTCTCTCTTACCTGTTAGATTTTGGAGTATGAATGTATTTGAGCCTATCTTTTCAAAGATCTGAAATGGTCCAAGCCACATTTTCTGAAACTTGGTATGTTTACCTTTTTCTTCGTGTGCTTTATTCCATTTCAGAACAAGATCACCAGTTGACAAAATTTTTGAGCTGGTAGAAATTGCATCAAAAGAAGATTTTACAAGCTGTTGATGTTTTTCATGAATAATTTTTGCTTTATCTTTATCTTCTTCTAGTTTAAGGATTTGATCATATCTCAATTGAATGGATGAAGAAGGATTTTCTTCAATAAATTGCACTAGGGCTAATGATGGAAGAGTTAAATTTGATGGTATCACAACTTCTTTTCCATAAACTAAATTGAAAGGTGAAGTCCCTATTGAAGCTTTTTCAGTGATACGATCAGCCCATAATGCAAAGATTAAAGATTTGTGCCAATTCTTTTGATTTTGATCAACGGTCCTTTTAATAATTTTGATAAGGTTTTTATTAGTGGATTCAGCCAAACCATTACCTTGTGGATAATAATTTGCTGAATATTTTAATTTAAAACCTCTTTTGACCGCAAATTCTATTAAACTATTTCCAGAGAAGTAAGATGCATTATCAAAGACAAGAGCTTGAGGTACACCAAACCTGGTTATGATGAATTGATCTATGAAATCAATAATTGCATCAGAATTGGCTACCTTCAACGGGATTGCCTCTACCTATTTTGTAAAGTAATCAGTTGCAGTAAGGATGTACTTGTGCTGTTTGGAAGAATGAGGTACTATCTCACCAATAATGTCAAGCCCCCATTGTTCGAATGGTTGCTCAATAGTCACTGGTTGCAAAGGGAAAGCTGGTTTCCTTTGTCTTCCACTTGCAGTTTGACAAATTCTGCACTTCCTTACGTAATCATGCATATCTTTAAAAAGGGTAGGCCAATAATAACCAGCACGAATTATTTTGTGAGCTGTGGTATTACCTCCAAAATGACCTCCTGCTGGTCCATCATGCAACTCCTGCAAAACCTTTTCAGCTTCAGTCTTTTCAAGACATCTTAATAAGATTGAATCATAATTTTTTCTGAATAACACATTATCAATGATCTCATATTTAATAGCCTTTAAACTTAAAGCGCGTTTACTCTTATAACTGAGATTAGAAGGAGCATACCCATTTTTCAAGTAATAGATAAGATCAACATACTGAGATTTAGAATCTGTAACACTTATCTGACTTACTTGGATATCTTGATTTGAATCTTGATTTTCTAGTATGTTATGAGCTCCTGCCAATAATCTGCAAAAACCTTGTCCTCTAACAATCTTAGCTGGTTTAATATCAATATCATATTCTTGCAAGGATGTTACCCAGTTAGCTCTCTTTTCTCCTACTTCTTTTTGAATTAATAATTTCCTCACTGCAGAGAATGGGACAATGATTTTTGTATGTGTTTTCAAGAGAAAAGGTCTGAAATGTTGATTGATTTAAACACGGAAAAGGCTTGTTTTTCAACATCGGAATATTTAAGCTCAGCTCCTTGCAGATTTGAGCTAAAGAAAGAAATTGGTGCCTTAATTTTCTGATCATTGAGCTGTGTTAAAACAGTTGCGTAGGATGTTTCGGTGGCCAAAGTATACAAAGTAAAATCTTTAGAAAAATTCGGGGTATTCAATGCTGGTGCATTAATGATCGCTTGTTTGATTGCCTCAAAGGCTTCTTTCTCTTTATGCCCCCATTTGAATACTGAATTCTTTTTGATCATATTTTGCATAGGTAAAACAATTAAAGAAAAATCAGGAATGACTCTTTTAACAAAATTGATCTGTCCAAGAAATGATTGCATGGATTTTTTTTTATGAGGTAAAGAAATATCAGAAATTTCTTTCACTCTATCTGGATCAATATATATACCATCTTTTGACACAACAAATCCTAAGAGTTTTCCTGCATCCAAAGCAAAGAAATATTTCTTTGGATTTAAGGAAATACCAAACCTTCTACATCTTTCAAATATTTGCTTTAGATCATGTATATGATTGGTTTTCTTTTTTGAAAATACTGTTATATCATCAAGATAAACAACAACTAATTTATTGATCAGACCTTTAAATGCTATGTCCATGGCTCTTTGGAAAGTTGCTCCTGCATTTATTAGACCAAAAGGCATTTTCTGATAAGCATAAGTTCCCCATTTTGTTCTGAAAGTTGTTTTCAATCTGTCATCCGGATGAACTAAAACTTGATTATAGCCCGAAAATCCATCGAGAAAGGACATAAGTTCAGAACCAGCTACCTTTTGAAGTATCTGTTCCATGGTTGGCAATGGGAAATTGTCTTTTAAACATGCCTTGTTTAAGTTTCTAAAATCAATACAGATTCTTATATCACCATTCTTCTTCCTTACAGGTACCATATTGGAAACCCAATTGGAGTGCCTGACAGGAAAAATGATTTTGGCTTTTAAGAGTTTATTAAGTTCTGATTTGATTTGTCCTTCGAGATTTGGATGAACCTTCCTTAGCTTTTGTTGAACAGGTTTAATATCAGGAAGCATTGGAATTGTGTGTTGAATAACCGAAGTATCATACGTTTTTAAATCATCATAATTCCAAGAAAAAATGTTTTTATATTTGTTCAAGAGTTTAATGAAAGCATTCCTTTCCTCTGGTGTTAAATTGAGTCCTAAATTAACGTTTTGAGGTTTAGAATCAGAACCAAGATTTACTAATTCAAACTTCAAAGTGGAACTTTGAAGTTTAGCATTAGTGACTTTCTTAAATCTGTCTTTAATGTCATATAAATCCTCTAATTTAACAATAAATTTTTGGAATGGGATTTTCATTACCTTTTGAGGCAATTTGAAAATCATGATCATCTTCGTCAATAATTTGCTCATCATATGATTTCTCTGAAGTCATGAAATTTAAAATATCTTGATCATGATAGAATACTCTCCAGTTTGTAACATTATCTGGGACAGATGGATGAAAAATCAATTCTATAGAAAACCTATCAGGACTGCAATCTTCAGCAGGTAGGAGTTTAGATGCAACATTAGCTAACAAGTCAGCTGATGTATTCTGATTCCTAGGAATAGGAGAAATATTGAATGCTAAAAAATGAGTGGTGAGATCTTGTACCAGGGTTTGATAGTGTTTAAGATGTCCTGAAAGGCAATGAATAGTATTCCTAACTTGTTTTATGACAATTTCGGAATCACCAAAGACTTTCAAGTATTTAACATCTAACCCTATAGCTTTATAAAGTCCTTGAACCAAGGCTTCATATTCTGCGGTATTGCTTGTACACTCGAATTCTAATCTACATGACAACATGGTTTTCTCTCCATCTGGATCAATTAAGATGCGTCCAGATCCAGCTCCATCACTAGACTTTGATCCATCAAAATATAATGACCAAAATAAAGATTTATCTATTGGCTTATCTACAATTACATCAGAAATATTTACAATTCTGGAAGGATCAGATTGTGAAAAATTTTCTATTTGAGAAACAAAAGTATTTACAGAAAAAGGTGATTGAGGTGCTTTGAAGTTTCCAAGAAATGATTCAGCAGAATAACCTCCAAGAATATTGTTGTTGAATGCCACAGGCTCATTAGGTTGTTCAAATTCAGTGACAGTGTGCATCATATGTTTTTTTCGTTCAACTTTGATTTGATTTGGTTTCCCTTTGTAGGGAAGCCACATATGTGAATAATCAGTTGAGATATAACCATTAAGTTTCGCAGACCAATCCCTGCTTAAGATTAATCCATAGAATTCAGGAATATCAACAATCAAAATATCAATTCTTTGGACAATCCTAGGATCAGAAGCTAATCTGATAGTAACTGAATTGATTTCTCCTACAACTTGAACTTTAGAGCGATCCAATTGAACAATATGAACTGCCGATTTCTGTGGTTTGATATTCAATTTGGCACAAACAGAAGTAGGCATTATATTAGAGGAAGCTCCAGAATCAATCAAACAATTATGCAGATTCTTATTGTACATTTCATAAGTCAAAAGAAAAGGAGGAGTCTGAGAATTTGATTTTTCTCCAATGAGCACTGTATCAGTAGCATCTACCTTATCTGGTGGCTTACCAGCTCCCCTAGCTGCTTTTGCAACTACACCACTTGGTAAATGAGCAATTGGTGTAGCGTTTAATTCTTTCAATAGCAACTTTTGCTGGTGTTTTAGTTTGCTGAGTTCATGTAAGGAAATGTTGGCTTTGATCTTTTTCATGTCTTCGACAATGTTGTACTCCATAAGATATGACACCACTAAAGTCCTTGTTGTTGATGTAGGAGGATTAGAAGAGGATGGTTGATTTTGAGTAAGTAATGGAGAAGTTTTCTTTACAGGGGATTTGTCTTTGGTACTTGGAGTTGTAATTTTCTTTTTAGGAACTGTTTGCACTGGTTCCGATATAGATTTACTCCTAGTAGTTACAGGCATAGATTCTTCACTATCAGAATTAGGGAGAATAAAATCCCACATTCCATGCAATTCAGCTATTTCTTCATTCTCATCTTCCTCATCTGATACTAAAGATGTATCTTCTTCTTCTTCCTCTTCTTCTGATTCTGCATTAGAGATTGCATTAGGAGGTTTAGATTCAACTTGGTTTCTTTTGAAATTTCGGAATGGTTTTTTGGTAGAAGTTTCAGCTACTTGTTTTTTTATTTCAACCATTTCATTTGACATGGTTTTAAGAACTTTCTGTAAACCTTCCATGTCGTATGGGTCTTTGGCCTTTTTCTTTGAATCATCTTTGAAGCTGACCTTCTTTGATTTCCTTTCCTCAATAGCATTTTTCTTTTCTAGAGAAATAATTCGTTTCTCTACTGCAATAGCCTCTTTCATATTCTCAGCTAATGTCAGCTTTGCAGCTCTATCTACAAAAATTGTTATGTTTGAGGGTAAGGCAGTTATGTACCATTCACTTCTGACTTGTTCACTAGGCCTTGAATCTGTATGAATTTTGTTTAAAAGTTTGTTGAATCTGGCGTTGAATTCTTTACTGGGTTCCTTGGGTTCTGCTTTCAAATTTGAAAGATCGTTGATTAAAGTAGCTATTGATCTGTCATCTCCAAATTTGGTTAAAAAATGATCTGCAAAAATGGCCCAACTTGTTATGGATCCCGAAGGTAATGAAAAGTACCATGATCCTGCTGCTCCTTAAAGAGTATAAGGGAATAGTCTGACTACAACATCTTCATGTGTGACTCCATTCAAATTTACAGCCAGCATAAAGTTATTGATATGTTCTTCAGCTTGAATGCTAAGATCTGGACTAAATTTTGGAAGCCATTTTCCAGGATTGTCTGGTAAATCATGTAAAGGTGCAGCCATGTTGACTGCCCCTGGAGTAGCCCATGGTCTAGCCATTATTGGAACAACTATTGGAGGAGTAGTAGAAGCTGGTGGTGTTTGAATAGAAGTTGTTGGAATAGATGATGTTGAGATTGATGATGATTGAAGCCAGAGATGATGATTGAGTGTCATGGAAACAAACACTTTTTGTTGAGTTGGGATTTAGGGCTGGAGTAATTGAATATTAGATGTTGGAGCTTATATGTAAGTTCGGTGGAGTTTTCATCTTGAATCTACTTTAGGTAAAGGGAATTCTTTAAGATACCAAGTTTTTCAAAATAGAAGCCCTGGTAAGAAGTTTTCACAATAAATTTGAAGTTCTTTACCTTCAAATATTTGAGACTCTTAGAGATATGAGAATCCTTTCAATTTATGAATTAAATCTTGAACTTAGACTAGGATTTTGATTGTCACGAATGTTTTTCGTTTTTGGTAGTAGATTGTATGAATATTCTTGTAATTTCTTCTACATAGGATTTCTTCGAGAAGAAATTGAAAAAGTTGATGAGGTGTTTTATGAATAAACTGTGGGTAAGGTTACACTTGCCAATTTCATACAGACTTGCCCTCCTTCTAAGCATCAAAAAATGTTGAAGCCTAGAAAATCTCTGCTTTAAACATTGGGGAAAACCACCCAGTCGGGACCTTAGGACAGCTCCTTTTCCGTTTGGTATGGTGGCTCCGACTGGATTTAAAGGATCAGTTTCCTTATAACTAAATGGGTTGTTGATGGGTTGATTTGGATGGATTAAAATGAGACTAAATTAACTGAAATAAAACTATTTAATTTAAACTAAATACTGATAAAGAAATTCTAACACTAACCCGGGTAATTATATGTGAATACAACTTAAGATTGTTCCAATTTAACAATAACCATGAAAATGTGTTATTATTTAAATTGAAATGTGCAGAAACAAATAAAGATAACTCTGTTTAAGAAATTAAACAGAGTTGTATTAGCATATTGCATTCATCATTGTATACCATCTATATATACTTAATGAAAGATAACGTTTCAATTATACTCAGAAATGATATATAAAAAGAAACGTTGTGAAAATCAAATATATATAAATGATAGCAAATATCATAAGACAAAAGAAATCAACAGTGAACAGATAGAAATACCTTATTCATCTTGAAGACTTTCAAATGAAATCTGATACTCTAATCCTGTAACTCTGATGCAAAATCAAATTCCAAGGTACAGAAATGCAACACTTCAAAGATAATTCCGCATAAAAATCACCAGATGTGATCCTTTTAAAAATATATTAAGCCAATGGAGTACAGAAATGTAATCTCCAAGTCAAAAATATTAAGATCCAGGACCCTTCTCTAAATGCATGAGAAGGGTTTAAATACTACTTAGCTAAATCTAAAAATAGTCTATTACAAAAATTAAGGATTTGGTTTAATGACCGTCCTTTTCCTAGGCTAAAATATAGTAAAATTAAAACTAAATCTAACTATCTATGAACTTGATCTTTAAACTTGTAGGCATCTAGCATAGTTTTGAGAAGATGTGGTTGACCGACTTCAGAATTCAACTGTCCTGAAAAGACAGAGTCGACAAGTGTAGGCGCAATCTTCTCTGTAGAATTGATGATACAATTGAGCGCACTGTGCTGACTGTGTGGCTTCACTAAGTGTGTCCAGTAAGAGTCCCAATTTAATCTTGTCAGCCCTTGAATTGATTTTGCTCTTTCTTCTGCTTTTTGCCTCCATTCCGTTTGCAGTTGATGTGCCTGTGGGAGATATCCTGGAACAGTTTCTGAAATCAAATTAGCTTTGTGTAAATTATCATTTACACAATCAGTAAGAGTGTTTGCCGCTGTAGCCGCCTCTTCTGCTTTGTGCATCCCCTTTACTGGAGCTTTTTGTTCTGCTATTAATTTTGCAATTTCATCTTCGATTTCACTTCGCCATTTTCTCCTTTTCCTTTTTTTCATATCATACTTCAGCCAAGGTAGTTTCTTCTTTATAGATCCGATCTTTTGCAGTAGTTCTTTCTCTTTGCTGAACACACTCTTCATTTTTTTCTTTCTCAGCATTAAGTGCCTTGAATTTGGTCAATGTTTCCTCATTTTGCTTTACAGTTATTTCGAGTCTCTTCAACTCCCGACTTTTCTCAATAAGAGCTTTATGTTTCCCTGAGAGCTCCTGATCTCCAACAGCTTTTTCAGTCTCTTCTAAAAGCTCTATAGGGGATAATTTGGCAAACTCACATACCCTATCTTGTGGTAGAAACTATGTCAAATTTCCCACTTGGATATTGAACTTTGTGAACAACATCTAAAACATTATTTTTTGGTACTGTCCGTCCGTGTTTGTTTTTCTTCAACGGTTCATCTCTTTTGGTCCACTCCTGTGTGCATTCTGACAGATTCACATGTTCTCTGGAAAAATCTTCCATGAATTGCTTATTATAAGTTGCCTGAGGTTCCGGCAACTTATACATCAGCCTCACATCTTCTGTGGTGAATGACCCGATTAGCTCTCGAGATGGAGTTCTAAATTGCCTGTTTGAAATATCTGTGCTGTCTAGCACCCATTTCACCATGTATGTATATGAGAGGATCCTCGGCCTTGCCGCTATCCTATGCAGAAATGAGCAAGCCAGTTCTTTAAGAGTTGCCTCAGACGTATTACTGGAACCTGCTGTAGCCGCAACTTTCAATACCACAGGATTTTCTTCTTCCAGCAAATTATACATTCCTTCCCATGTGGTTATACCGGCATCCTTATTGCAAGCGGTGTCTGCATATAGTGAAGCCATTTCTCTGTTTTCAGAATTCGAGCTCTTCTCCTTCTTACCCATAATGTTCTGTGAAAGCTTTGTATAGACGTTTGCTCCTTCGTGCCTACGTTTTATGAGTTAAATGAGAGTAATGGCATGAGAAAGGTGATGAGACTGTTTTAAATGAAAAGGTGGATGAAATATATTATTTTAACGTGAAATGACTTTCAATCCAAAACAAAATCTCATTTACCATTAATTGCCAATCAAATCATTTAATCCAATCATTAAAGCGCATAACAGATGTTGATATATGGGAAGATTGCCTTTGAACAACGCGCCTACATGAATCTGCGACATTGCGATCTGCGATTTGCTGCGCAATATCGCAATATCGCAATATTGCAAAATGAAACCATCGCAGTTATGTAAAATAGCGCAAAAGCGCAAATTGCGCAATAGCGCAAAAGCGCATATCGCAAATCTCGCAAAAGCGCAAAATTGTAAATAGCGCAAAAGGTATTCGTTTATCATTTCTGTTTTCTGCGCTATGCGATCTGCGACCAATATGTTTATTGTATAGGCTTTTTGGGATCGCATTATCGCAAAAGCGCGAAATCGCATTTTCAGTTTTATAACAGATATATATACCATTTTGCTATGGATGCGCTATTTTGTTTAAATAGAAATTTTATTGTAATCTATCATAAAATTAAGTGTTTCTTAATGTTCTTTCTAAGGGATTTCTCTAAGTTTATGATAGAAAGTTTTATTTGAAAAGGAAAACAAATCCTAATTAATTTTTTGGATTTTTTAACTAAGGGTCCCCATTTATTTAGTATTATTACTAATATTAAATAAAAGGGGGGTTGTTGCTGGTCACAACACCTAGCTAGCTTCCCTCCTCTTGTGGCTGCACTATTGACTTGGTCAACTAAAACTAATCCACCTCTAATGCCTCTTTTCACACTAGGGATCTTCAATCTACTTTACATATGTGTGTCTTAGGCTGATCCTTGTTCACATTGAGTTGGTTTACTTAGGTGATCTCTTCCTCCTCAAGAATGCATGTTGACTTAGTCAAACTTGACTATGTCCTCATCTATTTTTCCCTTGTTCACACTTGTAAGTGTAAATTTCAGCTCTTGATTTGATCCCCTTCCTTATTAAGGTGGAAATTATTCATATTTTTATTGTTCATGGGCTCCTTACCCATTTATTCCTCTCCTAGGTGAAAGTAGCAAAATCTAATGTTCCAAATTGCATTGTTGCAAAATTGGGAACATTACATTAGCATAGTTAGCTTTCCTTGTGGTGCTCTTGATGTTGATGTGACATTCCATCCTTTTGATTCCATAGCCCAATGGATTAGCCCCTGCAGCCCTATCTTTCCAACCACACAATCAATCAAACAGACAACCCCATTTCTATAACTAGTCTAACATCAACACTTAAACTTATCAAGTTAAATCATAAAAACAGAGAGAGCCCTCTCTGAGTCTAGGATGGCCAGGTCTTGGACTCCAAAGTGGTTTGATGCTATATGTTGGACTATATAAATCACTTATTAAATGACTGAACATCACACATTTAACTATCAATCCAGGGATGTCTGTTTATTCAAATGCTAGTTGCATTGTCTATGCCGATACACCAACCAGAAGTAATTTCAAAGAAAAGAAATTATTGCTGAAGTAAATGCTGGAAATAAATCACTCATGGAGAAATAAAAGAATCCACAAGATTGAAATCACACTTAAATTGATTTTTCTAGCTTGCCACACAATAAGTACCCAAATGGTATTTCTATTATCACATGTGTAACAACATATAAAGTATTGAAATCGAAGCAGATATATTCTCAGCTGAACAACAACAACAACACTCTAATGATACATAAACTGAAATACAATTACATACACATAGCTACTTTAATCACTGCAATCCCTGCTAAGAAGGACGACCCTTACTCCCTAGCAGGGCATAGGTAGAGAAGGAAATTTAACTGAAACTAAATAGAATCATACATGTAATAGCAATAACAATATGATCTGTATTAATCTGAACACAATTACAGAGCCAAAACAACATATTCTCCACTAACCTCTTGACCTCTAGGGCCGAGAGATATATAGTGGTTACATCAGAAAATCCAGGAATAGATTAGTCATGAGAATCTTACGATTCTCATGCTGATCAAAATAGAACTCATACAATTATAACCACTCCCTAATAAAGTTCTGATTAGAAATTAAAAATATTACAATCGGAACTGCCCTTAGACTTTTATCCCAAGAATACAATGTTAACAAATCCTACAACTATCATAACAAAAACACAATTGTAGTGCAACCACCAGAGGATAGATCAACAACAATATAGATAAGAGCAGTCAACGGTACAATTGTATTAGAAGTTTGCCATCAAGTCTGTAACAACAGAGCATAACAACAGTTTCTAGTGGGTTTGCAATAGCAAGGTGTAACAACATTGATTTGCTGTAACAAATCTATCTGAACTACTCCTGTGAACTTTGTGTCTGAGATATTTGATGCTACAAATGACATTTGAAAGGACAACACAAATATAATCTACCTTTTCCAAAAATTCACCATAAATTAGTCATAAAAAGGTATAATAGATCATAATAATTGGTGAATTGGAAAAGTAACGAAAGCAAGGTGAAATAACACAAGTTAGGGTAAAAAGGTAGGAAAAGGGGTAAAATATAATCCCATTGGTTATAGTTATAAAGCAAAATAAGGAAGATAAGTGTAGGAAAAATGTACAAACCAGCACCCAACATCTCCCCCCAATTGAAATTATTGCATGTCCTCATGCAAACTCATCTCTCATGGGAATATATTTGGTGTAGGTCGGTAAGATCATAAGCACCAGCTATGTCCTCGTCTATAGACCTGTATCCCTAATTGGTCATCAACTGCCATACCCAGGATTTTGACTCATACTTGCTTAATTCATAATTGGTCTGGTAATCCTCAATGGGCAACCGGATCAAAGGAAACTTGAACTTCAATCCCAACCACAAAGCTCCAAGAGATTGTACAATTTGTGCATAGGCTGGTACATGTGTAACAACCACCATGAAATTCTGGAATAAGAATGGATCTCCCTTCAATAACTTAGCATTGCTGGTTTCTGTGCATTTTAAACACCCTGTCAAAGCTCGAATCTTCATCATTGTGAAATGATTGAGGCAAGAATTCACAATTCTTCTTCCATAAGTGTTGAATATTGCAACAAGAAACAGTTGAGGAGGCATCCTAAAACATCATCCTTGATCCTAGTTGGAAAATAATCACCTAAACTAGGTGGGGCCCACACAGGCTATTTTTAGGTGTATGTCTATTTTTAGACATGGTGAGCATATTATATAAGTTGCAGGATGCTATTTGTAGATGGTTGGTCAAATGTGAAAAACAGATGAGATTCTATTTTTAGAATATTGGGCGAAGTCTATTTATAGAGCACTGATCTAAAAATAGATGCATGTCGATTATTATTAGCTCTTAATAATAATTAGACTCTAAACATAAACTTATTCTCTTGGAGCACTTTAGTTTAGTGCACAGATGTGGCACATCAGCTGACAAAAGGAATTACGCAATTCCCAAGGGTTTACTGGAGCTAATGCATGGAGGACTCAATTAGAACTCAAGTGGCAGAGTTATGACAGTTGGAAGAAGTAGTTATGGAGTTGTATTCAGTTTAACTCAGTTAGACTTGGTTGAGCTAGTTGTATCTAGTCTAACTGATTGATACACTAGTGAGAGTGGAGTGAATTAATTAGTTAATTAATTCAAAAATAATAACTCATTAATCAACTGAACAATACATCAGTTAACTACAGTGCATGGCAGTTTCAGTGGAGATCCAGTGGAGAGGTAGGTGAAAGGGAAAGATGGATTATCTGTTGTGAATATTAGTGATGCATGAATTGCATCTACATATACATTGGAGTTGCCAATGATAATCATGCAATCAATGAGAGTGGGATTGCATTGAATTGGTCTTTGTAATAAACTTGTATTGCACAGTGGGGGCAGGCTAGCAAGAGGCAAAGATCGGTGCATGGATTTGCAAGATTGGTCCTGATTAGTGTATGACAATTGTATTGTACAGAGGGCTTGTGATAAGATTTGTATACTTTGTATGAGATTTTCATATGATCTCCATGATACATAATAAATAGTTGGGGTTTTCAGCTTCAGGCTTTCCCGGTTAAAAACTGTGTTATGTGCGATTGATTATTTTTTTTTATGCTTCACATGTGTGTGCAATTAAGTTTTTCGCAAAAGATTAACAAGTGGAATTGATTTGGTATTTTGCATAAAGTTAAATAGTGTGAGATCAGGTGAATCAAGGACATATGCATGCTTAGTGCATATAATTTCTACATGATATCAGAGCATTGTTGATTGAAGATTGCAATTGTGAAGTGAGTTTGTGCTGGTGGACAATTCGAAATTGTTGCAGGAGTTTCTTGGTGCGACAGTTGAGTATACATTGAAATGTCTTTCAATGGGTTGCAGTTGGAGTATGAAATCGAGGGAAACTATAACTACATAGCCTAGAAGGATAGGATGGAGGCGGTGCTTGAAGATAATGGCTTGAAGGAATTCATTGAGAAATATGTTCCTAAGCCCACTTCGGCGGATGCTGCAATACTTGACGCATGGCAAAAGAAAGTAGCAAGGACGAGGAGGATTCTATTGGAAGGTGTGAGAGACCATATTGTCTCAAGCCTTCATGGGAAAGCCACTCCATATGCTATGTGAAAGTCTTTGACATATTTTTTCCAAACCAGAAGCGACCAGAGGAAGTTGGCGCTTAAAGACAAGCTCAGAAAAATAAAAATGGAGAAGAATGACACTATTCCGGTATACTTGACAAAGTTTATCCAATGCAGGGATGAGCTTGGGAGTGTAGGAGTTAGTGTTGATGATGATGACTTGGTGAGCTTGGCTCTTCTTGGGCTTCTGAATAGTTGGCATAGCTACGAAGACTTTGTCAATGGACGAGAGAAACTACCAGGTTGGGAGCGACTTTGGTCGGATCTTGTGCAGGAGGAGATAAGGCGAAGTATTAGGGATGGATCTTCATAAAAGCATGATGATGAAGAGGATTTCACTTTGGTTTCCAAGGCAAAGAATAAAAAGGGGAAGAAATTCCATTCTATATCTGAGGTTGGTGAAAATGGAAAAGAGCGTGACATGTCCAAATTGAAGTGTTTTCACTGTCACGAACATGGGCATTTCGCCACTAATTGTCAACATAAGAAGAAGAAAAATATGGCTGCTGGAGTTGCAGCTGGTGAGGCTCTTACATCGTAATTTGAGCTTGAATTCTCATTGATCACATGCATGGTGTCTAGTGCTTTGGGATTGGGGCGGTACTTTGATAGTGGTGCTTCCTTTCACATGACGAGAGATGTGAACCTTTTTAGTGACTTGGTGGAGAAAGATCTCCAGTTGCATGTTGAGTTGGGCGAAAATGGATGATACAATGCGACCGGAATTGGTACCATTACCTTTCAGAGGGAGTCAGGTAAACTCATTATTTTACAAGATGTTGTGCATGTTCCAGGTTTAAAGAATAATTTAATCTCAGTCTAAATGTTAGAGGATAAAGGATATGATGTTGTCTTTAGTGAAGGAAAAGTTTTCCTTCGGTACAAAGCAACAGGATAAGTCAAGAAGGTTGGGATTCGAGCTAAGAATATTTACAGACTTGAAGTAGATGGGATTTCTATGGAGCTTCCTACTGTTGGGAAGTGTGAGAAAGCCATGCAATTGAAGCTTGAGAGGGAGCAAGATTTGCATGCAGGTAAGAGTGAACCTCGGGATGTGGAGAAACCAAAATATGAGGATCATGGAGTGGGAGCAACCACTCATGCAGAGAAATTTCGTGCCAAATGGGTAGAGGGAGTGCATGCAGCTATACCACCAGGTAAGAGGTGGGGCGACATGCATGAGTAATCCCAAGAGGATATTTCTGGGCAGGATTCATTGAGATGGTGTGGATCTCATGAATTTAACCTGGCTACGAGGTTCCCATAGAGAAGCAGTAGCATGATCAGTTGGATTGATTCAGGTAGATCAAAGTGATAGTGTTGGATACTGGAGCACGGTTCAGAGTTGACAGCAAGTGTAGAGTGCATGGGTGCAGAGTTCAACAACGCAGTGGTTCCTGAAGACATGTGCAATTGGTACCAGCAGAAGTTGAAGACTTTGATGATATATGCATCAGACTGATTGAGTTGTTTGGAGCCTTTAAGTTTCGGAAGTGTTGCAGCAAGATTTGCAGAGTAGATGCATGGAGTTGCAGGGCGCTTGCAAAGGTTGCAGGGCAAATGCATGGAGTTGCATGTCACATGCAAAGACAATCCTGTATTTTTGAGAGGGAGTGTTGAAGATTGCAACAAGAAACAATGAAGGAGGCATCCTGAAACATCATCCTTGATCCTAGTTGGAAAATAATCACCTAAACTAGGTGGGGCCCACACAGGCTATTTTTAGGTGTATGTCTATTTTTAGATGTGGTGAGCATATTCTATAAGTTGCAGGATGCTATTTGTAGATGGTTGGTCAAATGTGAAAAATAGATGAGATTATATTTTTAGAATATTGGGCGAAGTCTATTTATAGAGCGCTGATCTAAAAAGAGATGCATGTCGATTATTATTAGCTCTTAATAATAATCAGACTCTAAACAACAACTTATTCTCTTGGAGCACTTCAGTTCAGTGCACAGATGTGGCACATTAGCTAACATAATGAATTACAGAATTCCCAAGGGTTTATTGGAGCTAATGCATGGAAGACTCAGTTAGAACTCAAGTGGCTGAGTTATGACACAGTTGGAAGAAGTAGTTATGGAGTTATATTCAGTTTAACTCAGTTAGACTTAGTTGAGCTAGTTGTATCTAGTCTAATTGATTGATACACTAGTGAGAGTGGAGTGAATTAATTATTTAATTAATTCACAAATAATAACTCATTAATCAACTGAACAATACATCAGTTAACTACAGTGCATGGCAGTTTCAATGGAGACCTAGTGGAGAGGTAGGTGAAAGGGCAAGATGGACTATCTGTTATGACTATTAGTGATGCATGAATTGCATCTACATATACATTGGAGTTTCCAATGATAATCACGCAATCGATGAGAGTGGGATTGCATTGAATTGGTCTTTGTAATCAACTTGGATTGCACAGTGGAGGCAGGTTAGCAGGAGGCAAAGATCGGTGCATGGATTTGCAAGATTGTTCTTGATTAGTGTATGACGATTGTACTGTACTGAGGGCTTGTGATAAGATTTGTATACTTTGTATGAGATTTTCATATGATCTCCATGATACATAATAAATAGTTGGGGTTTTCAGCTTCAGGCTTTCCTAGTTAAAAACTGTGTTATGTGCGATTGATTATTTTTGTTTATGCTTCACATGTGTGTGCAATTAAGTTTTCCACAAAAGATTAACAAGTGGAATTGATTTAGTATTTTGCATAAATTTAAATAGTGTGAGATCAGGTGAATCAAGGAAATATGCATACTTAGTGCATATAATTTCTACAATAAGTGGCAGCTGGTTCTTTAATCCCAGGGGTACTCAACATTCTCCTGAATTCTCGTCTCAACTTAGTAGCCCATCCTGGTTCTTCTCGAACCCACAATGTTGTCTTCTCCTCATTAGTCTCCATAGATTTAATGGCCAGATGCCATCCAATATGATTCATCATGAAGGATATAAAAGCCCTTAATTGAAGATCTCCCATATAAGAGAATACTGTCACAATCATATGCATACTCACATGTTCACAAATAATATTGTGTAAAAACAATTCACACAGCAAACTTTTCTCATCAAAATCTGAGGCACGGAAAACATCCAGAAATGTACGAGTGGAGGAACATAAACAAGGCCTGTCCTCCATAATGGCTTTCAATTGAAACAAGAAGTAACGTTCCCACAGAAAAATAGGATATGATGGAGAAGGCTGCCTACAACCCAACAAGTTGAGGGCGAGATCATGAAGTCTCTATTTATCTATGGTGAGGTCTTGAATCTGATCTTGTAACAACAAAAAATGTTCTTCTTGTTTCTTCAGAGCTTATTTCTTCTTGTAATCCTCCCACTTTTTCTTCAAATTTTCTTCCATCCATATTTCATGTAAAGTTTCTATTTCTCTCTAATGTTCCTTTAGCGAAATCATCCCATCTCGAAGGGAGATTTCTTCTTGATTTTATTTTTGTAACTCAAAAATTCACAGGAGTTTCTTAGAGTTCCATCCCAAGATGGGACTCGGCGTTCTCCTAGATTCAATATCTTTATCAACAATAGGTGTACCAGCCTCTGCTTCATGGGATTGTTCCACCTCTGCTAGTTCTTGTGTAACAACAGCCTCTTTGGTGGGTTCTTGTGTGTCAACCCCTTTGTTTTTACCTAGAATCGCCTCTGTGTCCATTGTTGTTTCTTCTACAATAGGAGTGGCCTCCACAGGTTCTTGTGGGTTGGCTTTTAGGTCAATTATTACAGGAGGCTCTACTTTAATTTATGGTTTTTGTGTAACAATAGTATCATCAGCAGGTTCTTGTGTAACAACCTCCTGCTGTTCTGTTTCTACTTTCATTGGGATGATATCTTCACTACGTGCATTATATCCCATTGATGTTAAGTTTTGAAAACATGTCATGCATACTGACACCAGAATTTCCCTTCCCTCAAATAATTTCCACTTCAATTCCTCATTTTCTTTTCTTAATTTTTCAATTTCTAAACACAAGGCATTGGTTTTTCCCTTACTTGATGAGGAAGGTTGCCTTTCTTTTGCTTTCATACTTTTCTCAGCCGTAGGAAAGGGTTATAAAGGTATGTTGACCTTCACTCTCTATTTAGGTCTTCTATCTCCAATTTTTTCTTCAATGGGCTTCTTCCGAATTCTTACTCCAGTAGGCTGAGTCTGGGTCTCTTCCTCTGTCTGATTTTCTCCTAAGGTTATGGTTTGTTTCCCTAGACTTTTCCTTGGTATTTTTCTTTTGAATTATTCCCAAGTTTTTCCTTGCTGGCCTAGGGCATCCAACACAATGAGCTTAATGAGTCTGTGATTAGTCATGCATGCCTCCGAGTGTTCTACTATTTTTACTGCTACCACCATGTGCTTGATGTTTCCAAGAAAATAGAATGGAAGATTTATTCTTTGCTGATACCGAAGGTGGTTAAGTAGAGGAAAGTGATTATTGAACACTATCGTGGATCTCCCTTCACAAGTGATATATTTGATCAAGCCCAGGGCAACGTCTTCCCAAGGATGAGGAAGTGACAATCAGTCAATTCCTCTTCCTTTCTTCTCTAGTTTCTCTTCCCCTACTAGGAAATCATTTTTCAAGGAGGGGTCATTAATTTTTATATCAAACCACCTTCACCCTTCTACTGGTAATGAAGTTACTCGGGAAATCACCTCTTCAGTCACCTCCAATTGCATGCCTCTTACTCAGGTTTTATTTTTGTTCAAGTTCTGAGAAAATTCAATTTCCATTGCCTATTTTGAGCCTTTAAGATTTTGGAAAAACTCAACCCATCTAGAATATTTGAATATATGGTAAGCCTCTGGGAAATTTTGCAGAGCATCCATAGAGTCCGGCTCATGCCTGACCGCTACTCCACCCATATCTGTTATTTGTTTCTAAATTTTCTTCTTAATGTCCAACAACACTGTAATATCACTGAGTTTCTGAGTTCACTTCTTTGTTGTTCAATCCCACTGTAACATCACTGTGTCTCTGAACTAGTTGCTGCTCAGCACCTTTGATTATCCCCTATGATGACTTTACAATGAGAATGCAAGGTTTCAGAAGGAGGTTGATGAAAGGTGATGGCTTTCATGGATTTACCAAATCGTACCCTACACTAATATTCATAAATGGATTATTATGGAAAGTGATGGGATTTTGTACACACGCTCTTTTCCAACCAGATTTGGTCATCATTAGCAATTCTGTTATTGATTAGGTGCATGCAAATTTAATAGATATTTATGATTACAACCTTTTTGCAATGATTTCAAGTCATATCCCCTCCCCCACTTTAATTGTGACAGTCGCCCATGGCTATCATAGGAGCGTCATTACTTTTCCAATTAATCACCGAATCATCAATGACAATCATTTACCTTTTTAATGACATACCTGAGGTGACGTGGAAGAAGAATTGAGTTGGCGACGTCCTGCTTGTAGTGCTTGTGTTGTTGTGTTTAGCCGACATAGTTATTGCTGTTTATGGAATGAATTACAAAGAATAGTATTTGTGGCTGTTGGTTGTTACATATGTAACAACTAATACAACTTTGAAATTATTCTAAAAAAACAAAATAATCAAAAGAAATTAGTAGAGAAAAGGAAATTACATGAATACCATCATCCTATGACATGGATCAGGAAGGGAAGATGATATTACAGGGAGAAAAACATGGGTATAACAACCGCCACAAGAGTGGTTTTCAACTGTTAATGGCTGTCTTACTACGCCCCAGAAAGGATTTTTCATAGTTATATTTTTTTTGTTTTTATTTTATTTTGTTATTTTATTTTATTTTATTTTTTATTTTTGAATAGGTGTAACAACTGCCACAAAGGTGGTTTTCAACTGCTGCAATTATTGGAATTTCAACTTTTAAGGCCGCAGAGGATAATGTTCCCCTGTTGTTGTAACATGAAGATCAGAGTCCGTGACAATGTTGAAAAATGATTCCTTCGAAGCGGGTTGATGATAAAACTTTAGATGGTGGCCATTAACCAGTAATGGTTTCTTAGCACTCTCAATGGTGACCAATTGTACAGTTCCATTTTCAAAGACCGTATCCACTTCGTAAGGACCTAGCCATCTGGTGCAGAGCTTGCCTTTGAAATCTTTGAACTTTGAATCATACAAAAGAGCCCAATCTCCTTTCTGGAAATTTTCCTTCTTAATAAACCCATCATGCCATTTGGCTCTTTGGTGCTGGATGATTTCTGTCTGTTGAATGGCAGCCAACCGTTTCTCTTCCAACTCATTGAGTTGGTTCAATATTTGAGTCTTTGCTGTACTCAAATCCAGATCAACCTGCAATGATGTTCTTAATGTCTTTATTTCAAACTCTATGGGGATAAGGGACTCTTACCATACACTAGTTCATATGGTGAGAAGCCTACAGTATTCTTCCATGTTGTCTTGTAAGCCCATAGTACCTCTAGAATTTTCTCAGCCCAGTTTCTTCGGTGGTTGGCTACTGTCTTTGTCAAGATTCCCTCAATGAATTTATTGGTGCTTTCTACTTGACCATTTTCTTGTGGATGATAGGGTGTGGTGATTCTATGATGGATTCTATACTTTTCAACCAACTTCTTGATCAAATAAGATGTGAACTGAGGACCCCCATCTGTCACTATCTCTCTAGGTATCCCGAAGCGAATAAAAGTATCTTGAAACAGGAAGTCTGAAACAACCTGCTCTCTTGCTCTAGTTAGTGCCCTTGCTTCGACCCATTTTGTGACATAATCGGTGCAGACCAATATGTATGCTTTTTGCTATGATGAAGGATTAATTTTCCCCACAAAGTCTAGGGCCCATTTCTCGAATGGTTCTATTACTATTTGAGGTTGTAACAACATCTCATATGATTTTAGAGGCTGGCCCATCCTTTGGCAACTATCACATCCTTTCACAAAATTCTTGGCATCCTGGAATATAGTTGGCCAATATTACCCCGTTGAGAGTACTTTATGTCCTGTCCTCTTGTTAGGAGAGTGTCCTCCACAAGGTTTCTTATGACAAGCCTTTAGGATATCAAATACCTCATCTTCTCTAACACATCGCCTAATATGGAAATCTGGTCCAGTGTGATAGAGATTACCTTCTATCCAGGAGTAGGTAGCACTCTATTGTATATTCCTCCTTCTTTCCTTGGAAGACAATTGATGTGGGAATTTTCCTGCAGCAAGGTAATTGGCTATATCTGCATACCATGGTGAGTGAGTAGAAATGGAAAAAATATACTCATCTGGAAAAGAATCCTCAGTAGCAGTGTAATCATCACTTATATTTAATCTAGAAAGGAAATCAGCAACTACATTATTTTTCCGGGTTGATCTAAAATAGTAATGTCAAATTCTTGTAACAACAATAACCATCATGTAACTATACCATTAGTAATAGGTTTTTTCATTAAAAATCGAATTGCAGCATGGTCAGTGTGTACAAATACTTGGTACCCGGTGACGTAGTGCTGAAATTTGTTGATAGCATGCACTGCTGCTAGGAATTATTTCTCAGTGAAAATGTAGTTAAGTTCTGCTGGAGTTAATTTCTTGCTAATGTAATAAATGGCATAAGGCTTCTTTTCCTCCATCTAGCCTAAAATAGCACCCACAGCCATGTCAGATGTGTTTGTAGCAATATGAAATGACAATTTCCAGTTTGGTCCTCATAAAACAGGTGCTGCTGTTACACAGTTCTTCAACTTTAAAAAGGCTTGCTCACACTTTTTTGTCCACACAAATTCTGCATCTTTCATCAGTAATGAGAGTAAAGGAGATGTAATCTTTGAAAAATTCTCTATAAACCTCTTATAGTATCCTGCATGTCCCAAAAAAATACGCACCTATTTCAGAGTCTTAGGGGTTGGGATTTTCGAGATTACCTCAATTTTTGCGAGATCTACCTTGATTCCATCTGCTGAAATAAAATGTCCTAGCACAATTCCCTCGGTCATCATCATGTGGCATTTTTCCGTGCTCAGAGCAACATTAGTTTGTTCACAACGTTCCAACACTTTTTTTTCCAAGTTAGCTAATCTTGCCTGAAAGGCATCCCCGTAGGGTGTAAAATCATCCATAAAATTTTTAGGACAATCATTCAAAAGATCAGAAAAAATACCTAATATTTCTCTTTGAAAGGTTGCTGGTGCTTTGCAAAGACTAAAGGGAAGGACTCTATATGCAAAATTACCCCATGGACAAGTAAAGGTTGTCTTGTATTGATCTTCTGGAGCAATCTGTATTTGATTATAGCCACTAAACCCATCTAGAAATGAAAATAATTATTTTTCAGAAAAAGTATCCAAGACCTGATCAATAAATGGTAAGGGAAAATGATCCTTTTGAGTGGCCTTGTTAAGTTCTCTATAGTCAACATAGACCCTCCATTTTCCATTCTTCTTCAAAACTATGACAGGTAGAGACACCCACTGACTGTCACAAATAGGGTAGATGAAATTAGCATTAAGGAGTTTTTGCAATTATTCTTTTACCTTCTCCTTAAGTGTGGGGTTCATTCGGCGTTGAGGTTGTCTAACAGGTTTGCAATCTTCTTTAAGGTAAATACAATGAGTGCATAGGGTAGGATGGATTCCTTTCATATCGGTATAGTCCCATGCAAATGCCTTTTTGTATTTATGTAACAGCTGTATCAGCAATCTATTTTGTTCAGTAGTCAGCTTAGGATTGATGATTAAACATTTTCCAAGTTTTATTTCTGTAATGTTCCAAAATTTTAGCTTCCAAGCTAAATGGAACATTAGAGTTAGCAGCAGCTATAGTCGGAAAATAAATGGGTGGAAAAGCCCATAAGTCTCATAAGGAGGAATAAAATACTCTTATTGTGAAAGGGGACACTCTTTCAAGCCAAATAAAATACCTCCATGTGTGAACAAGGTTAAATTGAAGCTGATTTGACTAATTCAACAACACAGTTTTAGTGGAGGAGGAATCCTAGGTTTGATAACACAATTTTGGAGGGAAATGTAACTTGGGTTAGAAGTAAACTAAGTGAGTGGTGCCAAGGGTAAGAAAACTCAATTATTATATAAGGAAGAGGATGGAAGCATTGTTCATTATGTTGTATATTATTATCATTCTTGGCTGCCAAGAATTGTTGCTGCTTGCTCCTTAGCAAGTTGTAGTGTTGTTTAGCACTAGGTGTTCCCGGGCGGGAATCCCCCCTCTTTCCTTTGAGTAGCTCATTGGGAGAGTTTTTATTCATATTTCCACATCATGTTTTCAGGCCAAACTTCATCCATCTACATCATCACAGCTTTGCCGAAGATTGTGCAGTGTTGCTGGGTGCAGCAGTGGAAGGGATTGGAATCCCGACCTCTGAGCTAGTTTCTCATTGGAGGAAGGCTTCCTTCACTTGAGAGACCTGTTTGGAGAGCTCCAGAGTATATTTCAGATATGTGGTATCGTACCACACATTTCTCTTACCCTCCCAGTGTTGTTTCTTCTAGGGAGTGCGTTTTTCAGGAGGCAGTGTTTATTGCATGGTTTGGTGGCTTCGTTGCTAAGTTTCCTTGTGATTGAGAGGTTCATCCTTTCATGGGAGGAAGCCCTTGAGGGTTATACATCATATCAGACATATTTCCAGCCTTTTACACTCATATTATTCAGTGTTGCAGTGGTGATTCAGTAAATTACTGAATATCCCATTTTGTATGCAGAGTGTTTGATAAGAAACCCTTGCCGGTTTATTTTGTATTTTGTAAAGGGAGCTTATATCTGTGTTCTCAAACATTTTTTATCAATACATGAGTAGATCTATTTTTCTCTGATCATTTTATGTGTAAAACCTCTCTTAGATTGCGCATTCCCTTGAGCAACTGCTCCGGCATTTTGCAGTCTTGGGGTTTTTCACTAGTTTTGGCTAAATTAGTGTGGGAGGTCTGTTTAGCCCACCTAGTTTGATTTGTTTCAGCTCTATTATTGGATTTACATTGAATATTGATTATTTTATGGGATCCAAGAGTCCATTTTAGTATTTTGTTGCATATGCTGCTGGAATAACATTTTTATGCATGTTTTATGAGCAATCCTGAAAAAGGAATATTACAGTGGTATCAGACAATGATATTTGGCTAATCCTGTGGCTTCAAGCCAAAGTACTGAATCCATGAAGGGGAATTTTTCGAGCTCTATAGACAGAGTCTATAGATGGCCAGGTAGCCTTTGGATCTCATCCTTTTTCAAAGGTGACATATCCAGTAAATTCCCCTGCAGTCAATCTCTGGAATAGAATTTCAATGTTCCTGAAGAGGGAAACTTTACAGTGCTATCATAAGGAGAGATGGACATAAGCTAGAAAGCTTCAGTATGTGCAGAAAGAAAGGAATACAAGCCCACAAAGCTTCTTCCAAAATATATGAAGTGTATAAATTTATATAACTGATATGTTATACATCCGAGATTCTCCTGATCACACACTATTTGACTTCATGCACAATACAGAATATCTTCTACCATTGATCATTAATTGTGGAAATAAAAACAATCGCATGCGCACATTAAAACCATAAAACATTCATACATATGAACACAGTATTTTTATGGGAAAGCTTAAAGCTGAAAACCCCCAACTATATGTATATTATATGTCATAGAGATCATTTAACAATCATTATACAAAGCTCCTCACAAGCTCTTAGTACAATCTCCAATTTCTACACACTAATCAGGTCCGATCTAGAAAAACACATGCTCCAATCTCTACCACCTACTAGCCTGCCTCTACTGTGCAATCATTGCTAAATAATGGCTCTGAATGAACTCGAATTGGTCCAACCTTGCTCACACAATCCTCATTGGCATCTCCAACCATGTGTGGTGCAAACTCATGCACTGCACCTCCAACTATAGTCACAACTAATAGTCACACTGCTCTTTCACCTACCTCTTCACTGGTCTCCACTGAAACTGTCCATGCACTATAGTTAACTGATGCATTCTTTGGTTGATTAATGAGTTAATAATTAGTTAATTAATTAACAATTAATTCACACCACTCTCACTAGTGTATCAATCAATTAGACTAGATACAACTAGCTCAACTATGTTTAACCTCAGTTAGTAGACACACTCACCAACTGCCTCGATAACTCCCACCAAACTACGTAAACACGAGTTCTGTTTTACAAATATCCAGCCCTGTGCTCCACTTAACCCTCAGGAATAGTGTAATTCCTTCTCTCAGCTCCTGTGCCACATCTGTGCACTTAACTGAAGTGCTCCAAGACAATAAGATATTGTTTATAGTCCAAATATTATTGAGAGCTAATAATATTCGGCATATCTATTTTTAGACTGACAATCTAAAAATAGATTCCGCCCAATATGTCTAAAAATAGAAGTCCATATTTTCTTCCAACTTGACCAACCATCCACATATAGCATCCTGCAACTTGTGAAATATGATCATCATGTCTAAAAATAAACTTGTGCCAAAAATAGCCTGCGGGCCCACTTAGTGAAGGCGACTTCTTTCCACTAAGCTCATAATATTTTTGCAATCTCAAAACTCTCTCTCAACAAGATAGGGATTATCTACCACCCCGATTCTTCCCCTGTGGTATTCAAATTTTCTCCTGGTGAGCGCCTTCGTCAAGATATCAGCATCTTGATCCTCTGTAGGAATGTATGAAAGTAACATGATCTTCTGCTGCACACAATCTCTGATATGATGATACCAGATGTCAATGTGTTTAGATATATCATGAAATACTGGATTAACTGAGAGTTTGATGCAAGTCTGATTATCACAATATATCACAGTAGGATCTAAGTGTGAACTGAACAACCCGACCATGGTCTTCCTCATCCATATAGCCTCACATGTAGCCAAACTCGCTGCCATATACTCGACCTCTACTAAACTGAGTGCCACAGATCTCTGCTTCCTGCTGTACCAAGAAACTTCTGTCGACCCGATACTGAAAATCCCTCCAGATGTGCTCTTTCTGTCCGTTGGGCTCCCTGCCCAATCTACATCCGTGAAGCCACACAACTTCACCTCATCTGACTGTATGTACCATAATCCATATCCTGATGTGCCTCTAAGATATCTCAATACATTCTTGCCTAGCTTCCAAAAGAGCTTGGTAGGCTTAACCATAGCTTGCGAAAGCTGGTTAATAGCGTAGCATATGTCAGGTCGTGTATTGACTAGATACATAAGCGACCCCACCAACTGTCGGTAAACAGTGGCATCCACTACCTTTGCCGATGTAGCATCCTCTTTCCTCCATCCACTAGGAAGAGGAGTGTTGATAGGCTTGCAGCCATACATGTTGAACTTCTCCAGCATCTCTCGGGCATACTTGCCTTGAGACACAAACAATCCATCACTGCACTGCCAAATTTCCAATCCCAGGAAATAATGAAGGAGGCCCAAGTCCTTCATCTCAAAATCCTTTGCAAGATCAGCCTTGCATGAGTGTATCAACAGTTCATCACCTGTCAAAATAAAATCATCAACATAAAGTACAATGATTAGCAACTTACCCTCCACCACAATCTAGTATAGGTTCGGATCCGCCTCACTCTTGGAGAATCCAAGTCCAGTGAAATAACTTTCTATCCGTGTGTACCAAGCACGAGGTTCTTGTTTCAACCCATACAACACTCTTTTGAGCCTGCACACATGCGACTCGCTGCTGAAGATCTCGAAACCTTCGAGCTGCTCTATGTACACCTCCTCCTCAATGAATCCATTGAGGAACACAGTCTTCACATCCATCTGATGAATGTGCCACCCCATTTGCGCTGAGAGAGCAAGAATCGTCCGTATGGAAGAATACCTTGTGACAGGTGCAAAGGTTTCCTCATAATCGATCCCCTCAATCTGTGAGAAGCATCGGGCAAAAAATCTTGCCTTGTACTTCTCCACACTCCTGTCAGCTGCTTTCTTCACTTTGTAGATCCATATCGAACCTACGACTGATTTCCCTTCTAGCCTTGAGACAATCTCCCATGTACTGTTTCTAACAATCGAATCATACTCTTCCACCATGGCATCTACCCATGCGGGGTCCTCCACAGCTTCCTCGAAAGAGGATGGCTCTGTCACGATACACTTGCTCATAAGAGCCATGTATCTAGTATACCGGTCAGGTGACTGTCTCTGTCTGTGCTGTGATGTAGGTGCTCCTACAATCTTCTCTGCATCCTGAATCAGTCGTTTAGCTTCTGTAGTGCGCTTCCGCCCTTTGATGGTTGGAGTTGCATGAGTGGTCTCTCCCACTTGATGAACCTCCTCTTGTGGCTATTCCACATCCTAAGGCTCATCCTTAAGAACTAATAGCTCCTCATCTACATGCAAGTGTGGCTCCCTCTCAAGCGAACACTTCATGGCTTTCTCCTCATGAAATTTGTTATCTTGTCGCACAACAGTCTTGCGACTGTCTGGAAAATACACACGATAGTTGTGGGGTGTATCAGTGTACCCCACAAATATCCCAACCTCTATATTTGGCTCCAGCTTCTTCCTGGAATCCTTCTTCACATGAATGTAAACAAGTGAACCAAAAATCCTCAAATGAGAAATATCAGGCTTCTTACCAGAAAATGCCTCCTCGGGTGTACTCATGCCAAGTATCCTGTAAGGACAACGGTTTTGCACATAAACCGCAGTATTGCATTCCTCAGCCCAAAAGTGTATGGGAAGGCCCTGATCATGCAAAATCACCCGTGAAACACCCACGATCGTTCTGTTCTTTCGCTCAGCGACCCCATTCTTCTGTGGGTTATGAGGTGCTATGAGCTCTCTTCGAATTCCTTCTGCGCTGCAAAAGTCCTTGAATTCACCAGAGATGAATTAACCACCATTGTTGCTCCTAAGAGCCTTCACCTACTTCCCAGATTCTTTCTCCACCAGTGCCTTGAACTCACAAAAATTTGAGTATGTCTCGCTCTTCTTCTGCATGAAGAAGATCTAGCACTTCCGAGAAAAATCATCAACAAATATCACATAGTACCTGTGCTTTGCTGTCGAAGCTACTGAGAAAGTTCCACACACGTCTGTGTGAATTCTCTCAAGGATCGTCGTGGTGTGAATATCCTTCTCGTGAAAGGTTTCTTTCACAAATTTTCCCAAAGTACATCCCTTGCACTGATCTGACTGCGCAAGTGTACCTTTGGGAAGCCCGGTAGAAATATATTGCAAAATTTTCAAAGCACCATGGTGAAGATGGCCCAATCTCCTGTGCCACAGCTCGTCCTCATCCCAACTCACCACTCCTTCTGCCTTTCCTACCATTGCTGCGCATCCATCTACTTGCAACTGATAAAGGTTCTTAACTTGAACCCCTATCCTTCAGGTTTCACCAGTTGCCTTAATGCACAGGAAAGCCTTTCCCTCGCTAAAGACAACATCATATCCCTTGTCTTCCAACATAGCCACAAAGATACGATTCTTCTTCAATCCTAGAACATGAATCACTTCCCTCAATATGAAGGGTTTACCAGACTCCCTCTCAAAGGAAATGGTACGATACCAGTTGCACTGTATCTACCATCATCACCCATCTCAATGTGCACTCCAAGATCTTTCTCATCTAGATCAGTAAACAAATATTTGTCTCCTATCATGTGAAAAGATGCACCACTGTCAAGAAACCACACTGAACCCATCACACTTGAGACCAAGCATGTGATCAGTGAAAAATCTAGCTCAAACTGCGAGGCTAAGGCCTCTCCAGCTGCAGATCCAGCAACCTGCTTATTTTTCTTCTTCTGTGGACAATTAGTGGCGTAATGTCCATGTTGGTGACAGTGAAAGCACTTCACCTTGGACATGTCCTGCTTCCTACCTTTCACACCAGATTGAGAAGCATTCTTCTTGCTCTTCCCCTTCCTTGCTTTGGCAGCCAAAGCGCAATTTTCTTCATCTGAGTTCTTTGATGAAGATTCGTCCCTAGTACTTCGCCTTATCTCCTCTTGCATAATATCCGACCAAAGTCGCTCCCATTCTGGAAATTTCTCCCAACCATTGACAGAGTCCTGATGGGAATGCCAACTCTTCGGAAGCATAAGGAGAGCCAAGCTCACCAAGTCCTCGTCATATAAAATAACCTCCACACTTCCCAGCTCATCCCTACACTGGACAAACTTCATGAGGTACTTGGGTATACTTTTTCCTTTCTCCATTTTTATGTTCCTGAGTTTATCCTTGAGTGCCAACTTCCTCTGGTCGCTCTTGCTTTGGAATAAATCTATCAAAGCTTTCCACATCAAGAATGGAGAAGCTTTACCATGAAGGCTAGATAGTATGTGATCCTTCACACCCTCCAATAGAATCCTTCGACACTTTTCTGTCTTCTTTTGCCATGCGTCAAGTGCGGCAGCATCGCTAGAAGTAGGCTTTGGAATTTATGCATCTATGAACTCCTTCAACCCATTGTCATCCAGCACCGCCTCCATCTTGTCCTTCCATGAAATATAATTTGATATTCCCTCAAGGGAATACTCCAATCGCAATCTGTTGAAAGACATCTCAACTTCGACACCAAGAAAACACTGCTGCAAATTCAAATTCCACCAGCACAAAACTCAACTGCTTCAATGTTTTGCAATTGCTCCAATGATCAATATCGATTTGATACCATGTAGAAATTTATATAACTGATATGTTATACATCTAATATTCTCTTTATCACATACTATTTGACTTCATGCACAATACATAATCTCTTCTACCATTGATCATTAATTGTAGAAATAAAAATAATCACATGCGCACATTAAAACCATAAAAAATTCACACATATGAACACAATATTTTTATGGGAAATATTAAAGCTAAAAAACCCCAACTATATGTATATTATATGTCATAGAGATCATGTAACAATAATTATACAAAGCTCCTCACAAGCTCTCAGTACAATCTCCAATTGCTACACACTAATCAGGTCTGATCTAGCAAAACACATGCTCCAATTTCTGCCACCTGCTAGCCTGCCTCTACTGCACAATCACTGCTGAAGAATGGCTTTGAATGAAATCAAATTTTTCCAGAATTTCTCACACAATCCTCATTGGCATCTCCAACCATGTGTGGTGCAAACTCATGCAACACTATAGTCAAACTGATAGTCACACTGCTCTTTCACCTACCTCTTCACTGGTCTCCACTGAAACTGTCCATGCACCGTAGTTAACTGATGTATTATTTAGCTGATTAATGAGTTAATAATTAGTGAATTAATTAATAATTAATTCACACCACTCTCACTAGTGCATTAATCAGTTAGACTAGATACAACTAGCTCAACTATGTTTAAATCAGTTAAACTGAACACAACTCCACCAACTACCTCAATAACTCCACCAAACTCTGTCACATGAGTTCTAACTGAATTATCCATGAAATAGCTCCAATTAACCCTCAGGAATAGTGTAATTCCTTCTGTCAGCTCCTGTGCCACATATGTGCACTTAACTGAAGTGCTCCAAGACAATAAGATAATGTTTATAGTCCAAAGACTATTAAGAGCTAATAATATTCGACATATCTATTTTTAGACTGGCAATCTAAAAATAGATTTTGCCCAATATGTCTAAAAATAGAAGTCCATATATTTTTCCAACTTGACCAACCATCCACAAATAACATCTTGAAACTCATAGAATATGATTGACATGTCTAAAATAGACATAGTCTAAAAATAGACTTGCGCCAAAAATAGCCTGCGGGCCCACTTAGTGAAGGCGACTTCTTTCCACTAAGCTCATCATCTTGTTGCAATCTCAACATGAAGAGCTGCAAAATATGAGATTGGAGATGGGATCTCCAAAGGAGGTTAATTCTAGAACTGAATCTAGATTTTCACATGGTGAGTGTGAGCATATAGCTACACTCCATGATGCATAGCGCAGTCAAATGCCCAAAGCTATCTTGAGATGGATGGGAGGAGGAAGAATGCCTAAGAGAATGAATCTTAGTGATTTTTTGCGGGAGTGTGAATCCCAAACTGAGAAGTTTAGAGATCATATTGATTTCCAAGATTTTTTCAATATCCAGATGGAGAAGAGCCAACAACAGGATGAAAATATATTTCTTCTATCTACTTTTTTCGGATCACCTACATGTTCAGTTGGAACTTAGGTGAAGGAGCTAAACTCCTATTTGTAGCTACACCATATTGCTGGAGATGAAGCTATCAGAGTTTCAGTGCTGCATTTCAGAGGTAAGGCTCATGCATGGTGGATTTTTGAATCTTATTCCTTAAAGAATGCCAATACTTTCTCTTATGCAAGATTCATAAAAACATTGATGGAGAGGTTTGGTGAAAAAATTCCTAAGACACATGAGCAAGGAAAGCTTGAGAAAACAAAACCCTTGCATGTGATGGATGAATCTCCATTTCAGAAAACCATGAGAGTAGTTGATGTCTTGCATTACACATTGCCAGAAGCAAAACTTCCAGTTCATATTCTTGAACAAAAGGGCATGGGGATCAATTTTTCACAAAGGGATCCAATTGTTGAGATGTTGCCTACACACATTGATGGAGGAGAAGGAAACAACGCTGTCAAATCTAGAGCATATCCAGTGCCTCATGCAGAGAAGGGAGGAGCACATGCTCCCATAGGAGGGATTCTTGTATCTTTGCAAGAACTTCCCTAGGATCTCATACATAGAGGTCCAAGCACAATCAGTGAGCAACATGATTGTGCAGGATTGCAGCTGGAAGGAGGAGAAAAGGATGAAGAGCAACATTAGTTGATGAGAAGCACACACCCTTCTCTATTTCAGAGAGTCAATGCAAGAAAGAGGTAGACTGATTTGCATAATCAGGGCAGGGGCAAGGTTGCCCAACCATATGAGCAGTCTACTCTTGACATTGATGTCTCAATATATGGAGCCATTCCACCTGGGAGGCCACCTGATATAGAGCATAGAGAAGACATATTGTCTTTGGATTCAACACTCTATGATTGTGGAGAGGTGAGAATTTTGGAGGAAGACTTTGGCATGGGGGATGTCAAAGTAGCAGGCAACAGCTTGAGGAGAGCTTCACATGCCATATCACCAGCGCTGTCACTGAGGAGGATTGATCCATATTGGAGATCTCAGATTTTGGGAGAGTACTCCAAGGATCTTGGTGCATGCATGATTCTTCATGACTTGGATGGAGATGATAGATACATGGTGGATGATGTGGTCATCTATTCCTATGGCAGGATCTTCTTGACTAGATCTTCTAGTCTCAAGGAGAAGTTGCTACATGCAACACATGAGGACTTCTCTTCTATGCACTTTGATGCATATTTCTAATTGATTAAGGAGTTCACTTGGGAGGGCATCCAACATGACATATATCAACATATGGAGAGATGCATAGTCTGGATGGTGATAGAGAGGATGTCACAGCTACCTTCCTGCTCATTGGGAGTGAGGGAGAATTTCCAGTTGAGCCATTTCAGCTCAAGACCTCAAGTACATGATGGAGGAGGTATAATTTAACACTTTGTATTGTACTTCTTTTCCTTATTTGAGTAGCATGATGGATCATGAAGAGTTGCTTCTTCTTCCATAATATATGATGATATACTTGGAGCTACTTGTAGCATTGATTTTGACTATATTTTTGATGATCTTTGGGGGAAGCCATATGCCTCTTGGTGTGCACCAATGACACCATATTGTAACTTCATTTTTCCATCTCATGAGATGACTATGGCAGCAAACAAGTGGCTAGAAAATCACTTGTTATTTCTTATTTTGATGCAGGCCAAGGATGCACTGCGCTGGTTCCATGAGAGGGACCAAGATTCACTCTCCGGTTGTCATTTGGAAACTATTTTTTATTGTATCATGCTTCCATGTATTGCTGATGTTTTTTTGTTCAAGGGAAGCTTTGTATGGAGAGAAATACAAATTGGTTGGCATGGAACCCATATGATAGAGCAACAAAAGATTTGTTGGTATGGGGCATCATACAAGTTGACCATCATGATTTTACTTCATGACTTGTATGAGGGAGAGATGAGGCAACAAAAAAGGTTGTTGTTTCTATGGTTGCACCTGGGAGAGTATGGGAAAAATTCTTCCCATTATTTTCATGATATTTCTGAAGAGAAGAAAGGCACATTCATGGTGCAAGGTGGCTACCCTTCAGTATTGGAGGATCATGAGAGACTTCCATATCGGAAGATGATATTCTCACATAGCAGCATTATGGTGGATGGCTTTGGCATATGTATTCTCAAAGGGAGAAGTCATGGAGCCTTATTACAAAGGCCTACAACGCTGTCACATAGAAGCATGTTCTTATGGATGAGATATTCCAGGGGGAGGAGGTATCCCTTCTTCTTGCAGATTTTTATGAGTATATTCTCATGGGAGGACTTACTGGAGGATCTCATTTTCATCTCACTCACTATGTATGGTAGATAATTCATTTCTGTACTTGTTGATTACTCTATTGAGTATTTGTACTTTCTCACCATGTTTTCACAGTGCACTACTCCTTAAAAGAGAAAGAGTATTTTTGGGTCTCATGGTCACTTTAGGGCCAATGTTTATGATGATAGTAGCACATATATACATGAATTTGGGCAAGTGTATTGTTATTCTATCTATGTACAACTGATATACATTTATGCTTACTTCCACATGTTGGGAGAACATACATATTCAGTTTGTAACTTGTTGCAGGAACACTTGCCATATGACATTCTCAAGAAGTAGTTGGGAGAACTGCGCTGTATCCACCAGAGAGACCATATGTATCATCCAAACTTGCACATAACCTTCGGCCATTTTCTGATTTGGATTCCATGTGGTGATGATGTGCCATTCATCTTGAATGGAATGGTTTGGGTTGGCATGACTCATGATTTTGGAGGAAGAGTCTTCGGAGGCTCAATCTTCTTCTTGCCATTGTAGGGAAATCATGTTTCAGCCCGATATCAGCATACCCTCTACACTTATCATGAGTGGAGAGGAGGACAGTGTGGGATAGGCCCTCTTGCCTACCATGTTCACTTATTAAGCCCACCTTCATTTCAGGAGCACAAGGTGGAAGAGACTTTTCATGATTTACCATGTTGGAGGGTGACTCACTTCATTTGGATGATTGCATGGATGAGAGAGGCACTCATTCACCATGTTGATCATCACTCCTACTTTGTGGAGGCCATGAGACAGCTATCATGTTTCCATTCACACTTTCCACCTTTTATTGATGCAGACACTTTGGTTTTGCACCCTTGGTTGGAAGCATTGGATGACAGTTTATTTGCAGATTCTCTTGATGTAGTGATGGAGGCTATTGATGGAGGCCACATGAGAAGGAGGGGAGATATTTTGCTCTCCTTATGCATTTTATTTAGGACAAGCAAATATTTTGGAGGGGAGGGCTTTAATGTTCCAAAATTTTATCTTCCAAGCTAAATGGAACAATAGAGTTAGCAACAGCTATAGTCGGCAAATAAATGGGTAGAAAAGCCCATAAGTCTCATAAGGAGGAATAAAATACTCTTATTGTGAAAGGGGACACTCTTTCAAGCCAAATAAAAAACCTCCATGTGTGACAAGGTTAAATTGAAGCTGCTTTGACTAAGTCAACAACGCAGTTTTAGTGGAGGAGGAATCCTAGGTTGGATAACGCAATTTTGGAGGGAAATTTAACTTGGGTTAGAAGTAACCTAAGTGAGTGGGGCCAAGGGAAAGAAAACTCAATTATGATTTAAGGAAGAGGATGGAAGAATTGTTCAATATTTTGTATATTATTATCATTCTTGGCTGCCAAGAATTGTTGCTGCTTGCTGCTTAGCAAGTTGCAGTGTTGTTTAGCACTAGGTGTTCCCGGGCGGGAATCCCACCTCTTTCCTTTGAGTAGCTCATTGGGAGAGTTTTTATTCATATTTCCACATCAGGTTTTCATGCCAATCTTCAGTCATCTACATCAGCACAGCTTTTCCGGAGATTGTGCAGTGTTGCTGGGTGCAACAGTGGAAGGGATTGGAATCCCGACTTTTGAGCTAATTTCTCATTGGAGGAAGGTTTCCTTCACTTGAGAGACCTGTTTGAAGAGCTACAAAGAATATTTCAGATATGTGGTATCAGAACACACATTTATCTTACCCTCCCAGCATTTTTTATTCTAGGGAGTGCGTTTTTCAGGAGGCAGTGTTTATTGCATGGTTTGGTGGCTCTGTTGCTGAGTTTCCTTGTGATTGAGAGGTTCATACTTTCATGGGAGGAAGCCCTTGAGGGTTCTACATCAGATAAAACATATTTCCAGCCTTTTACACTCATATTATTCAGTTTTTCAGTGGTGATTCATTAAATTACTGAATATCCCATTTTTTATGCAGAGTGTTTGATAAGAAACCCTTACCGGTTTATTTTGTATTTTGTAAAGGGAGCTTATATATCTGTTCTCCAGAATTGTTGATCAATACATGAGTAGATATATTTTTCTCTGATCATTTTATGTGTAAACCCTCTCTTAGATTGCACAGTCCCTTGAGCAGCTACTCCGGCATTTTGCAGTCTTAGGGTTTTTCACTAGTTTTGGCTAAACTAGTGTGGGAGGTCTGTTTAGCCCAAATAGTTTGATTTGTTTCAGCTCTATTCTTGTATTTAAATTTCATATTGATTATTTTATGGGATCCAAGAGTCCATTTCAGTATTTTTTTGCATATGCTGATGGAATAACGTTTTTCATGCATGTTTTATGAGCAATCCTGAAAAAGGAACATTAAAATTTCAACGGGACTACTGATATTAAGTGGAGTTGTTTTCAAATGTTAATTAATTACATCATCTTCCTCACCTTCTTCTCCCAAATATCTAATGGAGGCAACAAGGAGTGGATTACTGATAAAACCGTTAATAATATTGTCCTCTGTTTCATCCTTAAAGTATTGTGCTTTTCCAAGCGTGAGAAGAGGTAGGGAAAGATCATATTTAGGTGAAAATTCCTCTCACGAGGGACTATTCAAATCCATATGAGGTTTCACTGGGGGATTTAGATTCATGTTCTGAGTGGCTTGTCCATTTGATATCACCATAGATCCAGACCTACATCCAATATATGCATCTATAGTGGCTAGCCACGGTCTTCCCAAGATTAAAGGATGACCCCCCAGATTGGATTTGGTTTGTAAGTTAAGAAAATTAGCCGGATAGTTCCAGGAGGCCACAGTGATAACCACATCTTCAATCATTCCTTCGGGCTTAACACAAGACCTATCTGCTAGTCTAAGAACTGTAGGTGTAGGTCTAAGTCCATGAAGTCCTAGAGAGATGAAGAGCTCTTTAGTCATAATGTTAATAACTACCCCTAGGTCAATCTAGGTATTGGTTATAATATGATTGTCAATATGGACAGTTACTGTGGGGTTCCCTGGGTCATTATACTTGGTCAAAAAAGGCTGATCAATCATAAGATCAGACAATTTTCCCAAGACATGGATAGTAGCAGGGTCCTTAGATTTCCTTCCAAGTCTTTTAACGCATAGATCCCTCAATATTTTAGCATATATAGGCACTTCCTTAAGAGCTTGTAACAGCGAAATCCGTACATATAAATTTTGTAGCTCCTTAAGGAATTCAGATTCAGGTTGTAAGACCAGCCTAGTTTCAGTTAATCATTGAGGGTATGGGGGATTCTGAATGCTAACAGATGAGTCATCTACCAAAGATGTATCAACCTTACTCGAGCTGGCTATTACAGGTGTAACAATGGGTGCTGTATTAGTTGTTACATGTGTAATAGCTACCTCAGAATTGTCCATATCCTTCCTGGGTGATTCACTTTCTTCGATAATAATGGGGGTGTGTTCAAATCTGATTACTTTCCCTAAACGAAGCTAAACCTCATTAAGTCCAATAGGAGTGATAAAGTAAGTCTGGAGGGTAACTAGAGCATCCATGCTCTGAGCTGCCTTATTATTTGGATTGGGGTTAGGTTGCACAGGTAATTGGGGTCGGATAGAAGGTGTAGGATTCTGAATAGAATGCAGTTGTAAATGTTGCTGTTGCATTGGTATTGGAGGGGGTACTGGACCTTGGCCCTTGCCTCTCTAGTTTTGACCCCAAGGATTGGGTTGTGATGAAGGATATTGCATTGGTGGAGGAGATGGAAATTGGTTCCATGGTGAAGGAAATTATGTTAAGGAATGAGTAGGATAATTCCATGGGTATTGATGACTGTTATAAATATTATTCCAAGGATGGACAAAAGAAAAATCTAAAGGCATACCTGTAGGTCGCGACTACCATGGTCTCTTTGATCCGATAAAATAAGAAGATTGAACATACTCGCTTGATTCTTGGAGTACCGCCTTAAGTTTGGGAAACTTAGGACACTGATTTGTAGAGTGTGCCAACTCATAGATTTTGCACAGGCTGACACTATTCAGTCCGCATTCTCTTTCCAAAAGTTTCTTTTTGCATCAGGGACAAAATATTTCTAAGGTTGCTTCAGCTTCTGCTTGTGCCTTCTTGACTTGTACCATAGTGATTTGGGCAGAGAGAGTGCTAAGGAGATCGGTTTTAAAATCCTCGAATAAGTTCTCGATCTCTGCTCTGGTTACTCCTCCACTTGTGGACTTTTGTATCCAGAGTGAAGGGTCTCGAACTGAAACTTTCCCTTTGACCGATCCTCTTGAGCTACGTAGGCAAAGCTTCATTATCTCATCAAACGTTTCTTGTGATATGTCTCCTTTTCCTATTATATTCAGATGTTCCAGACAATCATATCTTAAACCTCTTAAGCATATTTTCTTTAGAATCTCTGGATCTAAGTTACTGAACTTAGACTTCCATAAATTGTAGTGGAATCGCTCCAAGTAATCTTCCAGGCTTTCCTCCTCCTTCTATGCAATTCTAAAAATTTCGTCCTTCAAATCCCTGGTTCGGCAGTAGTCCTGATACTTAAAGAAAAAGGCTTCTCTCATATCATTTCATGTTCGAATTGTGCCAACGCCCTATCTCATGAACCATCTTAATGCTACCCCTTTCAGAGTAGCAGGGAATAATTTTAGCTTCTGGGCATCTGAAATATAGTCATAACCTCTACACAACACATTGAATTTGACCAGAAAGGTGTCAGGATCTTCAACATCCATCCCTTGAAAGGATGCTAGGGATGATAAAGGGATGTTCTTCATAGGAGCCTCATCTTGTGTTACTACTATTGAGAATTCAAAAGTAACATAGCTATCTGCTTTAAAATTTTTGTCCCCCATGGATGATTCTTCCTGATAGGATGAACTAACATTGGAGTGTTCTGGAGATTTACAAACCGAAGGATCAGGATCTTCCAGTATCAATTTTTTAACAACACTACCAGCATCCAATTGATGATCAACTAACCGTTGTTCCTCAGGTTCCTGATGATCCCCACTAGTCTCTCTGTGTCCTTCAATTCTCAAATCCTAATCAATAATTCCCCACTGCTATTTTGAATCTGGAGTTTTGATATTAGGAGTGGATATGCTGTTTGAAGGATGGTGAGGTCCAACCACTGAAGACATTGATGGTCCAAGCCTTGATATGGTAACTGCTTTCTGTGGTCCTGTATTTCTATTATCTCTGTATGATATGGAATATTCCTTCTCTACCCTTGAAATCAGATCTCTAAAAAATTTTTTCCTTCCAAAATCTGTGTTCTTCTTTTCCTTCTTACGATTCATCTTTCCTCTAGTTAGTAGAGTGGGGGGGTGTTTGTAGATGTTGATGTTGTCCTACCGACATGTTGAGAATTTGTAGGGCTTGAGATTAATACAAAAATTCTCTTCTTGATAATTACTTGTGAGATTGCTTATGTATTCTCTTATTTCACTTAGTTAATCTTTCATCAAGTCAATTATCAAAGTACTTAGTCAAATGTAGAGATAGAATTATTTTCACTTGCAACTAAATATCTTGAAATGTAGTTAGGAAGGTAAATCTCTGATTTACCTTCCTCAATTTCTACCACCTTTAGTTCAACCTGTCATCTTATAATCACTATATTGATGTTGGAAAATCTTTCAATAGATACTTTAAACCTCAAATATATCCACACTGTACCCTTCTGCACCTATCCGTAATGTAGCTTCTCATCAATCCGCAATTTTGTCCCTTGCTGTACCTATTTAAAGTCTATACCTTCCTGTACCTTCTGTAGTTTATACACTCCTATACTTTCCATAGTTTATACACTCCTGTACCTTTCACAAACTATGCTCTTTCTGTCCCTTTGTTTTAGATTAATCCACAATCCTTTTCCTCCAAATGAGCTGCAGGACAGTCATATATATAGATGAATGATCCATCTATTAGGTTGACCAATCAATTGATATTTAGGTCGAATCTGTAGCTTGAAATCTAGGCCGACTTGCAGTTTATTTTCTCCGGAATTTTATGAGGTATTACTTCACATATATTCCAATATTGTTGTAGGATGTTTTCGCTATATTTAGAGCTTGTCTTCCAACGCTTCTGGAGGGCTGTTGAGAGCTTCTTTACAAGGTCTTGAAGCATATCCATCTGAACTGGATCCTTCCTGATTTTGACACTTAATTATATTTATACCTAGAAGACAAGAACCTAATAGACATCAAGAATAAGTCTATCTACATAATAAAATCTTGCTCATGAAACCCATGAAGCAAGTGCAACAAAATAAATTTTATTATCTTTGTCTCCTTCTTTTCATAATTACATAGTCAACATGAAGATCGACCTAGTTACATTTTACAACACTCCCTCTTAACTAGGGAGGTATTCATATAGTTACATAATCATTTTCAAAATAAAGAATCTAATAAGAAAAATAGAATTGGTAATCTCATCTGAATAGCATCATATGAACCAGCATTGTCCTAGTGAAGGCCTTGACTAACAACCCCATGTCTCAATGAGACAATGGGCTACAATGCTGGCGATACACATGAATTATAGACACCTTTGTCATTTTCTCTCCAAGGTACATACTCCACCCGGGTGTTCCAAAATTATGACCTTCTTGGACTATTCTTCTCTTGGGTAGCTAGCCCTCAAAGAATATCGGTCCCTGACTACTCTTATCTTGAATGCCCTAACACATTCTCAAAGAGTATCGAATGCTAGATGATTACCCAATCCTCCAATCTGTCTTCCCAAGACCATAATGATGTGTCTATCTATCCCTCTCAACCAGGGATGACCTATTCCACAAGGGAATGTACTCATTCTTATACAAGGAATGTACCTAAGGTCATTCTTAGGAATTATCAAGTTTCTTCCAAGTAAGAAAATTACCATCATGCTCCTTCTTAACCAGGGACCTCCAGCAGCAATGGTGAGACACCCAACTTCTCATGAAGAATTCCTATCCTCAATGTCACAGATTTAGATATTGAGGAATCTTAAACTTTCAGCTTCATAGGGCACACATCATCCATCACTTTCATCCTGAGTCATTACATCTATCAGAAAGTGATTCATCAAATTTCCTTATTTGGTCCATTGTTATGCCATGCTGCTTTCCTTCAAATCATCTCCCAGGATCATACATCCTTTGTCATGATTAGCAACCCTGCACAAATTCATCCAGATAAATATATACATATGAACTTTTGAAACAAAAGTCACCTCATTGATGATCATCCATCATGACATCTTCCTGTAGGCATCAACATCCCTCATACAGATTGACACATCTCCTAATGATATGTTTTTCCAAGGGTCTTCTTCTTTACAAGTATTTTGTTATAGTCTATATATCTTTCCAGAAGATCTCCTAGTCACATATTCTTCACCTTCAGATGATAATTGCCTCTTGATATGGTTGCACTTAATGATATTTTTCTTTCTACACATTATTGATTCCCAGGAACATACAAATTTTATAGCTTCTTGTTCATATACAATCACCTCATATTCCATGATGACATATTATGTTGATTTCATCTGTCTGTGCATTGAGATATACTTCTCCATAGATCATACTTCTAAGTAAAAAATTCTATTACCTGCAACCATATAACATGACATCACAACATCTAATGTCAACATACAAATATATACATACCTTATACCTTTTTCTCTTGAGTCATCCTGTAGCAATTTCTCAAGAATGAAGAGCTTCATTCCCTTGACCTGCTTCATCAATATGTCATGACATCCAAAAACTATGTCCCCATGATGACCCTTGATATGATGAATGCTTTACTTAAGAAGGGAGGTTTTCCAGAAGTTGTTACATCGAGAGATTCTTCCATGCTTCTTTCGAGATGCTTCTTAATGTACATTTCTATCATACAATTTTTACAACCAATCAGAAATCACTTAAAGAGAAAGATGATCTCAATCATAATAGAGATCTCTTGCTTCCTCCTTCTTAGATATTTTAGTGTCAGGTTCTTCTCTTTGATACGTGACAAGAGCTTCTTCCTTTTACCTTTTGATATTTCCATATTTAGGACAATCTCTTTTATAATGTCCAAGTTAATCACATCCAAAGCATCACACGTTTTCCATATTTCTTCTTTTATTTTGAGGGCCAAATTGTAGAAATTTATTAATACTGATGTACTACCAGATTCTCCTGATCTAAAAATATTTATCTTCTTGCTAAATACAGAATCCTTCCACTATTAAACTTGCAGAAATTTAAAACTCAATTGCAAACACGTGAATAAATTCAATCGCACATAACACAGTTGTTTAACGAGAAAGCTTAAAGCTAAAAAACCCAACTATCATATATTATGTATATCAATGGAATCATGTAATAATATCATACAAAGCTTAGTACATCAAGCTCTCAGTACAATCATCAATCATTGCACACTGTCCTGCAGAAATTTGCATCTCCATGCACCAATTTGTTGCCTCCTGACAACCTGCCTCCACTGCGCAATCCCTGCTGAAGAAAACCCCTGAATGAATTCGAATTGGCCTTGCATTGACTGTGCAATCCTCATTGGAAACTCCAATGTGTGTCAAATGCATTGAATTCATCACTATAGTCACAACGGATAGTCCATCTCACCCTTTCACCTATCTCTCCACTGGGTCTCCACTGGAACTAACATGCACTGTAGTTAACTGTTGTATCTGTTCAGTTGTTAGTGAGTTATTAGTTGTGAATTAATTAACTAATTAATTCACTTAATTCTCACTAGTGTATATTTTAGTTAGACTAGATACAAATATCTCAACTGAGTTTAACTCCATTAACTGAGTTAAACTAAATAACAACTCCATAAGCTACTTTTCCAACTCTGTCATAACTTTTCCACTTCAGTTCTAATTGAGTCCTCCATGCATGAGCCACCAATAAACCCTAGGAATTGTGTAATTCCTTCAGCCCACTGATTTTCCAAGTCTGTTCACTGAAATAAAGTGCTCTAAGAGAATAAGTTGATGCTTATTATCGGATTATTACTAAGGGTTAATAATAATCGACATGCATCTATTTTTAGATTGACGATCTATAAATAGACTTTGCCCAATATTCTAAAAATAGAATTTCATCTATTTTCCACATTTGACCAACCATCTACAAATAGCATCCTGCAACTTATAGAATATGCTCACCATGTCTAAAAATAGACATACACCTAAAAATAGCCTGCGGGCCCCACTTAGTGAAGGTGCTTACTTTTCACTAAGCTCATCATCTTGTTGAATCTTAACACTCCCTCTCAACAAGATAGGGATTATCCTTCACCCCGATCCTGCCTCTATGGTATACCATTTATCACGCCAAAGCACTAGTCCGAATGTGCATGTGATCACCGGTATGAATGTCTTAGAAACAACATCAAATTCAGAAGCGCACTATGATCTCTGATATGATGATGCCGGATATCAATATGTTTAGATCTATCATGAAACACATGATTAATCGAGAGTTTAATGCAACTCTGATTATCACAATGTATCACTGTAGGATCTAAATGTGAACCGAACAAACCAACCATGATCTTCCTCATCTAGATAGCCTCACATGCAGCTTGACTTGCTGCCATGTATTCTGCTTCCGCTGAACTGAGTGCTACGGATATTTGTTTTATGTTGTACCAAGAAACTACTGTAGATATGATACTAAAAACCCCTCTTTATGTGCTCTTTCTATCCTTTGGGCTGCCTTCCCAGTCTACATCTATGAAGCAATGCAACTTCATCTCATCCATCTATCTATACCATAAGCCATAGTCAGATGTGCCCCTGAGATACCTCAGGACATGCTTTCCTACCTTCCAAAAGAGCTTGGTAGGCTTAACCATCACTTGTAAAAGCTGGTTCACCGCATAGCATATGTCCGGCCTTGTATTAACTAAATACATGAGCGAACCCACCAAATATTGATAAACAGTGGCATCCACTACCTCTGCCAATGTAGCATCCTCTTTCCTCCAATTTCTTGGAAGAGGAGTATCCATGGGCTTGCAGTCCTCCATGTGAAACTTACCAAGTGTCTCTTGAGCATACATGCCTTGAGACAGAAATAGTTCACCTTCTCGCTAGCATATTTCCAATCCAAGGAAATAATGAAGGAGGCCCAAATCCTTCATCTCAAACTCCTTTGCAAGATCTAGCTTGCATGGGTGTATCAACTGCTCATCACCCGTTAATATTAAATCATCAACATAAAGAAAAATGATTAAAAGCTTACCCTCCACCACCATTTGATATAGGTTTGCATCTGCCTCACTCTTGGTGAAGCCAAGTCCAGTGAAATAGCTGTCGATCCGTTTGTACTAAGCACATGGTGCTTGCTTCAACCCATACAACACTCTTTTAAGTATGCACACATGCGACTCGCTGCTGAAGATATCAGATCCTTCAGAATGCTCAATGTACACCTCTTCCTCAATGATCCCATTAAGGAACACAGTCTTCACATCAATCTAATGAATGTGCCAACCCATCTGCGTTGAGAGAGAAAAAAATGGTCCTTATGGAAGAATACCGTGTGACAGGTGCAAATGTTTCTTCATAATCAATCCCCTCGATCTGTGAGAAGCCCCGGGTGACAAATATTTCCTTATACTTCTCGACGCTCCCATCAACAACTTGCTTTACCTTGTAGATCCATTTCGAATCTAGCACTAATTTACCCACCGGCCTTGGAAAAATCTCCCAAGCATTGTTTCTGACAATGGAGTCATACTCCTCCACCATGGAATCTACCCATGTGGGCTCCTACGCTGCTTCTTAAAAAGAAGATGGCTTTGTCACGACACACTTGTTCATAAGAGCCATGTATCCAGTAAATCGTTCAGGTGACTGTCTTTGTGTGCGCTGTGACGTAGGGACTCCTACATTCTCTGCTGCATCAAGATTCAGTCTCTCAACTTATATGGTACACCTTCTGCTAGTTATGATGTTTGGATATGCGTGAGTGGACTCCTCCACTGCATGAACTTCCTCCTGTGGCTAATCCACATCTACAGGCTCCTATTTTAGAACTGGAATTTCCTCCACTGCATGCAAGTCTAGCTCCCTCTCAAGCATAGCTTGTGCAACACCCACGATCGTTCTATTCTTCCTCTCCGCGACCCCATTCTTCTGTGGGTTATGAGGTGCTATGAGTTCTCTTAAAATTCCGTCTTTGCTATAGAATTCTTTGAATTCATTCAAGATATATTCACCACCATTATCGCTCCGTAGAGCCTTCACTTGCTTCCCCGAATCCTTCTCTACCAATGCTTTAAACTCATAGAACTTTTAGAATGCTTCACTCTTCTTCTGCATGAAGAAGATCCATCATCTACGAGAATAGTCATAAAAAAAATAACATAATACCTATTTTTTCTATTGAAGCAAACAAGAAAGGTCCACACACGTCTCCGTGAATTCTCTCCAAGATCACTGAAGCACGGTTCTCCTTTTCATGAAAGGTGGTTTTCACAAACTTACCCATAGTACATACCTTGCGCTGATCTCACTGTGCAAGAGTACCCGTGGGAAGTCTAGTAGAAATTTGCTACAAAATCTTCAAGGCGCCATGGTGAAGATGGCCCAATCTCCTGTTTCATAATTTTCCCTCATCCCAGCTCACCACTTCTTTTTATTTGCCCATCATTGCAGCGTAGCCATCTACCTCCAGCTTGTATAGATTCTTAACTTGAATCACTATCCTCTTGGTTTGACACATTGTTTTATGTCACAGGAAAGCTTTTCCCTCACTGAAAACAATGCCATTTCCTCTGTCTTCCAACATTGCGACCGAGACCAAGTTCTTATTCAGACCTGGAACATGCATAAAATATTTCAACCTGAATGGCTTACCTAACTCCCTCTCAAAGTTAATGGTTCCAATGTCGGTCGCACTATATCTGCCATCGTCGCCCATCTCTATATGCATTTGGAGATCCTTCTCCTCCAAGTCACTAAACAACTCCTTGTCTCCCGTCATATGGAAAGACGCACGACTATCAAGATACCACACCGATCCCATCGAGCTTGAAACCAAGCATGCGATCAAAGAGAAATAAAGTTCAAATTGCAATGCTAAGGCCTCTCCAGCTGCAGCTCCAACAACTTCCTTTTTCTTCTTTTTCTGTGGGCAATTAGTGGCGAGATGCCCATGTTCGTGACAGTGAAAACACTTCACTTTGGCCAAATCTAGCTTCTTGCCTTTAGCCTCGAATTTTGGATGGGATTTATTCCCCTTTCCTTTCCTTTCTTTGGCAGCCAAAGCACAATCGTCTTCATCATCATTCTTTGATGAAGAGCCATCCCTGGTACTTCGCCTTATCTCCTCCTGCACAAGATCTGACCAAAGTCGCTCCCAACCCGGCAGTTTCTCCCATCCATTGACAGAGTCTTCGTAGCTATGCCAACTCTTCAGAAGCCCAAGGAGAGCCAAGCTCACCAAGTCATCATCATCAACAGGAATCCCCACACTTCCCAGTTCATCCCTACAATGGAAAAACTTCGTGAGATATTTTGGAATACTGTCGCCCTTCTCCATTTTTATTTTTCTGAGCTTATCTTTCAGTGCCAACTTCCTCTGGTCACTGCTGATTTGGAAAAGATCTGTCAAAGCCTTCCACATTGAAAATGGAGTGGCTTTCCCATGAAGGCTTGACACAATATGGTCCTTAACACCTTCCAACAGAATTCTTCTTGTCTTTGCTACGTTCTTTTCCCATGTGTCAAGTCCTGCAGCATCGCTAGAAGAAAGCTTAGGAACATCACTATCGATGAACTCCTTTAACCCATTATCTTCAAGCACCGCCTCCATCCTATCCTTCCAGGCTATGTAATTCGAGCTACCCTCAAGGGCATACTCCAATCGCAAACCATTGAAAGACATTTCAATGAATACTCAACTATCACACCAAGAAATTTTTGCAGCAAATTCGAATTGTCCACCAGCACAAAACTCAAAAATTATTTACAATTTCAATCTCCAGTGATCAATAATTCTCTGATACCATGGAGAAATTTATTAATACTGATGTATTACCAGATTCTCCTGATCTAATGATATTTATCTTCTTGCTAAATAAAGAATCCTTCCATTGTTAAACTTGCAGAAATTTAAAACTCAATTGAAAACACACTTGAATAAATTCAATCGCACATAACACGGTTGTTTAACGGGAAAGCTTAAAGCTAAAAAACCCAACTATCATATATTATGTATATCAAAGGAATCATGCACACTCCCATACAAAGCTAAGACATCAAGCTCTCAAGACAATCAACAGAACAATCATTACGAATTTCTTGGTTCTCTTTCCTCCCGATGTCGATTCTCCATCTCAAGAATCCCTATTGAAGGAAACTCTAATGAATTCAAATTTATTCTTCCTCGATCGCACAATACTCATTGGAAATCCCAATGTGTGTCGATGCATTCAATGCATCACTATAGTCACAACGATAGTCCTCATTCGCTCCCATAGGCATGCCTCCCAACAACTGTGGTTTTCAGTCACTCCCACAACACAGTCATGCAAGCGACTGTGGTAGAGGATACTCAAAATCATCTTTCCTCTGCTCAAACTTGCTCCATTGTTTGATCATCATCAATAAGTCCTCAGGAAGCCAGTGTAGCCTTACAACACTCCATCAATCCATTGTAGCAACTCCAACATCATTACAAGTCAAATTGGGTTGACTTGAATGCCATCCATCAACTACACTCACACTTGAGACATTAAAATGCTCCACAACTATTCCAACACCTGCATAACCCTAACATCATCAATGATAGGCCCTATAAGATCCTGAAACTGATCATACTATCCAAGACCATCCACACACGCAAAAACATAAATTGATAGTCTCTAACACTGTCAACTAGGAGTAGCAGCTCCACAACCTGCCAAGGCATTAACATACAAGACAAATACTTGTACCAACATCTACAACCATTGAACCAAGGTTTGCAGCCAATATACAAACCTTCATATGATATCAACAGCCCATGCCATCAGGTTTATGTCAATGCCAACCATCAACCCTACATCACAACATCAATGCCAATCATTATTGAAATAGGTGGTTGTGACATTGTTTTGGGTGTTGAATGGTTAAAGAAATTAGACCCCACCACCATGGATTTATAGGAGTTATACATGAGTTTCCAATAGAAGGGGCATCACTACAACTACCAAAAATTACAATATATTTCTCCAAATATCATTAGCTAACATTGTATGGAAAATATATTTTAAAATGGCATTCAACCCATCCATCCTAACATACAATTGGTATTATCCAAACACCATTTGGTCTTTCAAACCCCTCAAGGCTTCCCACCATATCTTAGTGTGCATGATCATTCGATTGCACTCATACTAGGTAGCTTTCCACCTAATGTGGACCCTTATCACCACCCATTTGACAAGAGAATTCAAGAGTTTCCATAGTTCATCCCCTATTCATCACCATAGTACCAGCCCCTATTCATCATCATTGGTCATGGTACTCAAAAAATAAGGCACTCAATGCATGTTCTTGATTTTCAAGCTCTCACAAAAATAACAATCAAGGATAAGTTCCCCATCCCAGTCATTGGCAATCTTTTGAATGAGCCCAAAGGAGCTCAATTCTTCACCAAACTTGATCTTAGATTCAGCGATCACCAAATTCACATGAAGGAGGCTAATATTCCCATAATAGTTTTTCTCACTCATGAAGGCCATTATGGCTTCTTGGTGATTCCCTTTGGCCTTTGTAATGCACCTTCCACCTTATAAGGTCTCATCAACCACAACTTTCAACCCTTTCTATGTCATTTTTCCTTTTATTTTTAGATGACAACATAATCTATAGAAAAACTTGGTTGTTCCATTTCACCCATGCAATTAGGTCTTAACATTTTTTTCTAATCAAATTTTTCTCAAGAGGTCCTATTTGCATTGTATGTCTCTAAATAGAACACTTTTGTCATATTGTTAGTAATAACAGTGTATGAGTGGACCCAATGAAAATTCAAGTAATGAAGGATTGGCCACATCCAAGACTCTTAAGAGTTACTACAAAAAGTTTGTCAATAACTATGAAAAGATTGTTGCTCCCTTCACTGCCTTAAAAAAACCTTTCATTTGGAATGAACCTACAAATCAGACCTTCCAAGACTTGAAATGAGTTATGTGCAATACCCCAGCACCCGCTCAATCAAAGTTCACTAAGGCACTTGTTTTGGAATGTGATGCCCCAAGTGAAGGCATCAAAGCAGGCCTCGTGCAAGAGGGAATACCATTGGCCTTTACTAGTTTATTGTGAGAACCACTTGGGAAACTCAACCTATGAAAAATAAATGATGTCCATCTTACATGTAAATACTTAAAATTGATCATTTCAACTTGAAATACTTCCTATAGCAAAGGATTTCATCCCCAAATCAATAGAATGGGTTACTTAAATGGTAGGATATGATTATGATATCTTTATAAGGAAAAGACTCATGTGGTCGCAGATGTTCTTGCTCAAATATATGAAGAGGAAGGATCCTCTTTTCATTCTCCTTTATCATACTATAAAGTTCCTTCTCAACAATGTTCTTAAGAGGTAAATAGTACCATATAAATAAGTAGATGCAATGTAATGTGATTTATTATGAAGTTATTTGTAATTGTAGCTCTTCTCAAATGGATGTTTGCCCCACATAGAGGTAACTGGACATTGATTTAATAAATGTATAACATTTTTGTATTTCCTAATTCTTTATTTGACTATTGTGGTATCAATCTATCTTTATGCAATAATTTACTACTAAATAAAACCACACTCTTCATCAAGCATAGTTTCACGCAAAGGGGGATACCAAGGATGGGTAAGCCAACCCTTCCTCCAACCTAGTATTTTCATTAAGGGGAAGCATAGAGAAGAGATGGTTGACTGGGCACACAAAGACAATGCAATGAATGGGGTTGCTACAAAGTAGGAATGACCAAAGTATACCTCAGCCCTTAGGAGTTTGTAGACCTTAGGCCCATCTGGCATTGTATCAACAGCACATAGCGGCACTCATAGCATGGGAGATGGCCAAATAGAGAGAACCACATCCCATAGACGTAGAAAGGAAGGAGTTCACTACAGGGGTGACCTACCATTGCCAAACGAGAGAATCTTTTGTTCACTTTGCACAAACTTTCAAAGCCCGAGTAATTATGGTCATAGGCCATCCCTTCCCTCAAGCATATTTTCTATGTATAGGAGGAATATCACAGAGAAGGATTGGTTGACCTTACTCCAACATAGTATGCACATGGAAGGGGAGTACAAAGAAAGGTTGGTTGAACCTTCCTCAATAATGGTATTCTTGTTGTAGGATATCCTCCAGAAGTATTGAGTGAATCTTTCCCCAACATAGTTTTCTCATAGAGAGGGGCACTAGGGAAGTGTCACCTAACCGTTCCTCGAGCATAGCAATTTCCTCTATGAGCAACTCAAAGAGGGATGGCCAGAGCCATTCCTATAACATAACATTTTCATCAAGGGGATGCATGGAGAAGGGTTGGACGATCCTTTCTTGAGCATATTATTCTCTTGAAGGGGATCATATGGAAGGGTTGATTATCCCTTCCACATGCATAGATTTCATGTAGAGGGGGTTCCCATAAAAGGGTTGACTAAGCCTTCTTTCATCATAGCGTCGATTAACGCTTCCTCTAAGATTATTCCATCGCAAACTTTAGTATTTTAGTTCCATATTATACCATTTTATTTAAGTTATATACATTAAGATATTATGTTTAACTTGTAAATGTTTTATATCAATTTATTTCTTTAATGAGTTGGGGGAAAAAATATTATTTGTAGGTGAAAAATGTTAAGGTTTATCACTTGCAACCAATTCAAGAATTTGTTTCTTCAAATGACAACTAATCGTAACATTGGAAAAATTGTAAATTTGATGATATGTTGAGTTAGTCCAACAAATAAACTTCTACCCATAATTATATTTTTTACATGGATGGAACAAATTTTTCGTTATAATGGCAACAGTCACATCTACAAATGTGAACAATGAAAACGTGTTGTGTACAAATCAAGCTAGTTAATAAAAATAATTGTTTTATAAAACACACAGACTTTCATGTCACAAATTCTCGTCCATGTTAATAAGAAGTGATTGTCATTGTAATTGTTCTCTATTACACACTTACATGTCAATGGTTCTCATCCAAGTTAATGAAAAGTGATCTTGTCATTGACAATATATCCTCTACAAAAGAAATTTGTTCTTTACCCATTATACAACCAATGAAGTTGATATAGCATAAAATTGGCAAGTGATTTCAAAAATGGCATTCTAGTAGTTTTTAAACAAAAGTTTTCTATCAAAAATATTTTTTATATTAAATTTTACAAATATGAAAAATAAGCTCATAAATAATAAGCTCGCAAATGCTCATCATTAAAATAACCTAACATTTTTTAGAAGAGTTTGTATCATAAATTTAAAAACTCATATTAGTGAATCAACTTTCAAATGTTTGAAGGAATGTTTCAAAGCTGATGCTGCAAAAGGTTATGAGAAGCTACAAAAAATTAAACGGCCAAGAAAAGCAACATACAACATATTTTTTATTCAGTGAAAAAGTTCTCTAATAATATTAAGATGTTTTATAACACCAATATAATTGCAATATTGAAAAGTGAATGAGGAAGTTTGATCACTTGTTGCAGACTTCATAACAACACTCAGTGAAGTTCACCTAATGTCTTTTGACCATCTGAGCAAAGTTCCTTATACATTAAATCTGAAATGAAGTTGAAACAAGCCTGACATAAACATATTATTTTTTCTTAAAAATAATTAATTGAAAATGAAAAAATTAATTAGTTAATTCCAAATTTCATTACCATAAAGCTCATTTACTTCGTGCCTGTGTTCCATATAGTATTATTATGAAATTACACAAACAACAACAAAATATTTCTAACAATTAATATGTTGACATTCCCTTCATTTATCAAGTTATGAAAACATGACAAAAATGGATATGTAATAATAGGACAAAGTGCCAAAGAATAAATTGGTTGAGAAAATGCATAAACCTTATTTTCTAACCCCATTCTCCACCATTATCTAATTTGATTTAGAATTTTAATTTCATGTTACTTTTCGCCATTCTCCACCATTATCTAATTTGATTTACAATTTTAATTTCATGTTACTTTTCAAATGTATTTAATTTCATGTTACTTTTCAAATGTATAGTTTGTAGAATTTCCAAAAATTATATTTTTTTAATCAAGGATAACTTGAAAGATAAATGGCTTGAAAGATAAAGATGACTCTCGAACTTTAGAAAAATGGTTCAAGGGTCCCAAGTCCATAAAAACTAATTAGGAAAAGCTACTAAAAAAACATCAAAACCGCCACCAAAGCATGTGACGTCAAGTGACTAATTATGACAAAATGTGAGACTCTGAAGTCTAAGCATGGCATGGATAGACTTTGGCTCGAACACCAAAATCAAGATACCTACAAATCAAAATATGGAACCCATATACCCCACCAAATGATAGTGCAAAACTTTCATACAACCATCAGAACAATAAGGAAAACTAAGTATGACTCTAAATCCTAAATCCTAGACATACCATCATGTGATACAGAATTTCATTATAAAGGTTGTTACTTCACAACAGTGCAAAGTGGTCAGTCACAGAATGATATACGCCTCAAAGGAAGAGGTGGGCACACAAAGATGGATACATAACAACATCCAAATCTTTCATTTCGTACCATGTATAACGTAATACCAAAGAAATTGACACAAGAACAACCGAAATTACGACGTGAGAAGACAGTTGCCTTCCAACTTTCCAACATGCAGGAGCGGGAAAATGCACATGGGGAACATAGGGAGAAGCCCCCTAAATTTTAGAGAAATTCATAAACAGCGGAGGAATGTCTATAGGCCAATAGAATTGGGAAGGGCAGCCCAGCGGAACATAAACAATTCATCCATGCAAATTCATCATTGTGCAGTGTTACACTAAATTCAGATTAAGATTCAGAAATTATATGCATTGATTCGCGAATTAAATACTCTGTACATTGATTCATATTCATCATTCATAACTCATACCACTGATGTTTGAAATAGTAAATTATTACTCAAATGGTAGAAACACTGATGTTTGAAATAGTAAATTATTACTCAAATGGTAGAAACACTGATGTTTGAAATAGTAAATTATTACTCAAATAGTAGAGTGACAAGTGGGGCACATCCGCACAGGTGGGGATGGGTTCCTGTTTAACAGGACGTGTTCATCATTTGAAGCTAGGAGTTGATTTGTCAAGGATGCCTTGAAAAAATTGTACCAGACCCATAACCAAACAGCAATTGTATGATTACCCACATTTTACCTTGCGGTTCTCTCATTTATATACGACGAATGGATTGTACTTTAAATGTCATATGTTTCTGTCGTGCATATTGTTAAAGTCAGATCCTTCTCACAGCTTGCTCGTGGATACCATATTTCCATTAAAAAACATTAACTCCAAAAAATTGTAAGAGTGAAGAATAATATAGAGATGTTAAAGTAACTTTGAAAATACTCTGCATGTGGTCTTGCATCATCGCCAAGGAGAATAATATCATATATATAACACATCTGAAGTTGATAACCTGCCATTTCAGCAAGCTCCATCTACTATAAACAGCAATCGTTGTTTCCTAAAAACGGCTATGAACTATACAATAAATACAAACACAGTATCGCTAGATGGCAGTAAAAAAAATTAACAATTTATCAACAATGTCCAGAGAGATCGGCCATAACATTCATCAGCAAAAAGTTTCTATAATATAGGATATTGTGACCTCTAGTTAGTGTCAAGACTCAAAATATATGGTTTAGGACGTGCTTCACAAATTAATATAAACTTTCATCCAGAAATGCATTACCCCAAGTAACCAGTCTAGGAAATATAAAAATTTGTTCCCTGAATATTTTTTCTATTTTCTAGATTTTCAAAAAAGAAGCTAATGCAGCTGCTAATATTGGCAATGCACAGATAAACTTCCCATTCAAAAGTAGAATCTGGAGCCGGTGTCAAAGGCAATAAGTGGTCACAACTCGCACCACAAATCCTTCATGTCTGACAGCTGAATAACGTTGGATCCAGTTTATCGTGCATGCCAAAGGATGCCAGATATTCCACAAGCATCCTGCAAAAATGTGAACATTCAATTAAAGAAATCCAACCCAACTCTTCACAAGGCTTAACTGCCACTATGGCTTAACTACTACCGGACTATAGAATCTGTTAAACAAGAAGGAAAGAAATTAAACAACGGCATGCTAAGCAAGACAAAAAAAACACTACCTTAAGAGAAAAAAGATACTATTCACAAGAGAGAGTACAGGGGAAGCTCTAGGTTAAAACTAGAGATCCCCTGTATGAATTCTCAAAATTAAACTTTGTCCTGCCTGTCTTTAATCAGAGGATACACGTTTTAATTGATAAGCCAAATCCCATCCAAATATACTACCTAGAAAAATAAGATAATTCATCTAATATTTGGCAACATCCCTTTCTCAAATAGAAGAGGATCGGCTGTGAAAAGTATTACAATGGTTAAAATTCTTATCTGTAAGTCTAATACAGTATTTATTCATTCACCATACTTAGTGGATATGACAAATTAGAGCAATAACAGGAGTAATAGGCTTGATCTTCAAACAAAAGATTACATCAAGCTTGCCCGATATCAATTATATCATCAATGCTCTAACTAAAGGAAAATAACAGCACAGAGCAACGGATAATTCATAGCAATAGCACCATTCTTTAATGTGTCACTGTAACCATCATCACCTGTCAATGGTAGTAGATAAATCAATGACGAATACTAGAGCGAAGCTCCTCAGCTTCATGGCTACCACGAAGTAGTTCATCGCGAAGGGGAGCAGTAGCAGGACGTGAGCCAGGAAAATGTGCAAGCTGAAAAGATAAAGGATTTGAATCCTGTTCATGCTCATCAAACTTGTACCCTGTAAATAAATGAAATTAAAAAGAACGTTCAGGAGAGCATTCCATAAAAGTGTAATCTGACAGAAGCCTGTGTGAAATTCATCTACATAGAACATAGTAAAGACTCAACCATAACACAACATTTTGATACATTCAAGTTTAAAAATGGTAGAACAAGAAAAAACATCTCCTGGTTAATAGCTCACTATTGATAGACAACGGAGTTTCTACAACAAAATCAAATGAGATTAGTACCACCCCCTGTAACAAGTTAAGATATATCTATGCTGGTGGATCATGCAGCAGGGCCCATGCACCTGGTATCCAATGGTCGGTGCCGAGAAGTGGGAGGGTTTTCATTAGGGCTTGTACCCCTCAACTGTCGATGAGGCAATGGGGTGGATTACATCACTTCCAATGGGTAGCATCACTAATTGGCAGGATTGACAGCAGGTTAGGGTAAAGGGGAGGCCCACTGGTGGGTCAACTTTGGATTAGTGGCTATTCCATGCGGTGATACCAAGTAAGGTGGGCCTGCTCATATGGATTTTTGATTGAATATAATATTCAATGCTTTCATATTATGATGGGTATACATGAAATTCATAATATTTATTGCTATGCCAAGAAAAGTTTGACTATGTTTGTGTCATAGTTATCAAAACCGGCTGGTTTGAACCGGTAACCAGTCAAACCAGCCGGTCAGTTCCTCCTCCAGTCAGAACCGGCCATGCAACCGGGTTTAGAGGAGGGTCTCACCCATTTTGGGCGGTTAACCGGACTTAACCAGCCAGTTAGGTGCTCTTTCCCTACGCGGACCCACACACAGCCAAAAATGAGTTTTAGGGCTGATGTGGAGGTAAGGGGAGGGTTGTTTCCCTCCAAAAACACCCCCCCAATCTTTTATAGGGAGGGGCAGCCTCTCCTTTGTCTCACACCAACTCATTTGCTGTTTGTGAGTTTGATTGAGAGCTTGGAAAGTGTTGAGAGTTTGCCGGAGCAGTGATCTTGGAGGCTTCGAGTTGGAGTTGGAGCTATCTTGGAGATAGTTTGGAGCTGTCAATAGCGTTGGCATCTTCAAGAGGACGCTAAGGAAGCTAGTTTGCATTGCCAGGTAAGAATTTTCACTTGAAAAATCCATCATTTCATTGTTGTTCATGTATTTATTTTTTCATGTGTTTAGCTATTTTATTGCTCTCAAATTTCTAGTCCTATGCTATCAAATTTTGTATGTTTGAATGTGCATTTTGTTTCGTAAATTTAGCCTTAGTTGTCCATTTATCTTAGCTGCAATTTTTTTTAAATGGCAGATTTATTTCCAAATTTCAATTATTTCAAGTCAAGATGCCTCCAAAAGCCAAGGACAGTGCATGGGTCCATTGTGATGTGATTGATGGAAAGATGGTATGCAAACTTTGTTGAAAATGTATTGGAGGTGGGGGTATTCTTAGATTGAAACATCACTTGGCTGGGATAAGAGGCAATGTAACGCCATGTGATGCACCTAATGCAGTGTTAGGTCCGATTAGGGCAGAATACCTTGCCAAGCTTGAAAAGTTTGAGAAGACTAAGGCTAGGGAGAAGGCCATCCAAGATGAAATTGCAAGGAAGAGGGAAATAGTAGAAATGATGAGAGAGAGTGGGTATGAAAATGATGAGTATGAGACTCAAGACTCCACTTCTATCCCTTCCACCAATAACCCCTTTCACTATGTTCCTCCTGTTGGCAAAAGATCAAACCCAACAAAGAAACCCAACCTCATGAGTTATTTCTTGTCCACTGCTAATCCCATAGCCACTGCCTCCATGTCCCAGCCAACTCCAAGTCGTCAACCCAATTTGGATCAACATTGGAAAAAACAATGCAAAGAAGTTTCTTATCAGTACATTGCTAGATGGTGGTATGATTCAAATATCCCATTTAATGTTGCTCGTTCACCTTGTTACCAAGCTATGTGGGACTCTGTTTTTGCTGCAGGAAAGAGCTTCAAAGGCCCTTCTGCGCATGAGTTAAGGGGAGCTCTTTTGCAACAAGAGATTTGTAATATTGATGAGTATTTGGCTGAATATAAAGAGTCATGGCTCAAAACAGGTTGTTCCATCATGTCAGATGGATGGACTGATGGAAAGAACCGCACTATCATTAACTTCCTTGTTGCTTGCCCTCGAGGAACAATGTTTTTGAGATCAGTTGATGCATCTGATAAGGTGAAGGATGCAACCCTTCTATTTGAGCTTTTGGATGAGATTATTCGGGAAGTGGGAGAGCAAAATGTTGTGCAGGTCATCACAGATAATGCCTCAAACTATGTTCTTGCTGGAAAGATGCTTGAGTCCAAGTATAATACCATATTTTGGACTCCATGTGCTGCACATTGCATAGACCTCATGCTTGAGGACATAGGCAAAATGGAATGGGTAAAAAACACTGTAGAGCATGGCAAGTGCATTACAAAATACATTTACAACCACTCATGGGTATTGAGCCTAATGAGGAAAAACACTAGGGGCAAAGAGCTTGTTAGGCCTGCCATTACGAGATTTGCAACTCACTTCCTCACGTTGCAATGTCTCAATTCTCAACAGAAAAACCTGCAAAAAATGTTTTCTTCTGATGATTGGACTGAACCCCGGTGGGCTGGTAAAAATTACTGAGCCCCTTGTTAAGGTGCTAAGGATGGTGGATGGGGAAAAGATGGCAATGGGATACATTTATGAGGCTATGGATCAGGCCAAGGAGCAGATACGGGCAGCTTACAGGGACAGGTTAGCTAAATATGGCCGGATATGGGAGATCATTGATAACATATGGAACAATCAACTCCATCGTCCTATACATGCAGCTGGGTATTTTTTGAACCCAAAGTATCATTATAGAGCTCGGCTAGGAGATCGCAGGATGGGGAGGTCAGATCTGGATTGATTGATTGCTTGGAGCGCATGGTCCCTAACCGTGCAAACCTTTTGGAAACACATAAACAACTTACTCTTTTTAGTATGGCAGCTGGTACCTTTGGAAAGAAGGTGGCAAAAATGGCAAGAGATGTGGATTAACCAGGTAAGCAATTCCAATTTGTTTTTCTTTTCATGTTAAATTGTTTGTAAATAAGTAATGAAATGAACCATATTACTAATGAATGTCTTTTTATTTGCAGCACATTGGTGGGAGTCATTTGGCGGCCAATGTCCTCAATTGCAAAAGTTTGCAATTATAATCCTCAGCCAAACTTGCAGTGCTTTAGGTTGTGAGCGCAATTGGTCTGTTTTTGAGCGCATACACACAAAGAAGAGAAACCGTTTGGAACAAAAACGGTTAAATGATCTTGTGTTTGTGCAATACAACCTTCGCTTGAGGCGAAACCAACTGATGAGCAAAACACCTGATCTAGATCCCATTGTGTTGGATGATATTGATCCAACATCAGAAAGGGTGGACGAGACTGAAGATCTAGTGTTTGAGGCTGATTTTGATTTTGATGCAACAGTAGCATGGGGTGAATTTGAAGCAGATTTGGTGGCGCCATCAGACGCAGACCCAAGATTGGTAGCTGCATCAAGCAAAGGCAAACAACCAATGGACGACACTAGTCATGCACCTCGAGTAACTGGTGCTTCCATTAGGTCCACTTCTATTGTTATTGGTGGCAGGGGTACTGAGGTTGCAGATGAGCCTAAGGCTGAGGCATCCTTAGACTCTGATCCAGATGATGTCTATGTAGCAACCGATGTTGATCCTGTGTCTAGTAGCGGTGATGAATTTGATGATAGATCATCATTCATGTGTAGTCTTGTATTAGGCCAATGGCCTCATAGCTTGTAGCATTGTTTTTGGACTTTATGGGCCATTTGGAGCCTCATTGCTTATGTATTTTTTGATGATATGTATTGCACTCGATGCCATTTTGATATATTCACCTTTGCATGGTATATAAATGAGCAAACTTTGCATATTTTGTCTCTATTAGCTTGGAATCATGGTTGCAAATCTTAAAAATAGTTTTTTTATTAAAGAATAATCATTTAATGTATTTTTTTTTAAACCGGTTCATTGAGATCCGACCGCTACCGATTAGACCGGTTCCGATTTGAAACTCGGTTCATTAGGACAGGTTTTAATAACTATGGTTTGTGTAAGTCCTAGAGTTGCATATCTGTGTAATATCTTGAGTCATTACAGCCAATTCGTTGGTCCATAAGGTGATCAACTCAAAAAGAGAAAACATGTAAGAGCCAAATGGATTATTAGTGTTAGGGTGGACCAACGTTAATATTATAGATTCTTAAGACATTGAAAAAACCCAAGCGAAGCTCTGCACCAGGCCGACCTCCATGACCTAGGGTTTGCGGGAATCCGAACTGGTTGTCCCAGGCAGACCACCATCCCCAGATTGTAAGGTCATGACCCCTCTCCTAGACAGCTTGAGGCTCACCAATAACCAACTCCAGTGGGGGGATTGCTGCTCCAGTGCGGGGATTGCTGCTCCCCCCATTACAGGCTAGCCTCCCACAAGGGCAGCGGCAAGGGCCGATACCGTCAATCAACACAACTCTAGCCCGTCTCATGAAAATACAGGGGCGACTCCCACAGCGCAGCCGACAAACACACCAGCAACAGAAGAAGCGAATACTAAATCAGCAACATGCATACCAAAGAACCCCAATAAAACAGTGATCGAGCTCCCAGCACATCGCATCAACGGCAGAATCCAGTTCATGAAGGATCATGCACTGATAGGCAAGTTCATGGGTTTCTGGCCCACGAAAAAAGTGTTGTGAGGATGGATAGCTTCAAAGTGGAAACCCAAAGGCCATATTGACCTACAGCTATGTGTTAAAGGCTTCTTCAACGTGCTCATTATATGCACTGAAGACAAAGACAAAATCATGGATGAAGGCCCCTATTTCTTCAACGTTGCAGGTCTATACCTCCGACCCTGGACGAAGCGATTCAACTCGGACAAGCAGGATCTTACTTGGGCTCTGGTCTGGATCCAGCTCTACTCCCTCCCCCAGGATCACTGTAGATTATGAGCACATTCCTTTCAGATGCAGGAAGTGTCACCCACACAGGCATCTCTTCAGAGATTGTCCCCTAAACAAGAAAGCTATTGCTGAAAAGGAATCCAACAATCAAGAAGTAGAAGGATTCATGAAGGTAGGAAGCAAAAAAAGGCACAACAAGAGAGCTATCCCTCAACAGACCTTGAGGGTCTGGATCTCAAAGGGTTGGAAGATGCCTGCAATAAGAAAGACTTCAAATCTATTCCGGAACAATAGGTCCAAAAGATGGAAGAAATCATAGCCAGACTCCAGAGCGCAGCGGCTCCATTCAGTCAGGTGCCCTATATGGTTTACCCCTCCACAACTTGCCCCCCTCCTCCCATCAACAATTTGTGGATGACAATATGATTATGGGTTACCCCTCAGTCTAGGAAACCCGCACCCTCAAATCCCTTCTTGACTCCTCTGAAGCCTCTGGCACAGAGGTCAACCCTGAAAAATCACAAATCTTTTTCTTTCACCCCCCCTCACTCAGCGCAACATTGCTTGCATCCTAGGATTCACCATTACTTCCTTGCTCTACAAATACCTAGGAGCTCCTCTTACTGACTCAGCCATCAATAGCTCCTCCTGGTGAGTCCTGCTGGACAAAATGGAAACCCGATTATCCAATTGGACCCATCGCACCCTCAATATTGCTAGTCGCCTGGTTCTCGTTAAATCTATCCTGCAATCAATCCCCATCTACCTCTCCTCAATCCTGGCAGCCCCCAAATGGGTCCTACATCTTCCCTAGACCTATATGGAGTGCAGCTCTCCAAGGAAGGCAAAGACAGAATGTTCAGGACTTCTAGACAGACGACACTACCCAAGGTTATAGGCAATGGCTACACACGAATAGATGGCAATACGACTGGAACGACGAGGGCCACACAGACATCTAGGAGGAACTCGGCACCAAAAGAAAATTTTGAGTAAAGCCAAGACCTAACATCCTACGATGGGGGTATACCCCTAGTGGAAACTACTTGACCAAGGAAGCTTACAACATCCTTCATCAGCGGAATCACAATCCAATAGATCTCATCTAGAAAAAGATATGGAGGGCTAATCGAGGGAGAATCTTTTGAAGAGGGGGTTTGTAGGAGCCTCTAGGTGCCCTTTATGTCAGGAGAAACTGGAAACCATCGATCACCTGTTGGACCAATGTCCTACCGCTAATTTCTTGTGGGACAGAATTGCAGTCTTATGTCGTCGTTCCAACCAAGTAAGAGGCAACATCATCAATACCATTAGCAACTGGACAAACAATCCTTACACCAGCACTCTCCACATACGGAACAATTGGCACACGAGTATAAAAACCCCCCTGGATATCAATCCTAGAAGCGTAGGCATAACTCCTGCCCCTAAAAATGGAACCCCCCCCCCAATGGCTTCTTCAAATGCAACTTTGATGGTGTGTCCAAAGGCATTCCTGGAAAAGCAGGATTCATAGGCATTATCAAAAACTCTCAAGGCGATCCTCTCCAGATTTACTTCGATAACATAGGTTGGGACAACAATAATTCTGCGGAGTTGGAGGGGCTCATACAAGGTATTCAAATTGCAATTGAGTTTCATCAGTGCTGCAAACATTTCGATAACATCTCGATTTTATCTCAAAATCACGATTTTTTGGCCTAGCCAATATTTTAAAAATAATTTTATGGTATCTTAATTTTGCCAATGTTTGCCGATTTTTAACGATATTTTGCCAATTTTTACAATTTTTTGGTTTTCCAGACCCTTGCCGATTTTATCTCAATGCTGATGTTCGCAACATTGAGTTTCATTACTTCCCCCTGGAAATGGAGGGAGACTCGCAAGTCATAACTATGGCAGCCACAAGAATCCTCCATGGATCAACGTCCTCATAGGTATCCAACAGCTAGAGGTTAGCCCATGAGCTCAAGGTTCTAAAATAGCTTATACACAACCACAGAGGCGTGACTTTTCGCCATGTGCATAGGAAGGCTAACACAGTAGCGAATCTCATTCAAAAGGATCTTCTCCCCCCCAGATGCGAGTGACAGAACTATAGGCACGAACGACAATCATTTCTCCCAAACCCCAAAGGATGAAGATCTGTTGCGCAGAGCCTCACCTGTTATGGATCCTCAAACCATACGAGACAAATAGGATAAAGTATGATGATGAGACGCTGGGAACAGTGTCACCCGATACAAAGTACCAATCTGCAACTATCACCATAAATGATTGTAATGATTAATTGGTATATCAGCCATCCCCCTTCCCCCGAGCCTGCTCAAGAAATCTATCACGGCACACAACTACGTGCAAGGCACACTCATCGCCATCCTCCGCGCATGTGTCCAAGCCCCTTTAAAAGGATGAGCCCCCAGCACCCAACCCCCAGCAACAAGCAACCCTTCCAACCCCCCAGACCTTGACGTTGTTTGTCAACCTGCTGCGTACCCTTTCCTTAAAGCCCCCCCTTTGCCTCATTCTGCAATGGCCCCCAGATTACGCCAGAAAACCATCCAAGGTGGTCAAAGAGGTGCTCTACCTAGCTGTTATCACTGTGGCGAGGACAACCAGTTGGAGTCGATGGAAGGCTCCTCCTCCAGCACTTTTGCACGACAGAGCCCCGATCCCAAGCAAGAGGAAGAAGCTCCAGTGCAAGCTGCGCAGAGAGGTATCTCGCAAGTCTGATCCACTGCCAATTCAGAAGGAAGAAGACGATGAATCGGATGTCTGGGTGATAGACTATGATGGCAACTGGACGCGTGTCCCTGATGCAAAGGATCTGGAGTCCCCCATCCTCTGCGCACCTATCCCCAAACCCAGGCATCCAGTGGCAGATTCAAAGGAAGCAGCTGGACAAGCACCCGCTTGCCCCATTGAGAAGGAGGTCCCAACAGTGATGATCAAGATGAAGATTGAGGCTTGCGCTGCTGCAAAGCTCTTCCATGTTTTTTGTCAAGCATGCCACCATCAGTGTTTTTTTTTTGTTTCTGCATATTTTGCACTATCTAGATATGTCAGTTTTGTTCGGGCTGGTTTTCTCCTCTGAGAAAGCCTCGAAACTGAGCAACTAAGGCAAGGATTGGTTAAGAGCAACTTGCCAATCCCGCCTATAGCATATGCAATATTTTGTTTCTCAAATTAATAGAATAGCCTAACTTACCAAAAAAATATATATTATAGATTCTCTCTTCAAGCAATACTTCTAATCTGAGTCTCAGATCAATGAAATATTTACTAAGTCAAAAAGCCCTCACCGAGCTGGAACTGATGGTACACTAACATCTATTTCTGCAAATTTTTAGAAAAATGGCATTTTCGATAACCCAATATATTGTTGATCATTGAGAGATTAAAATTAAAACATCAGTAACACCTACCACAACCCATATACAAGGGGGTCATAGGTAGTGTTACACATTTCCCTAGGAATCCCCCCATCTCTAGAGCATGGGAAACATGGGGGGCACACACCCCATCTTGGGAGATGCATCCCCTCAGAACACTGGAATAATTCATAAATTCTAAACATAAACAGATATTGAAGCAATTATAAACTGAAAACAAGATTTTATTCCAAGGATTCAAGAATTCTCAATAAATGAATGCAATGGTTTACCAATAAAAATTTAAAGCTATAATTATGTTAAGTATGCATATGAACCAGAACATTTGAGAGAAAGCATTTCAATTGACATATATACCAAATTCATGAGCTATTTACAAGTAGAAGGAGAACTCACAACTTACTGACACATCCCATAAAATTATAAACTAAGCATTAAAAAATGTATATATAGGATTCCACTAAAAGCCTAAATAAATATCAAGCAAAAGTCATATTAAGATAATACCAATACTTCTAAAATCAAGCTCATTCTACAGAATCTCTGACATACCTTTTAAAGCATTTAGAGCTGTTAGAGCACATTTTGCATCAGCAAACTCCACAAAACACAGAACATAAGGCTCCCCATCAGCCTATACATATCAAAGACATCTGGAATCAAACAAAAGTAAACTGAAAAATAGATTCAATACTATAAGATGAGATAGTTGAATATATTTCTTAACAGGAGAACTTTAAAATATTTGGGAATGCCTAAAGGATTGAATCTTATAAACAATTTCAGTTTGTTAAATACTGAGCAACTTAGAATTATGTTCCCACGCTACCTCTGATGCATCTTCATTGTTTAAGAACAATTAGAGAGCAAAGGGTGTATGCATTATTGCCTAAACCCTATAACCTTGTATAAAGGTTGCTATACCAGCCCTTATAGGTGGTACAATAGTCATGTCAAGGATAAGGGATATAGGAATAGATGATTCCCTAGGCCTATCTGTTGTCGTAATGAACTGCTACTATAATACAGATTGTAGTAAGAGTACTTTTTTTATTACTGTTGTTACAGTTGACTGACAGGAGACATCAGTAAATTAACATGTCCTAATTATTGTCATATGTCTAGCACTGTACAACATGTTGTAATGACTTAAATCTATTAGACACCCACAACAACTCTATTCAGTACTGCCATAAACTGCTACACTTGTAATGTATTTCCCTATTATACCCTCAGACAGTCATAACTAGGACATTGTAGAGCAGAACATTAAAAAAGCAAAGAACAAATGAAATGGGTATCATATGTGATGGTATCATGAGACCGGACTTTGATTAGACAGGAATCACATAATCAAATTTACACTTTAACTGTTGCACTGCCAGATATGGATGAATTTCTATGATGTTATCTGAGCTATTGATACCATGCCTACAACAATTAGATACCATGAGACTACAACATAGCAAAACAGAAGGGATACCAGAAATGAATTAATAAAGTTATGGAGAAAAGTTATTATTGTTTTTGTCTACTAAATAACTCTTGTCTAAGTCCTTCATTTGTTTCTTTATCAGGTCTCACAAATTTTCATAAGGTCGTGTTTGCTAGAGGATTCGCTATTAGTACAAGACTAAAACATATAGGGTTCTAAAGCCTTAAAAAACCTAAAGACAAGATTTCAAATACAACATGAAAGCCAGGATCCTAGGCTTCAGTAATCGGGAGATTTGCTTAAATGCCATCATGAATGACAAAAGACCAAGAATATTATCAGAGTAGTTTACAAAGATAAAACACTCTGTAAAAACTTCCTAGGTTTGACTATATCTGTAGCTTTTACAGCCTTACATAATACCTAAGCCAAAGGAAGCCACACTTTTGCAGTGCAACCCCTCGGAAAATATTTCCTGAAGAACTCCAAAAAAAACATTCCTAATTTACAGTAATTGTAATTCATAAGCCAATAAGCTCAATTGCTATGTGAGGAGAAAACACAAAATAACAACTACTTCACGACTCAGATAGCAATATTTTGAAGTGTCAGACCTAATTATCATTGTGAAAATCAGCAATGTGTACAAATAATTGATTTATATAATTCCAAAATAAGATAAAAGAAGAATAAAACACAGTTTAAAATTATCATCCATTTCTTTGTCTTAGGGTCTATCAAAAAATTGAGTAAAATAATTTACACACTTACTCGTCTAGGCTCCTTGTGTATGACTTTGATTTGCTTATAACCAATAAAAGGGCGGAAAATGTCTGTAACTGATTGAGGATCGACACTGTTTGAACTCAGACATATGAATCCAAGAAGTACACCTTTATTAATTCCCTATTCAAGCTAACTAACAATCACCAGAAAATTAAACAACTTTGGAAGGATACGAGCAACTTCTCTGCGAGTACAGTCAGGAGGAAGCCCCTCGATAAATATTGTATTGGCAGATGCATCAGGCTTAAGATGATCAGGTAGCTTGAAAGATGAACCAGATATTGCACTGTCAGGCAGTTTTAAAGATGCATCTGTCCTGGCACTGTAAAATTCTGAATTGCCAGACTTTCCAGCAAGAGCAGGATCTCTGCCAACCACTCCTTGCCTCTGCATCAAAATTGGATCATCCGAAGGAGGTGCTGGTCCTAGCAAACCTGCACCTGCAGCTAAATTAATCCTAGAACCACCTCCTGGACCTAACCCACCAGATAATCCACCCAACCCAATTCCAGAACTGCCACCCAAACTGCCAATCTCGCTTGCAGTTAAAGCACCTGAACCATATGGAGATATCTGCATAAAATTACATATATGTTAACATTACAGAATCCATTGTACTTACAAATGGGAAGTTAGAAACTTAAAAGAACAGTCAAGATTAGATATATTACCCCATTTCTTAGAGTTTCAGAAGGAGCAAGTGGGTCATATGCCCTATACATTGAATGAGCAATTCTGTCATTGAGCTGGGGATTTTCACGAGGCAGATAACCAGGAATATCACGACCAACTGGCTGAGAGCTCTCACGAGGTAGGTAGCCTGGTAATTCACGACCAGTTGGTTGAGAGTTTTCACGAGGCAAATAACCAGGATAATCACGACCAGCCATGCCAGCTAAGTCAAGACCACCAGCTGGTGGAAGACCACCTGTAAAATCCAGAAAATGGTAAACAAAATTATGAAAAAAAAAAACAATTTCAAGAAGAAATTGAGGTACATTTCTGGAAAGTAATATCCAATTTTCAAATGATCAGCCTATGCATGACAATATATGCCCATGTACAAAAATAAGAATAAGAATAAGTGGTAAGGAGGCATATATTACAACTCTTCATTGCAGACCAAATACAGTAGAATATAAGAAATATATTATTGCTTGGAGATAACCAAAAAACACTCAATACAACAGGAATATATATTATAGCAAGGTTGAAAGGAGTCACTTAAAAGATAAGACATCTCTAGAGTAAATAAAAAGTAAATATTAGAAAAGATATCACAAGAACTGATATAGCCATGTACGGAAACAATATCTGATAAAGCAAAAAGCTTATCATCTCGTTATTGTCAGAAGTTGAGAGCCTTGACAACCTTGGCCACTATTTAGTATTACCTAATCCTCCAGAGCCTGAACAGTCTACAACCATGTGATCCCGTCACACAAGCCTGGCCAGAGGCAGGTTTTGTAGTTTACACCATAGATGCAAGGGATGAGGCATCTGAAATCTCTCGTACTATACAAGGCCTATAAACCTCCTATGATAAGGAGTGATGCAGACACAGCTGGGGATGCTCTGTTGTGTCCCAATGAACCTCCATAACATTCCATAATAAAATAAGGTAAATCAAAAACAACTCCTTACAGATATGGGAAATTTTTAGAAGTAATAAATTAATAAAGGGGCAAATAAAAGTGCAGCTATAATAGCATTTATTTAATATTAGATTATAAGAAGTGACCACCAACTTCTCTTGAATCACAGTTCCTTGCTTGTAGCTAGAACCAGGTACTAAGTAGATTATTAAAACATACAATAAAAATGTAGGTCATGTCTAGAATCTAGAGTAAAAAGATCTTGCAAAAGTTGTCCAGAAAACTAAAGACGCAACAAGGGACCTCAAAGGCATCCAAACCAGAGGGAAAGATGGTACACAAAGGGCTGGGAAAAAGGGAAAACAATATAATATCCAAAACTTAAAAGCAAAAACCGAGTTTAAAATAGCAGCCACTTTGAAATCCTGCAGAGGGGTGAAAAATTAGAACAAAAGAAAAGCAACACTACCACTGTGAGATGATCAATCCCAATGAAAGATTTCAAACAATTCTGCCATTCATGCACATGCTGATTTTGGAAAGCACTAAATGACAACTTTAACCACCATCAACATTTTTGGATCTTAAGCCTTTTGGAAAAAAGAGGGGGCAAATATAATTTCACAATTTGAAGTTCTCCACAAGCTCCAAAATTTCATATTTGGTATTTATGATTTGTTGTTTCCTCTCCTGAAACCCTCCATCCAACCACACACTAAAATCTCAAAATTTCTACCAAAAACAAAAGTTCAGAGACAATGAATAACTTTTCTCATGGAAGTGAAAGGGAAAAACTAAAACGTGAAGTGGAAAAGGAGTTAAAACTTAAAACTCATATCGATCTTAAACCCTATAAGCCAAGGCATAGGAGAAACAACTTTCTACAATATGTAAGCTGTAACTAAATATAGAGCAAAGCCAAAAACAATAATGGATCAATAAAAAATTGTGCCAGGATTGCAATAGTAATATTTTTTTACTTATTATAAGGTGAAGAATCACATTTTGGGCATCTTCTGAACACTATGGGGTTAATCTTTAAGGTATCTTCAAACCTGCACCTGAAAGAGGTTGAAATAGTTAGATTTCAAATGGCAATAGCTTGCTATAGCCACTGAAGCAACCTTTTCAGAAAAACCAATGTAGCATCAAGTACCACGTAGGGAGTCACATAGTGGCTGGCCAGTCTAATGGAGCTGGATAAGTAGTGGAAGCATCATCGATTGGAGACAATGAAAAGAAATCTGCTATAGGGATCATAACTAAGAAATTAGAATGCAATACATTCAACTAAGTAAGGATTTAAATCATGGGATTTAAGACCTTTGCGTGTCAATGGAATTCCTTTCTGTGTTGCCACTCCTCCTTCTAAAAGAAGTTTATAAAGACTTTAATTGCAGGACCTGTATATATCTTATTATCTATGAACCAAACATATATCACTATTGTTGGACAAACAGATGTCCAGTATTAGTATGCAGAAGTAGTAGATGAGGAAAACCAGGTTTAATACGGGGTATCCTGCTGTTATCAATAAATGAACAGAAATCTGCCACTTGCAACTTATAATTATCATCATCACATATTTACTATTTAGTAGGTCTCTTATTTCTCTAGGTAGCTATACTATAAACTGAAAGGATTCAATTTGAGCTACTTCAACGAAGTGATTGGACCACTGAAGTCATGTAGGCAGTTACAAATGCAAAATAAGAGGTTTGTTTGATGTAAGTGTCGTGTCAAATGAGATCCAAAATTTGCAAGTTGAACCCACATCAAAGTGCAATACAAGAAGAGGGAAATGCAACATCCACTGCAAGTAGAACAGGAAGAAAAGACCACTAAACATGGTAGGTAACCTGTGCATTTAATCAAAATATTGTATGAGGAAGGCTTGATGAAGCGCCACTAACTGATAATAGGGAGCTAATTGGTAAAGGACAAGTTCTGAGATGCTATTGAGAACTGGAAGCTGTGCTTCATCTATGAGGACAAGATGCTTCGACAAAAATTCCTTTCATTTGCAGAACTCGGTGGTTCCTTCAAAACATATTAGAGGTGAGGGAGAAGTGACTAATCATAACTTAAGTCAACTAGATTGAACGGTTGAGGACGCATGGGAATGGGGATCAAAGGATCTGACAGCTTGTCATTTACTTATCATAACAACCCGTAAGTTCCATCCACTCTATCAGGAGGAAAGACATTTCTCTGGGACACCAAAGAGACTAGTTGTACTGCAAGCTTGCCTGTTTATACAGGATCAAAAAGCACTCAGGTACCTTCAGTACGCAATGATAATGGGATGTGGATACAGAGGAGACTGGGCCATGATGAAAAGGGTGCAAGGTTGCAAAAAGGTTCGCTTTGGGTGCTACTGAGCATTTTAATGAGCCAGATGAATCTGCGAGTGATAGTTTGGGTGGCATTGTCACCGTTGATACTAAAGAATTGTTACGAGACTCAAAAGTAGAAGACCAAGCACAGGCTATCTAAATCATTTTCATTTTTCTGAGATGTACTGTATAGCAAATATTACAGGTTAAAATTATCATCTATACCATGACGTATGGAACACTGGATGTCCACTTTGCTTGCTACTAGGAAAGCAACGATTCACACATATTTTAGTTTAGTGTGTCACGGTTCCAAAGTTTCTTTGCTTCATGGCTCTTCGATTTAACTGAAGGGCAAAAGGGCTTTGCCAGAATTAAAAACAGAACAGGATGTGAAAATATTTTAGAGAAACATTCAAATAGTAGATGCAATAGTTCGCATGGATAGTAGATTTAACATTGCAATGATCCAGCCTAGGGTTTTTACCTCGTCTATTTAATATTTAGAAACTTTACATGTGGCATTAACCAAAAAAAGGCTAGAAAATCACTCTTTGATAACAACGACTCGCTGAAAATTTTGAACCCATGACCGGTGGATTAAAATGGGTACGTGTTGTACAGACCCACGTCCCGAATGGTTGAAAACAGACGTATATGAATATATATTGGCAAGCACGTAAAAGAAATGACTGGAAAATTGCATTTTCGGCAGAAAAATGGTAAAAGTGGCCTGTACTTATGAGGGGTATTGTTCAAATAAATTGAGCATGCAATGGCACAGAGCAGAAATACATATAGTTCAGTGAGACAAACCTCTCTCAGCTGCGTATCTCCAGTACGCGTCTCCCATCGTTTACAAATGCGTCTGCAAAATCCTCAACCTCAAACAAAGGCCGAGAAACAGAAAATATAACCTAGCAAAATTGGTACATTTATATATCTACATATATGTCTTTTAAACCCCTGCGCTCTGCTTTGTCTTGACTTCACCGCACAATGTGGTCTAACCGCACTTGAGTTTGCCCTGTGAGAATGGAGAGACAAAGGGGAGTCTATCCACCAATCTTACATAATAAATAGGTTAAAAACCATATCAAAATAGGTATATCAATGTTTTAGCCGATGAGATCAAAGATAAATAATTTTATAATATAATTAAAATTTATTATTTTTTCAAGTTATAATATTTATTAAAATAATAATTAATTTAATAAGTTAAAAACCATATCAATAATCCACTATAATAGGTTAAAAACCATATCAAAATAGGTACATCAATGTTTTAGCCAATGAGATAATAGATAAATAATTTTATAATATAATTAAAATTTATTATTTTTAAATAATAATATTTATTAAAATAATAAATTAATTTGAAAGTTGTAGTTAACTTAGATTCATCGTTATTGGGAATATAATTTTCTAATTAATGAAAAGTCAAATATTAAATTTGGGTTTTACTTTAATACAATATAACTTATCTAAATGCCTATCCAACCCAAATAGTTTGGAATGACATTGTTAATGTCACTAATTTCAATTCAAATTTCATCTTAATTCAAAGTTTGAAATTACATTGTTAATTTTCTTCACCTCAATTCAAATCTTAATTTGGTGGACACATTTTGTGGGTTATTATATGGGGCCAAGATATTATAATAGTAGTATTGGTGGACATGGTTTGTGGACTATTATATGAGGTCAAAAGATTATAATAATAGTATTGTTGTGTGATTTTTTTGGGGAAGGATAGTGTTCTTTTTTTCTTTTTCCTTTTTTCTTTTTTCTTTTCTCTTTCTTTTTTTTTTCAACTAGATTAAACCTAGATTAATAGCGATCTCATTTCGATAGTCTATTTTGGAAATTTGGTGCAATTATGGCATTTTATGAGCAATGATCCTTATGTGTTTTTCTAAAAAAAATTCTTGCTTTAATTAATGTTTGGGTGAATGGTGTGAGGATCTTTGTATTATTTGATTTGGTGTGGACATCTAACGTTCTAAATGGTCCTATTGGTTGAGGAGGGGTGCATGTTGATATGTATGGGGAGCCACGACACCGTGCAAACGGATGAACTTCTACAGGTGGTGTACGTTGTAGAGCATAATTACTTGAATAAAAAGGGTGATGGCTGGTGGTTTCACACTTCCAAAATATAGATATAAACACAAACACAGAAGTGCAGTAGAAAGAAAACTTCATTTCATTAATATCAAAGAACTGAAATATGCTTACATACAAAATGGAAGTAAACTAGCTTAGACGATGGTAGTTTAACTCTGAGAAGAGATGTGACGGGTACCTGCCTCTGAACTGTGTTACAATGAGGCTCAAGGGCCTTTTTTATTATTGAACAACAAGGGAAACCCCTAAACAACCAAAACCCTAACCCCAATAAATGAAACACCAAGATTTTGTGGGCCTCATTGGGGTTAGTTGGGCAACCGACTTTCGGGGGTTGTAACTTGGTCATATTATCTTCAATTGGCGCATACGATACTTTGTCGGAAAGATCTCTTTGAGTACTACAAGATTTGTCACATCCCTTTGCCTATGACTACAAGCTTATTACGGACCTCAAAAAAATGTCGTTTAGGGGGTCAAAATTGCTCCAAAAGTTCAGGACTCGAAAATTTTCTAGAATAGTAAATGTTTCTATAAACAAGGAAACTGATGAAACCCACTAGGGGTCCATGTGGGATAGGTGGGTGACCACCAATATCCACCTAGATGAATCCTCCCCCCTTAGGAAGCAATGGTCCCCATTACATGCAAAGCCTCCATGAGGTAAGGAAATTTCTGTTGAACTTGGTACCTAGTGAATCACTTACCCTCGTGAAGTAGTTGGCATGCTTTGACGACTTGATATAGTTGGATCCTATGTTGGCAGGTGTTCTCGATCTGTGTGTCCATGATCCGACCAGTTATGGCATGTTCCAAGCAGTTCGGCTTTAACTTTGTGGGTGTGAGTTGTTCTACAATGTCAGATGTGTCCAGTAATGGTAGAAAGTATGCTCGGAGGTGGTCCACATTAAACACTAGGTGTAGACCAAATAATGGTGGAATGTTGAGCTCTGAGGCATTGTCTCCTACAGCCTTGGTGATGGTGTATGATCCATATCGGAGCGGGCGAAGCTTGTGGTGGGGTCCAACGAGGCGCTCCTTCTAGAATTGCAGTCAAACTTTGTTGCTCACCTGGAACTTGTGTGGCACCCGATGTTGATCATGTCGTTGCTTGTACTTAGCATTGGTGTTGCTCAATATGTCATGGACTTGTTGGCGGTTGTGCTGAATGTGCTAAATGAAGTTGTTTTCCCTGTCAGCTTCGGATTGGACATGAGTCAAATCTGCCTAAGTAGCTGCAAATGGTATGGCCACATCCATGGGACATAATGGTTGGAGTCCCAACCCCACTCGAAAGGGGTTGTGGCCAGTTGAGCTATGGAAAGCCTGGTTGTAGTTGTGCTAGACATAGGGGAGGATTTCATCCAATATGCAAGGATGCTTCAAGTTGTACATGCACAAAATGTACATGATCATCATGTTGACGACCTTCGTTTGGCCATCCTTGCATATGGGATCCTATGTTGGCGATATAGTTGAATCCTATGTTGGTGGGTGTTCTTGATCTGTGTGTCCATGATCTAATTAGTTATGGCATGTTCCATGCAATTCAGGTTTAACTCTGTGGGTGTGAGTTGTTCTAGAATGTTGGATGTGTCCAATAATGGCAGAAAGTATGGTTGGAGGCGATCCACATTGAAAACTAGGAATAGACCAAAGAATGGTGGAATGTTGAGCTCGGAGGCATTGTCTCATACAGCCTTGATGATGGTGTATGGTCCATATCGGAGCGGGCGAACCATGTGGTGGGGTCCAACGAGGCGCTCCTTCTGGAATTACAGTCAAACTTTGTCGCTCACCTAGAACTTGTGTGGCGCCCGATGTTGATCATGTCGTTGCTTGTACTTAACATTGGCTCTGCTCAATATGTCATGGACCTGTTGGTGGACGTGCTGAATGCGCTCAATGAATTTGTTTGCTCTGTCAGCTTCGGATTGGACATGAGTCGAATCTTCCTAAGTAGTTGAAAATGGTATGGCCACATCCATGGGACATAGTGGCTAGAGTCCCAACCCCACCTGAAAGGGGTTGTGGCCAATTGAGCTACGGAGAGTTATGTTGTAGTTGTGCTAGACATAGGGGATGATTTCACCCCATATGCGAGGATGCTTCAAGTTGTACATGCACAAAATGTGCATGATCATCATGTTGACGACTTATGTTTGGCCATCATATTGGGGGTGGAAAGTCGTGGACTTAGTGAGCTTGGTATCCAGCATCAACCAAAGACTTGACCAAAATGTACTTAGGAACCTGTTGTCCCGATATGAGATAATGGACTGTGGGATCCCAAAGTGCGCCCACACTCGTTCAAAGAAGAGTTTAGAAACGGATTTTGTTGTGATACTCTTCTTATAGGTCGCTAAAATGGGCATCTTAGAGAATCTTTCGGTGACCACAAAAACGTAGTCGTTTCCATGTGTGGGAGAAGGAATACCCAACATGTAATCCATGGAGATGGATTCCCAAGGTTGGCCAGGGGTAGGCAGCGGAGTATATAGGCCTTTTCTTTTTTATGGTCGGATTGGCAATGGCGTAGGTAGTGTAGGATCTTACGTACTTCCCAACATCCTGTCGAAGGTTCATCTAATAGAAATACTTATGTAGTATTGCCATTATTTTCTCCACCCCAAAATTTCCAACGAACTGACTATAGTGCGCTTCCTAAATCATCTCGGCATGCTCGCTTGAAGGAACAGATAGATGTCCCAAGTGGCATAATAGTGAATCCTTGAGGTGAAAATTTGGGACTTTCTTTCCTTTCAAGACTGTCTGGTATGTGTTTCCAAATTCGATCACTTTTGTAAAGATGTGGCCACCCCGAAGTCTCGTGCACACAAGAGTCGAGCGCAATGGTCAGTGCCATGATCAATGGTAGGCTAAGGCATTCTACAACATTTTTGGTGTTTTCCTTCTTATACTTAATGTTCAAATGGAAGTGTTGCAGGTATGTGGACCATTTCTGATGGAAATCATTCTGCAACTTCCCTTGTGTATGTATTAACTACAGGGGTCAATGGTCTATGTAGATGACTGTCTCCTTCCCCATAATGTAATGCTTCCATTGTCGGCAAGCCTGCGCAATGGAATACATATATTTTTCATAGGTGGGATACTTTCGAACTATGCCTAAAAGAGTCTCGCTGTGATATGCCACTATATGCCCATACTGAGTAAGAACTGTGCCAATAGCATAGTCGGAGGCATCTGTCTTGATCTCAAATGGTTGTTGTAGGTCTGGTAACGTGAGCACTGGTGCAGAGCAGAGTTGATGCTTCAACTCGGCGAACACCTTATGTTGGGATTCAGACCAAAAGAACTTTGCTTTCACTCCTCCATTGATGACTTGACTCAAAGGCCAAGTGATATGCAAGAAACCCAACACAAATTGCGGTAGAAGTTGGAAAGACCCAGAAATATGTAGAGCTTTATTAGAGTAGTTGGGGTTGGCCAATCCCGAATAACATGTATCTTGGTTGGGTTCACATGCACACCCCGATCATCAATGATGTACCCCAGATATTGAACCTGGTTGGTGTCAAAAGTGCATTTCTCCAAATTGGCACTCAACTTGTGTTGTTGCAATGTTTGGAGGACCTGTCGAATGTGGTGGAGGTGCTCTTCCCATCTCTAGCTGAAGATCAGGATGTCATCCAAATACACCACCATGAATGAGTTGATGAAGGGTCGCAAGATGTCGGCCATTAGCCTCGTGAAGGTTGCAGGGGCATTCGTCAACCCGAAAGGCATGACCAACCATTCAAAAAGGCCCTCCTTAGATTTGAAGGCAGTCTTCCATGCATCAGAGGGTTCAATTGGTACCTGGTGATAACCGGACTTCAAGTCAATCTTGCTGAAATGCTTGGCCCCTTGTGTTGGTCCAGCAAGTCATCAATTTGTGGGATCGAATACCTACTTTGGACAGTGATCTTGCTTAGCACCCGATATTCAATACAGAGTCTGCAAGTCTCGTCCTTCTTCTGTACCAACATGATCGGACGCCCATAGGGTGATGAACTTGGCCTAATGTATTGCCCCTTCTATAACAGCTCTTGAATATGTCTCTTGATTTCATCGTTCTCTAGAACACAGCGATGATAGATCGATCCATTGGGTTGCGGTGCACTTAAGGTCAGATCGATGGAGCACTTGACCTGACAATGTAGACATACCCCTATGGGTGAGGTGAATATGTCCTTGTACTCCTCCATGACCTTGTCCAATTGTTGTTGTCATGTGGAGGATCCATGTCTAGAGGTCATGGCCACAATCTTCTTCTGGCCATGAGGGCGAATCATAAGGAAAACAAATTTCCATATCTGGGAGATGGTCTTACTGCATTTCTTTAAAGTGATTAAAGAGATGGCAGTAAGCAGTGCTATCTCTGATATCCTGTACAATTTATTGCCCAAAGTAATAATAATAGTGCAAGGTTTGGATTCATACACAACATGTTTCTTCCACAAGTATGGTTGGCCTAATAATACATCATAAAATTAGAGAGGAGAAACATCACACAGTACCTCATATGTGAAGGGCTTGATGTTGTAGGGCAGGCGTTATTGTTGCCTAACGCGGAGATCTCATCCTTGGTGAAGTCACTCGATGGTGTATGATTGCAGGTGTGTTATGGTCGGTAGGCCTATTCGCTTCACAACCTCTGCTGAAATGATGTTCTTTTGGCTCTTGCTGTCAACAATGAACTGCAACAAAGAACCCTTCACCCACATTTGTGAGTGGAAGCGACACTCCCCCTCCTCTGGATCTTTGAGCTCATCCTTATGGATCTTGGTGGTGGAAACAGTGGTACTGGGCTCCACATCAATAATCTGCTTCCCTTTGTCATTCCCCTTATCGGGTTCTAACTCAGAGTCGGAGCATGCTTATGATTCGAAAGCCTTCAACTCGGCCACCAGTGACTGCTTTGTCTTGACACTCACTCGTGTTGTGAGTGGAGCTCTTATGGAACTTACACCACTTTTTCGTGTCTTTCTTTATCTTTGTGGTGTTTTTCTTTGCTTTCAACTTCGATGGGTTGTCCTGGGTCACCTCGCCTTGGCTTTGTCCTTTGTTTTGCGGTTTGGGGGCACCTTTCCCTTGCTTCGGATTGGCAAATCCAAAGTCCTGCTTCTTCTGCTTAAACTTTTGCTCGATCTTGACAACATATTGATAAGCAGCACCAAGCAAGGAGATGTCCAGGAACTCCATTTTTTCCTGGATGTAATTTTGCAAACAATCGCGATACTTGAGTACCAAATGTCATTCAGAATCCTTGATACCAAGCTTCGTGTGAAGGGCATGAAAACCATTTTTGAACTCTGGCACATCTTGGTCCCTTCCTTGCCACAACGTGGTCCACTTTATGTATTTATCTTCGTAGCTACTAATAGGGTAATAGTGTTTATTGATAGCATCTCGGAAAGAATTCCAAGTGATTGTAGCTAAAAACGTTTAGGGTTCCCCCTCGTCCTTTTGCTCACAGTAGTTTTCCCACCATTATTTGACATGGGGGCGACTTCCAGGAGTGCAAAAGTAATCTTTTCCCGGTCGGAAAAGTCATGAACTGAAAAAAAAAAATAAATAATAATAATAATAATAATAATAAATAAATAAATTTAAAAAAAATTTAAAAAAAAATTTAAAAAATTAAAAAATAAAAAATAAAAAATAAATAAATTAAAAATAAATAAATAATAAATAAACTAAAAAATAAAAATAAAATAAATAAAAAAAAAATAAATAAATAAACAAATTAAAAAATATATATATATATATATATATATATATCATTCCAACAACTTTAACCATTTATCTACGATGTCTGCATCTATCTGGTATTCAAATATGGGAATGTCAAAGTTAACTTGTACCTTAAAAGGAGTGGCGCCTCTGGAGTGGCTGCCTAATGAAGATGCATCACCTGTGGGTAGTCGTCAAAGGATCTGGGCAAAGTTATCCATCATCGTGTTCCTCTATTTCTCGAGGACCTGCTTGAGCAATATTTTGTAAGCATCTCCTGCTCCCTTGTATTTTTTTTTTCCCGCCATGGTAGGGCGTCGGGGTTTGTGAGGTCGATCTTACAAAGGTTCGACCAAATCGAGCCCTAACTCCTTATACCCTGATCTCGTTGGCAACATGCAAAGAAAAAGATCGAGAAAGAGCAGACCACTTTGATACCACTGATCCAAACTTATGTAGCTATGCAATAAAAATATAGATATAAACACAAACACATAAGTGTAGCAGAAAGAAAACTTCATTTCATTAATATCAAAGAACTAAAATATGCTTACATTCAAAATGGAAGTAAACTAGCTTATCTCTGAGAAGAGATGTGGCAGCTATCGGCCTCTAAACTGTGTTACAATGAGGCTCAAGGGAATTTTTATTATTAAACAACAAGGGAAAACCCTAAATAACCAAAACCCTAACACTATGCGATGAAACACTAAGAGTTTGTGGGCCCCGTTGGGGTTAGTTGGGTAGCGAACTTCCCAGGGTCGTAACTTGGTCATATTATCTTCGTTTGGCGCGTACGATACATTGTCAGAAATATCTCTCTAAGTACTGCAGGATTTTCTCATAAATAGGGGCCTATGGCTATGGGCTTGCTGCAGACCTCAAAAAAATGTCATTTATGGGGTCAAAATTGCTCCAGAAGTTCAGGACCCAAAAAACTGCTAAAAAGAGTAAATGCTGCTATAAACAAGGAAACTAATGAAACTCACTGGGGGTCTAGGTGGGATAGACGCATGGCCACCAACATACACCTCGATCAGTCCTTCCCCCTTAGGAAGAAATGGTCCCCATTGCATGAAGAGCCTCCATGAGGAGGAAATCTCTGTTGAACTTGGTCCTTGGTGAACCACTTGCACTAGTGAAGGAGTTGGCCTGCTTTGACAACTCGATATAGATGGATCCTCTTTTGGCGGGTATTCTTGATTTGTGTGTCCATGATCTGATCAATTATGGCTTGTTCCATGTAGTCTGGGTTTAACTTCCTAGGTGTGAGTTGTTCTTCAATGTCATATGTGTCCAGTAATGATGGAAAGTATGGTCGGAGGCGGTCCACATTGAACATTGGGTGCAGACCAAGGAATGGTGGAACGTTGAGCTCGAAGGCATTGTCTCCTAAAACCTTTGTGATGGTGTATGGCCCATATCGTAGCAGACGAAGCTTGTGGTGGGTCCAGAGAGGCGCTCCTTCTGCAAATGTAGCCAAACTTTGTCGCCCACCTAGAACTTGTGTGGCACCCAATGTTGATCATGTCGTTGCTTTTACTCAACATGGGCTCTGTCAAGTATGTCATGGAACTGCTAGTGGATATATTGAATTTGATCAATGAATTTTTTCACCCTGTCAACTTTAGATTAGACATGAGTTGAATTTGCCTGAGTAGCTGTAAATGGTATGGCCACATCAATGGGACATAGTGGCTGGAATCCCAACCCCACCTGAAAGGGATTGTGTCTACTTGAGCTATGGAGAGCTTGGTTGTAGTTGTGTTGGACATAGGGGATGCTTTCATCTTATGTGCGAGGATGCTTCGAGTTGTACATGCGCATAAAGTGCACGATCATCTTGTTGACAACCTCTATTTGGCCATCAATTTAGGTGTGGAAAGTCATGGAATTGGTGAGCTTGGTATCAAGCATCAACCAAAGAATTGACCAAAATTTACTTAGGAACCTATTGTACTTGTTACACAGTAATTTGTCACCGTCCCTACCATTTTCCGTCCCGCACAATGGAGGACCCATTATGTGACCTGTGAGCATTGTCATGCCTTGAAATTATCATCAATGCATCCCTCTAAACATGAGCTTCAATTTCCCTAAAGACATCTCCTTGCAAAAATCATGAAAACATCTCCTTTTGCATTGGCGTGGGCAGCCAGTTCATCACTCGCGCCAATGAGGAAAATCCTTCAAAGAGGCCGCGCCAACTGGCGCTCTGTCCCAGAGCAGCAATCGCGCCAGCCAATTTAAGGAGTGTTTTTTAAATAAAGATTGCGGAAGTTGTGTTTCAACCAACTCAGAAACCATTGCCTATCTTGAGTTGGGAGGTTTGGCCACGGGAGTTCTATGGAAGGGAAGTGGTTTGCCACCTTTCATGGAACCTTCCTTCATGATAGGGCCAATCCCACAATAATAGGGATCCCAAACTCCCTCCTTCCCCATCTATAAAAGCTTGCCTCTTGCCATTGCAAGCTAGTCTTGAAGTGCCTAAGCTTTGAATCTCCAAATTCCCAAGAGCCTTTGTGCTGTAAGAGCCCTCTTTCTTCCCTTAAGGCCGACTCAAGTAAGGAGACTATCGTCAAGAGACTCTGGAGAGGTTTGCCCTTTCCCTGGCGAGCTTTGCGAGACGTGAACGACTGGAGACCCATCCGAAGGAGACCGCGACGTCAGAACATTGGTTGTACTCTCTTTCGATTGTTATTTAATGAATGATTACGGTTATGGTTTCACTCTGTTTTCACTTATGTTAATATGAGTTATATCCTTTCTGACTGATATATAGTTGCGTATTCTGGATTTTATGCTTGTATTCGTGTTGTTCTTTGCATGTGCAGGTGTCCATCCGCGGAGATCGTGGAGGATCGTGATCTGCCGAGGCTGAGGAACGGGAACGCTCTCTTCTACGGATCATAGCATTGAATTCCAGGTAGGCCTCCATCTTTGGTCTTTTATTCGTAACTAGGAACTTGCGCTGTAACATTTGATGATTGTTGCTAGACCCCTGCTGGGCTAGTAGGGATCGCCTCTGTCCGCAGAGGGGATTTACCTCCTCAACAATTTGGCGACTCCGCTGGGGATCGTCTAGTTTTCACTGTCTCGTTTTGATTGTTTTATGATTTTCCTTGCTTGGTTAGCCTTCTGGGCTGGGTTCTTTTGTTGTTTTTTGTTTCTTGGTTTGCTTAGTTTACATTGATATGCTTCTGGAGTAGTTTTTTTTAATTTTGGCTGAGAAACTCGACTGGCGCGCTTTTTAGCCCGACAGTCGCGCCAATTGGTGCATGTTGCTTTTGTATAGCCCGCGCCAATTGCTTTCTGGCGCCAGTTGCAGCCTTACAGTCGCGCCAGTCCTGTAGGGTATTCGAGTTTGCTCAATTTTGAGCTCTCTAGGTCTAGTCAGTGTTTTTCTTCTTGATTTTTCGACTACCTGAGTCTGTTGGAGTCTTGTTTGACTGGGAATTTTCCTTCGTCCTTTGGTTGTTTTCTTTTCTCTATCGATTTCACGTTTTGAGCCCTAGGGCATCTAGTGGCCTTGTGTATCGAGCCCTCCTTGGGAGTTTTGGTGTTTCGTCTATCCAGTCGACTCTTTGATTGCTCCTCTACATTCTCTTAGTAGTTGTTCACCGTTTTGTGGCGATTTTTGGGTGATTGCTCGTTTTTCATTCAAATTTCGTTCGATCTTGCTTTGGACCCAGATCACACGGTCCATTGGAGCCTTGGAGTCTTTTCCTTGGTTTTGAGAGACTTTGGTCGATTTGAGATCTAATTGTGGTGTCATTGAGTGAAATTTGTTTGTTTTGCTCTCTCAATATCGTTTCTCAAGTTGTTCCGTTTGTTTTCAGTTTGTTTAATGCATTTAGCTATCAAACACTGAAAATTAAAAAAAAAAAATCTCTTTTGCTTTTGGTTGATTAGTGCAATTGTAATCTTTTCAATTTTGCTAGTGATTAGTGGTTTGAATGAAAAGTTTTCAATTTCATTAGTTGCATTAGAGATCTCATTGTTTGTCTTCCGATCATTTTCTGCTTTGTAAAAGCTCTCAACTCTTCTATAGCTAGTTTTCATCAACGAAATGTTGGACTGTGGCATGAAGCTTTGAATTTGAGTTCTTAATATTTACACATAAGTTAGGGTCTCTAAAACTAAAGCCAATGAAGATCAACCACAAAATTTATTCAATTAAATCCAAGGCAACATTGAAATCTAACGAAACACATTTTAGAGGTCTTAGCCAGAGATTGTTCCGTTGTTTTAAACCTAGCATTGCTGCCGCTCTTTTGGCTTAGATGCGATATGGGACTTATATCTTCGTATCGTCACAGAGGCACACAAAGGAGACCTCTAGGTTTTCAATCCTTTATCCGTAGGAAGCCGAGTCTACCGCCCTATACCCGTGATACACCGAACACAGCATTCGGGGAGATTGCCTGCACGTACGGAAATTCCTTGGTTGATTTCTTTTTCATTATTAAAACCAAGGTGTATATTGCAGTTCACGGTTATTTGGTACACCCTTCGTGCCTAGTATTCCTGAGCAGTCATTTGGTCTTTTCTGACTCCCTAAATTTGAAAAGACCGTCAAGCGCTTGTCCTTTCACGCTTGTGTCAAATCTGAAAGAGATAGAGTCATCTTTTATCGTTTCTCGACTCTTAAAACATGAAACGATGAAGTTTCTTATTTTTCAATGTGGTAAAAAATTAATCCCCCACGATTATAACACCCTGTTAGATATTGCTTGTTGACCGTTTGATCGTGTGTCTTGACTCTTTTTCAGCCCGTGTGTGTGTTTGTCCTTTCTTCTCTTATCGTTTGCCGCTGGCGTAAACCCTGCTTTTACTCCATCCCAGGCCTCTACATGGACGATTCTTCAGAGGCTTCCCAATCCTCTGCTGAACCGCAGTAGCCTGTTGTTTCCGAGTTTCCTGACGGGGGACCGGTTCTTGCTGAGCAACCCTTTGGAGGACCAATTGAGTTCAATTGGCCCTTTTCGGACCCTGTGTCTGAATTGAGATTAGGAGCTGATTTCCTTTCTCTTACATCGGGTTCGCCTTTTGTTGCTGCTGTATTTCCTCCTAGTCCTCGCCGTTTATTGCGCGATTTAACGGCAGGATCAACCATGAGTGATTCTGGTGAGGAAATTCCAACGTCTGGTGAAGACTATCAGCTCTTCCCACGAAGATTGTTTCCGGGAGACAACTCTGAGCTGGCTGATATGTCAACAGCCAGTCCTTCTTTACCACCGGGATACAGATCTCTGGGTCAGATCATTTCCACCGCAGCCTCTATGGGAGTGTCAGCTCCTTCTCCGAGGCCAGCTGCTCCTACACCCGGGGTGTCTCCTCAGACGCCTGTTACCTCTGTACCCGTTCGGCCCACTGTTTGTGTGGCCGCCTCTTCTCCTGTTGTCACAGCACCCTCTGCCAGGGATATGCCAACTCCAGAAGATGTTTATATATCCACTGCTATACCGGAGAACATCTCTCCGGAGGAGTATCGGTTGTCTCTGCAACAGCCGAACCCCGAGGTTGGACCATCCTCCCAAGATCCCTACTGATCTTATTTTTCGCACTATGTGCAGGATGGTACTCCCGTGTATGCTTTTCCAGGTCAGTATGACGAGCGCGGGGACATTTTGCGTCTACCCGCTCCTGAGGCTTTCCTCCATGCTCAAGGTTTACCCCATCACCAGGCTTATAACCCGCAAGGGCAACCTTTCCAAGGCCAACCTTCGGGCCAACCTGGTTATCCTTATGACCCACAGGGGCAACCCATCCAGGGCTACCCTGCGGGCCAGCAAGGGCCATCGTACAGTCCGCAAGGACAGACATGCCTTCCACAACCCGGCTCCAAATTTCACCGGTACCAACCGGACCTACCCATGGTCCCCGGGGGTAAATCCAACCTTTCCACCAATGCAACCTATGAATATCCGTCGTTTCTAACGCGCATTCCTACCGGTAGACCATCTCATATGAGCTGGGTCAAACCTAAGCCAAAGAACCAACGGCCCTATTCCTCTGTCAGCAAACCCGTCATCCCGCACAAACCCTGTTCCGCTCCGTGCCAACCCGCCCATCCGCACAACCTAGGCTCCTTGCATACCAGGCTGGGCCAGGTAACTCGGGCAATTATTTATCCGGCCAATCCGCGTTCATTCAGGGCAGCCCGCTCATTCCATTCACCCTGCTCAGCAGCCGACTCATTCAATGCCACAGCCAAATCAACAGCTGCGCCCTACGTATTAGGCTCCGCAGGGTTCCACTTTTCAGTAGCCTACTTATCCTCAGGGTGGTTATTATCCTCATGGTTAGTCTCAACCGAACTATAACCACCCCAGAGGCTCCCAGTATTATCCTCCTCCACCCGGTTTTACCTACACTCAGCAACCAAATCCAAACGCTGCTTATACGGTGCCGACACATAATCAGGGTCCGTACCCTGGTTATCAAGCCCCACACTATGGTTACCGAAATCAAATCGCCCAAGCGAGGACGAAGCACAGCTCCCCTACTACGTAATCCCGCAGATGTAACCCGTGGGTGGCATATTCAACCATCGCGTGGAGTATGGCACTGACCATCTCGGGTCGGGTACGATCGTTAATCCACTATCGCTGCTTCAAGCTACTTCCTGGGAGCTGGCTGATGCTCTGAAAGTTGACCAATGATCCACTTACATAACTGTGATTGGGCCTTCCTCCGGTTCCCACCAAGATACCAGGTGATTGCCCCAAGTTTAAGGGAAAAGCTGGAGAGGACCCCCAGGCGCATGTGATGACGTATCATCTTTGGTGTTCGTCTAACTCTTGGGTCGACGATTCAATCCGTTTGCGCCTCTTCCAGCGTACTTTAACTGGAGCTTCTGCTAAATGGTACATAGAGTTACCCTGTGGCATTTTCCAAGATTTCAATTCTTTAGCCATGGCTTTCCTCACGCATTTTCAGTTACCGGTTCGGTATGAAGCCGGGACGCACCTCCTGACTTCCCTAAAGCAGGATAAAGCCACTCACATCTCAGATCACATTCATGAGTGGCGCGCCATCGTACGACGCTGTTTCATAATTCCCGCATCGAGCATCACTTCACTGGTTCACCACCCTTTGTGAATAAAATCTCTGTGATACATGTTAAGGGGAGCAGTGACAGAGGAACAAGCCATCGCGCGTGCCCAATACCTGGATCTTGTCTATTCTCAATCCGGCACGCTTTATGACATCTTGACTGAATCTCCACAGCCCAGAACCTCTAAGGCTCCGCCTACCCCTGCGGTGGATGGTGTCATTGGTTCTGTTTCTCAGAATTCGAAGAAATCTTCGAATGGGAAGCATACACTCTTCCAACAATACTTCGCTAACCCCGCTCATCCGACTCTCGCAAAACCGCGAGGCAGAATGGGCTGCCAGCTAATCCCGTGCATAAATCTCCAAGGGGAAAAAGAAGGGCAAAGGCAAATCTAAATCTGATGCCCCGAAGCCAGAATCTAAATCTCGTACTGAGGATGGCTCTCAGCGTAAACCAAAGTACCCTTGCCTCATTTGTGAAGGAGACCATTATACTAAGGATTGTCCACGACGATCCGAGGTTAGTCAACTTCTTAAGGGCCCTAAAGGAACTCCGGCTGTTTTAAAAGAGCCATTTCCATCTCAGCAGACCCAGATGGTTGAACAGCCGTCACCATCTGCACCATTTGGGTCCCAAGTTTTCATGGTGAAGAGTGTTGCACCGATCTCTGTCGCTACACGGTCGAAGGACTACAATGAATCACGGCAGGCACCCGGGAAGGCAGTCGCAGATGGAATGCCTCCCCCACCTACCTCCTGTTCGTTGGAAATCGAGAAGCCGACTCTTGAACCCGTTGTGAAGCCACCTTCTAAAGGTGTTCTTCGAAGATCTTCTTATAATCCCAACGCTCGTGCAGCTCAGCATTACAGCATTGTTGAGGATTTGGCACAGGCGCCGTGTGCTATGTCTACACTTTAGGTTCTTCAAAGTTGTCCTTCACAATGGAAGGATTTACTGTCTGCAATCAGTGGCATTGATCCCGCCGACTCGAGTCTTCTCACCTTCGATTTGGAGAATTTCACTCCCCGGCTTCCACATCAAATCGCTCTTGTCATTCAAGTCGGGATTAACGGTCTGAATATCCATAGGGCTGTAGTAGATGAAGGTGCTTCTACTTGCGTTACGTCATCCGCTTGCTGGAAGGCCATCGGCTCTCCAGCCCTTTCGTCATCTCCGAATGCCCTCGAGGCATTTGATGGTCGGGAATCTAAACCCCTGGGTGTTCTCGAGAGTCTAGCGATCACATTATAGGGGAAAACTGTCAACGTGGAAGTAGAAGTGGTTGACGCTAAACTCAACTACAATATACTTCTTGGCTGCAGATGGACCCATGCCATGCTATGCGTGCCGTCCACCGTTTTTCGATTCATTAAGTTCCCTCACGAGGGAAAAATTGTCACGGTGGACCAGCTGTCGTTTTTCACCTCTACCTCTGAGAACAACGTGCCATACGTGGATCAGATTCCAAATCCCCCGGACAGTGTAGGACCTGGTCTCTTCAAAGACCCAGTCCTCATGGGTATTTTCCCTGCACCGCCACCGCACACCGCTCAAGTCAACATGATGTCCAGGTCCGATGACCCCTGGCTTATTCCTACGCCTGAGCAGGTCTATGAGTTTGGAGAATCAATGCCCTTGACTCCAGTAGAGATCAGCTACTGTGAAATTGTTGCTGCATATGATCCTCCACCTCCTCAACATGCTCCTTTGAGCATGGCTCTCGACGTCTACTCTCAATCCCCCTGGCTTGGTCAGGTCAATTCACCTGATCCTCTCAAAGATACTTTTCCTTCCGATGAGGCCATCATTGAAACTATGTCTCTTGAGGAGCTACCTTGGGGCGATGGACATCATCGTTCCTCGTTTATGCCCAGCTTGGGGGCAATGACTGACTGTCTGGAGCGTTATGCTACTCAGGTTCCTACCCCTCCCCTTCAAACGCCCATCTTGACGCACGAGGTTTTTTCGGAGGGTAACCAGGGTAACATTACTCAAACCATTCCAATCAACATCTCTGTTAAACCGGGGATCGTTGAGAATGTTCATGTGGGTGTGACTTGTTCTCCCGATGAGATCCAAGTCTATACTGAGATTTTTAAGGAATTCAGAGATGTTTTTGCGTGGTCCTACGAGGAAATGCCGGGGATTGATCCCAGTATCGTAGTGCATGAGATTCCAACCTATCCAGGTGCGAAACCCGTGCGCCAACGCTTACGCCCCATGCATCCTCGGAAAGCCGTCGCCATCAAGGCAGAAGTTGAAAAACTTCTTAACGCGGGCTTTATTTATCCTATCCCCCTCACAGAATGGGTGTCTAACATTGTCCCTGTCGATAAAAAGCAGGGTACGATTAGAGTTTGTGTTGATTATCGCGACATCAATCGCGCCTGTCCAAAGGACAATTATCCCACTCCGTTCATAGACCAGATCATTGACGAATGTGTCGGAAGTGAGATCTATTCCTTAATGGACGGTTTCTCAGGATATAATCAGATTAATATTGCACCTGAGGATCAGCACAAGACCACATTCATCTGTCTGTGGGGTACTTTCTTATATAAAAACTCCCGTTCGGCTTAAAGAACGTTGGCGCTACTTTTCAGCATGCGATGTCATACGCTTTTCATGACATTCGCCATATCGTTCAGCCATATCTGGACGACTTGCCAGCTCATTCAGCTAAGCGAGAGGACCATCCTGAACATCTCCGCCAGATCTTTCTTCGTTGCAGACGCTACAACATTAGGCTTAATCTGCATAAGTGTGTTTTTGGCGTGGATTCTGGTCGTCTTCTGGGATTCATAGTCTCAAAAGACGGGATTCGCCTTGACCCTTTAAAGGTTGAGGCCATTATTAATCTCCCATCACCCTCCTCCCTGTATCAGTTACAGAGTCTGCAAGGGAAAGCGAATTTTCTTCGGCGCTTTATCCTGAATTATGCCGAGGTGGCCAAAGGATTCACTCGTTTATTAAAGCAGAACGTTCCCTTCCACTGGGACGAAATCGCTCAGCAATCCTTTGAGAAGCTGAAGACGTTGCTTGTCAATGCTCCGTTGCTTCGTCCTCTGGACTACCACCGCGACTTCACTTTATATCTCGCCGCCGCATTTAGCACCATAGCCATGGTCTTGGTGCAGGATGACGATGACGGTAATGAACATGTTGTTTATTATCTGTCACGAAACCTTCTCGATCCGGAAACGTGTTATGCTCATGTCGAGAAGTTGGCATTAGCCGCGGTACACGCTGTGTAGCGCTTTCGCCATTACATCCTTTTGCGTACGATAACAGTGGTTTCAGACTGCAACCCTATGACGTATATTCTCTCTAGACAATTACTGGGGGGCAAGTACTCCAAATGGATTGTTATCCTGCAGGAGTTTGACTTAGAGTTCACTACCGCTAAGTCAACTAAATCAATGGTCTTCGCGGATTTGATATGCTCTCTCCCTACAGACTCTGTTCCCTCACACTCTGAAGACCATATACCGGACGAAACGCTTTTCCTCATTAGTACTCGTGATCCTTGGTACGGTGATATAATTGTGTATCTTCAGACCTCGACATTTCGGTCTGAGTTGGATAAAGCTGCTCGCCGACGGATTCGGCATCAGTCCCAGCCCCACCATATAGTAGGAGATACCTTATACCGCATTGGAGTAGATTCGGTGCTCCGGCGGTGCCTAAACTTGGAAGAGGCTGAAAAGGTCCTAAATGACTACCACAGTGGCGCCTGTGGTGGACATATGTCCGGGTATGCTACTTCCCAGAAGATTCTGCGAGCAGGTTATTTCTGGCCTTCCATATTCAAAGACTGTATCACTGCAGTCCGTAAATGTCATGCGTGCCAGATATTTCAGCGCAAGATGCGCACGCCGCCTTTACCCTTGCATCCCGTTATTACCGTCGGCCCTTTTGCGAAATGGGGAGTGGATCTTATGACGTGTAACCCTCACTCGGCCGGGGGGCATGCGTATATCATTGTCGCCGTCAACTACTTCACCAAGTGGGCCGAGGCGATGCCTACACTAGCTGCTGACGGTAAAACGGCTGCTCAATTTATATTCAACCACGTTATTTCACAGTTCGAGGTTCCTCAAACCATCGTCACTGATCACGGTACTCATTTCCGAGATTATATGATGGCGGAGCTGACTTCAAAGTTGGGCTTGCGTCACGACAGCTCAACACCATATTATACTCCTCAATGGTCCTGTCAAGCAAGGAATGCTCTGTCACTATGTCAACTAATAGTTGGTATTCATAAATCTAATTGGCATCTCCAACTGCTTCTACTGGCATACCATTGATTCTGCTAAGAGTAACTGATTCACACCATTTCACACCGTGAATTCATCAGCTAAACTCTGCCGCTGAATGCGAGATTCCCTTCTCCTCAAATTAGTCAGAAACTTACCCATACTTCGTCGAGGAAGAACGGTTTCCAGATTCCCGGAACTGGGTGATGAAAGCCGTCTTCTAGCTGCGTTGATCATCGAAGCACAAAAGAAGAGGGTCAAAACTCATTTCGATCAATCTGTTTCTCCCCGTTCTTTCATTGAAGGAGACCTCGTCCTCTTGTACGATTAGGCACATGATAAGCTTGGAGCTGGTAAGCTCCAGCCTATGTGGCATGGGCCCTATATAGTAAAGCGCGTTTTGAAAAATGGGGCCTACGAGCTTATAGATTATGAAGGAGTTCCACTGGCGCAGCCCAGAAATGGGTTGTACCTTAAAAAGTACTATGCCTGAAGTGATTTCTTGGTATAGTGTGTGTACATAGGTGTGTGTTTTTGCATTTGTGTGCATGTATGGTGTGGTGTGCCTTGTAAACATCTTTCTGCTGATCGGGTCTTCCTGGTTGTGCAGATGTCTTTTCATCCATTTGTTGGTTTCGCGGATGGTGCCTCCCGTAGTACCAGGAATCTGTCTTCAACAGCCTGGGTAATCTATGATCCTGCTGGTGAGTTGATCAACCTGCAAGGTGTGTGTCTAGGACGTACTACGAACAACATCGCGGAATATAGTGCTGTGTTAGAATTATTAACCGAGGCAGTTAACCTTGGTATCCGCGAATTGCTTGTATATCTAGATTTGCAGCTTGTAGTGTTACAACTGAACGGACACTATTCGGTAAGAAACCCGTCCATCTTACGTCTGTATTTGCGTATTCGATTACTGGAAAGGAATTTTATTTTTTTTTACAAGAGAGGTTATGAATTTATATTAAAACTTGGCCAAATGCCATCCAAGATTACAATGTGTCGGGCCTAGCCCTTAGTTTTTCTGCCTTTGTCTGAGCATAGGTCCCAAGTATTAGAAATCCTTCCGTTTTACACATGACTAGATATTCCATATTTGTTATTTTTCCTAACTTATATAAACACACAAATTGTTGTAAAATAAGACGAAAAAACATGGCAACTTTATGGGATGGAGTCCCACTCCTCGGTTTCATCTATCAAGAGAGAGCCTTCTGAAAGCAGCACCGCCTTGTTGGCTTCCGAATCTGCTTCTTTATTGTTTTCTCTCAAAACATGGAGAAAGCTTGCAGATCGAAAGTCTTTCAGCATGCTTCGAATTCTTAAAATTGTTCTAGCTAGTCGAAGATCTGAAGGAGAGGAGTTCTCCACTAGAACTTTGATGATAGACTGGGAATCTCCTATGACACTTAAGTCTGAAATGCCGGTGGCCTTTGCTTGTTTAATCCCCTGCAAAAGTGCCAAGGATTCATCTTGGATACTTGTTGAGTGCCCGAGGCCCCAAGCATACTTAATCTCTGTTCTGCCCTCCTTGTTCTTTATAATTCCTCCTGCCCCAGCGAGACCGGGATTGCCTTTCGCAGCCCCATCGAAGAATAAGAAATGTCTATCTTGTCTGATGAGTAAATCTGATAGTTCTTGTTTGTTTCCTCTGAATTGCCACTCTTTTAAGTTCTTTTGCTGCCTTGTTTCATCAGAGAAGTGAAGGCCCATTGAGGCTCCCCAATCTAGGTCCTTTTGATTTAAATTGGATTCCGATATCTGTTCACCCAAGTTTTCTTTCCAAAGGTTTTTTACTTTGATGCTGATGAGATGAGGATTTAGTTTTTCATCTCTAAAAATTCTTCTGTTTCTCTCGAGCCAAATTTGCCAGCATGTGAATTTTGGCAAGGAATGCCATGCTGCTTTGAATCTTTCGTTTTTTGGGAGAGTTCCTGGATACAAGCTGTGCCAATTAGCAAATAAGTCTGAGATAGAGATAGGGAGGTTAAACTCTGTTTTCCAATAATTCATAATGATCTGCCAAATTGCTCTAGAAAATTTGCATTCCAGTGTAATGTGCTGGGCACTCTCTTCCATTTCACAGCACAGGTGGCATCTGGAAGGGCCTTCAAATCCTTTTTTTTAAAGTTTATCTTCTGTTAAAATCGCCTTATGGCAAAGCAGCCAGCAATAAAAGTCGACCTTTGGCATGGATTTATACTGCCACAGCGCCTTCCACACAGTGGGATTTGGGGCGACGTATGGGCGTTCTTGTGTATACCTATACCCCTGCGCTACTGTGTAGAAACCTGGACCTGTTCCCCAGCCCCTGACATCGCGTTTGCCTGAATGAAGGGGCGATTTACCATGAAGCATTGATAACAGGTGAGTTCTGGCCTGCGCGTACTCTGGAGGCACGGGAGGTAAGCGCCAGCGCTGCCATACTCTATCAGAGAACTGTGAGATGTCCCACAGTGTATTATACCCAGCGCATTCCATCCACTGTCTCAGCGCTTGCAAAGAGGTAATCGATGCTAAGGGTGGATGCTTCATTACACTGTCCTCCCAGATCTTTACGTTTTTACCATTGCCTGGTATCCAAAACGAATTATCTTTGATGAGAGCCACTGTTTTGTGACAGCGCTTCACCAGGTGCGTTCCTGTTGTGGGCAGAGTATTTTCCAAAGCTCTTTTCCTGCTCCCCGTGAGATATTTTTTCCAGAGGGCTCTTTGCGCCCATCCTGGGTGTGGAGCGATGATACGCCAATAGAGCTTAGCCCCCATGGCAATGTTTTGGGAACAGAGATCTTTGATGTTTAGTCCTCCTTCCATCAAAGGCATACAGATTTTCTCCCATCTGATCAGCGGAATTTTTCTATCATTTAATTTGCCACCTTTCCAGAAAAATTTACGGATGTAGGCTTCCATTTTCTTTATGATGCCTGAGGGTGCTAAGAGCACAGAAAATTGGAAAATAGGGAGACTGCTTAAAACTGATTTGATTAGAACAAGTTTGCCTGCAAGATTTAGCCATGAGAAGCCCCAGGCTTGAAATTTTGTCTTGAATTTGTCTAAAAGAGGGGTCCAATCTCTGCAATATACCAGACTTCGAAAGATGGGGAGTCCCAAGTATATAAAGGAGGACCAATTGAGGGTGGCAGCAAAGCCCAGAATTCTGGATATGGCAGAGAGAGAATGAGCAGAAATGTTCCAGCAGTAGGCTTTACACTTGCCTTTGTTTAGGCTGCTTCCTGTTGCATCGCTGAAATCATCTAGAACTTCCTTAAACCTTATGGAAGATCGAGCTGTGGCAGCCCCCAACAGGAGGGTATCATCTGCAAAGAGAGTGTGGTTTACATTTTTCACACCTCTGGCTATATTAAGCCCCAAAATCTCCTGATCTTCCAATTTCTGATCTAGGAAGAAGCTTAGGGCAGAGACTTGGAGAACGAAAAGCAGCGGTGAGAGGGGGCAGCCTTGCCTGAGCCCTCTTGATGCTTTGAAGAAGCCAGCTGCTCTCCCATTCACCAAGGGGGCAATCCATGGGTCGGCAATGCTAGCTCGGATCCAATTTACAAAACCTAATCCAAAGCCGAACCTTTTCAAAACTTCCCAAAGGAAGCTATGTCTGACACGGTCAAAGGCATTTGCCAGGTCTAGTTTAATTACCATACCCTTTTCTTTTCGAAGTTGACTCGAATGGATCGCCTCTTGCACCAGGATGTAGTTATCAACAATCTGTCTCCCTTGAACAAATCCTCCTTGATTCTCAGGAATGATCATTGGAAGGATGCCTGCTAGCCTGTTTGCTATTACCTTTGTGATTAATTTGTATCCAATGTTGCAAAGAGAGATTGGGCGAAACCGACTGAATTCTTTTGCACCCTTTTCCTTGGGGATAAGGGCCAGAAAGGCAGAATTCGTACTGCCCCCAATTTTTTGGCAATTTTGTGATTTCAGGATCATCTTGAAGAAATCTTTCTCCACAATCTGCCAGCAAGTTTGTAGGAATCTGGCCGTGAAGCCATCCGGGCCTGGGGCTTTGTCAGGCTCCATACTGTTCAGGGCCTCTTTTATTTCTTGAATGGAGATCTTTGCTTCGAGCTGCTGATTAATAAAGGGGGAGATCTTTGTAGGTATTGCCTCCAAAAATTTGGAATTTGGATCAGTCTCTCCCTCTTCTTTGTAGAGATTTTGGAAGTGGTTGAAGGCTGCCTTCTTTATACTCTCATTGTCTTTGTGGATCATATTGCCATCTTTAATTTCTGCTATAGAATTGATACTTTTCCTTGCTTGAGCTTGTTTATGGAAGAAGGCAGTATTTCTGTCACCCGCTTTGAGCCATAAACTCCTGGATTTTTGTCTCCAGTGCTCTTCTTCTGAGAGGCAGGCTTTGTGGTAGATTTGTTGAATCACCTCCTCCTTGTCTAAAACTTCTGCGGTGATTTCTGCATCCTCACTTTGGGCTTGGTGCTGAATAAGGTTGTCTTGGGCCTGCTTTCTCTTTTGAGCAGGGGTGGGAAGAGCTTTGGCCCAAGTTTTGAGGGCAGCTTTTAGCCTTCTAAGCTTTTCTTCCCATATGAAGAAGGGAGAGCCCTTCACTGGCATTTTCCAACTATCTTGAACCAAGTTAATAAACTCGGGCTCCTTAACCCAAAGAGCGTTGAACCTGAAAGGGATGGGACCCAGGTCCTTGGGTCCTGACATCTCTAACATGATTGGTTTATGGTCTGAGACACTGCAAGGGAGGATGTGTAACCTGGATTCTAATCCAAGCAAAAGAAAAGAACTCTGCACCAAACATCTATCAAGTCTAGCAGCAATATAACCAGGGCTTATTCTTTTATTGGTCCAGGTGTACTTACCGTTGTCTGGAGGGATATCGAGTAGGTCCCAGTCCTGCATGAGGTCTTCCACCCACTCCCTTGCTGGGTCCCTAACAATTGTGCCTCCTCGCTTTTCCTCCGAGCGTAGGGTAATGTTTAGGTCACCTGCAATAATGAGATTTCCCAGGTTCTCAGTCTCCGCCAGATGTCTGATAGAGTCCCAGCACTCCCTTTTCTCGCCTATATTATTAGGAACATAGACATTGAACAGGCAGATATCCTCCCTTGTTTCTTCCGAGCGTAGCTTCAGAAATAGCCAATGGCTGTTGTGTACCTCAGAGACCAGTCTGAACTTGAGGGGGTTCCAGAGAGAGCCCAAACCCCCAGAGGCTCCCCTTGATGAAACTGCTAGTCCACTGCTTCCCTTCCAAAGCTTTTTGCTGATTTGGAGAAACTCTTTGTTCTCCATTTTAGTCTCCTGGATCAGAAGAATATCCGGGGTTTCTCTTCTTATTAGACTTCTTATTGCTTCTTCTTTAACTTTACTCCCCATTCCTCTGCAGTTCCAGGAGATGGTCTTCATCATTTATTTCTTTGATGGGAGGCTCCCCTGGAGCCATGTGCTTGATTTTTGACCGTTTTCGTATTCTTGCTGTGAAGTTTTTCCAACGTGGGCTGACTACCCTGAAGTTTGTCTTTGTAGGTTTCTTGGTCTCTCTTTTCTCTTGCAGATTTGCGTCCCCTTGCAGATCTTCTGACCGAAGTCTGCGTATCTCCGATTTCTCCTTCTTCCTCGGACTCTTCTGAGTCATGTTCCTCCTCAGAGGCTTCTGTTTGCTTTTCTTTATCCCTTGCCATGGTACTCTCTTCGGGTCTTGTTCCTGCTGAGGTCGATTTTTCTGCTGGTTTGTCGATTCTCTCCTCTTCCCTGGGGGCTTCTTCCGCAGAGCTTAGGATCTCGTACCTATTTTCTTGACTTCTTGATGAGGATACGTTCTGGGCAGCGGCAGGTTGAGATCCTTGTGCCCCGGATTTCTTGTGGTTTGTCTTTGGCCTTTTGACTTGGTTCCAGCCTTCCTCCTTTCCTTTTTCTGGATCGCTTTTATTTGGGCATCCTCTAGCAAAATGTCCGTAGATGTGACATTTACGACATTTGAAGGGGAGCTATTCGTAGTCTAGGACTTGAACATGCGTCCAGCTTCCAACCTTTAGTTTGATGGCCTCCGGAAGACCCACCTCGAGATCTACCTCGACACAGATCCGGGCGCAGTCATATTGATCATTGTTGCTGGCTCTATCTATGAATTTGCCCAGTGAGTTGCCAATGTGTTTGAGAGAGTCCCAGTTCCAACAGTGTACCGGTAGGTTGGGGAGCCTGACCCAAACGGGGACAGCCGACGGTACGTCTACAGCCAGATCAAAGTCTGGGGTCCATTTGTTGAGGTAGAGGCCCTGAGGTCCCATGAAGTAGGGTCCATTCCTGAAGATTAGGTCTTTATCCTCCTTGGTGTTGAATTCGAACAGGAAGTAGCCTCTTCCAAGAAAGTACGAGGTGACTTTATTCTTGATCAGTGGAGTCCAATTCCTGACGACCCAGTTTTCGGTTGATTTAGGAGAGGGCCAGAGACCCGTAAATTGACCCACCAGGGCCCGATCTGCAAGAGACAAGGCGACCTGGATCGGCCCCTCAGGAGGTAGGTTTACCTCTGGTACATCATCGAGCTTCTTAACGAACTTTGATGCGTCAGGCTTCTTCTTCTTAGGCAACGAAGCAATCAATGAGGAGAAAGCGGCAGATTCATCCGGAGGAGAAGACTGTGAGGGCCCGAGAGGCGAGCCTTGGGTCTCCATAGTCTAGATCAGAAGCTCAGTTTTCCTTCTCCAGACAAGAGGCATTCCGAAACCGAGCTGAGAAGGCGCAGCTTCGATTCTGGGCAGCAGATCGAGCCACAGATCAAAAGGCGCAGCTCTGGGGAGGCCAGAGGCGGGATCTGGAGTCTGAGGGGCGGATCCAAGTTGAAGAAGGCTGTGATGGCTGGATCGGGCTCTCCAAAGGCCGTGAGGGCCGAAGCTGCAGCACGATGGCCGTGAGCAGTGCTCATGCAATGGCTGCGCAGGCCAGCAGAGCAGCGCAGAGCGTTTTCCTCCAGCGAGCTTTCTGTACTGGAAAGGAATTTTGATTACATTACATATCATCATATACCCAGGCATTTGAATACATTAACAGATGCAGTAGCAAATTTGGTATTAAACAAACATTTGCGCAATTTATAAATCATCATCACATGTAAAGAAAGATCCATCCAGAAATAGATATGCATATATCTATATATATATATATATATATATATATATATATATATATATATATATATATATATATATATATATATATATATATATATATATATATATATATATATATATATATCAAAATGTTTACATAGAGTGTGTCACATAAAGTCAAAATATACATAATCGTCTTAAGTACATCCGGAGACGATATGTCTCTCAAAAAATAGGTGTGGTATAATCCCTAAGAGCTAGTCCGCATGGTGCTCATGATATCATGTAACTGCACGCACTAAGCGTCTCAGAATTCGGTGGATCCGACTTGGAACTCCCACCGTATGACGCTGGTACGCCATCGGTACGTCCGCCAGCCGTGCATAGTCCGGGATCCCTCGGGTAATGCCCTCAAGATTCTGGATCAGCTCCTCTCCTCCTGTGCCCTCTCCCTTAGGATCAGGGGCGAGAGGAATCCTCCGTGAGATTGGAGACATCCCAGCTGGTCTCTCAAGTCCCACATCTGCATAATATATAAAATGCGTTAGGACGAATGTGTATTAACAAAAAAAAAACATAAAACACAAAAATAAAAAACATGAGGTCTTACCCAACTCCTCGTCCCAGTCATCTCCTTCTGGCAGTGGGAGATCTGGGTCTCCGGTGAAGTCAGTTCCTGCATATGGCCAGTCTTCCATGACAATCAACTGGCACCGTAACCACCTAAAGAACTCCGGCCTCCAGGACATCTGTTGGTCGCCTCCAGCTCTGGGCATTAGTGCTGCCCAACGAGCCATTCTTGGCTCTCGTGGTATCGGATCTGCTACTATGGCCCCTTGGCCCTGGAAGATTGGTAAGCATTCCAGAATGAACGATACCAGGATGGAACCATAGCCAAACTGTTTCAGTTTAGCTTGTTTTCATTTTGTTAGCTGTCTCTTCATGTTTATTGTTACTGCTGTAGCCCAGTCATACAGTAAGGGACTCATGCATTCTGAGGCCAGCAGGAGTTGGGCCTTTGTGGCCTCGTGCGGTGCCTGCGATCCTGCAGCCCGCGTGATGGTATGTAGGACAACTCTCAATGCCAGGTCGGGGATGGTACGGATATCCACCTTTTTGCTCCCTGATCCCATTTGTGCATCTGGGCACACTCGTGCCATCACTTCTTCCATCTTCTCGCCAGATGGTCTGCTCCCAGTCAGGATGGGTACCGGACCTCTGCGAGACAATCCGGTGATGAAATACACATCAGAAACCTCCAGCTCCAAGACCTGATCTCGCAACTTGAACACTTGTTCATGTTCGTCCCAAATACTGATCAAATACTGGAGGAGCTCGGGCTGAGCTCGTAGACAGGGTGTAAGGAAGAACTTCTTTAGCCCACAGTTTCTAAGGGCATTCATGCAAGCCTCACTTTCTATGGCCTGTTCATCCTCTTCTCCATGTTCTCGTTCTTTCCACTCAATCACCATTTTGCTTGATTTCCTGCATCCACATGGTCATAAACCCTTAATTAGATCTCTGATGGGCTTCAAATTCCATTTAAAATGATTAAAATCTCGAATTTTTAGGCGGAAATTTGGGTTGCGCCGCTGGCGCGATTGTTTTGTGAACAGTCGTGCCACGTGGCACGAGCCATTTCCATAGAGAGGCCCATTGGCGCGGGTCCATGCCCGATACCCGCGCCAATGAGCGCAACCCTAAAATTTCAAAGAGTGGCCACAGAGGGCTAATACATGAGGGAAAACTATTAAAAAATGGATTGAAATGAAGAGCAGGGAAGCGCCTCTTACCTGTCACAGACGAGAATCTGAATGGTCAACCGGATCTGTCGCAATCGCCGTCAGAAGTTTGCACTCCAAAATGGACCACTGCTGCTTTTTACCAAGGTAAATAGTAAATGTAATTTTGTTTTTACCATTTTGGCATATTTATAACTTTTTCGACATAGGATGGGTTTTAAAAGTTATTTTTATCAAATATTTTAATATGTTATGTCGAAAATGGGTTTTACACTTGCTTGGTATGTGCAGCAGCAGGTTTTTGCGACTTTAATAGTGGAAACGAGTTGTATTTTATACTTTTTCGGACTCGGTAAATACACGAAAAAGTCACTTTGGAGTCATCTTTCAGCTCTTTTCTGACTCTCTAAACATGAAAAGATTGCCGAGGCCCTTGTCGTTTCGATCTCGTTAAAATGGACACGAATCGACATCCACCCAGTATAAGTTTAACCCTTTTTCGGGCTGGGATGGATTGATTATGAAAAAGGAATACCCTAGCCTATCGCGACTAGGAGGTTTTCCCGGGTATTGTTTTCTACCTTTTCGGATCTGGGGAACTATTTACGAAAAGGGACCTGTGGAGTTTTCTTTTCCGCTGTCTTTTCAAACTCTCTAAACATGAAAAGACGTCGAGTTCTTCCTTTTTCAGACTCGTTAAACCCTGATGACATCGGATCTAGTCGAAATGACGTTCTCCGAGTTCCTCCTTCCTAGGACTCGTTAAATGCACTAGGATGGATTCGCCCGAAGGGCGGACTTATATTACAAGCATATGCTATCCCCTTCAAACTTGTTATCAAAAATAATTGGGGTACTCGCCAGAAATGGTGGGGGAAAAATGGAACCATCGTCGTTGTCGTCGGCAGTATGTCGCTCTTGAACATGGCACTTGTCTGCATTCGTGTCGGGTTGGGGACATCTCATCTCGTTTCTTCACTTTGCCTTCGTGGGTTTGGATAATCCCTTTTGACCTCTCATCTGCTCATTGCCTTGTCACCATGACCTCTGATCCGTTGATGTCAAATACTGCCAAGTCCACTGTCGTGCCGTTTATATGTTCAAGAGAAGTTGGCCTCTGCGAATATCAACCTTCCTCTGATTCTCATACGATCCTGATTCACAACAAAAAATCATGTTCCTCTGTCTCGTGTCGATGATGTGGGAAAAATTATGGCCCACCTTCGATCAAGATCACTTCCTGTCGACTTCAGCTCATTATCCAGGAAGCTGATCTAGAGACTCCTTTATGGTACCTTGGAGCCTGCATGCCTCAATGGCAGGTTCGTCGCATTCGGCGTGAGGTTTTCATCATTGGCCTCCGATCGAGTGATTCTACGGGTGTTCGACACCAGCTCATTGATTCACACGCCGTAGATTGTACCTGTAGTACCTTGAGGTCCATTGTCATTATTGGTGGTTCCTCTCGCGTCTGTTAACAACTCTCATCATTGGCTGGTAATCAGACGATGTTCTTGCATGTTCGACTTCAGCTCACATATTCGCATGCTTGAACTTGTACTTTATTTGGGTCGAGATGGAGCGCAAGACCCTGGATTGTGTTTGTTGTAATCCAGGCTGCGATTGTGGATTATTATCATTTTGTACATGAATCACTAATTGGATGGCTGCGACCATACTTGAGTCTATTTATTTGATCCTCGCTGGATGGCTGCGCCCATACCCTGGATCCGGATTATAGTGTACTCTGTTTCGGATGGCTGCGCCCATACCACATATACATGATGTACTTGAGATATCAGTTGTATTCTTCTACGCAGGTTTTCCGACGGCGGGGCTTCAGTTGAACATGTCCTCGTAAAGCATTTCACCCCTCTCTCTCTCGGGCCTCATACTTTAGGGGGCATCTGTTACACAGTAATTTGTCACCGTCCCTACCTTTCCCCGTCCCGCACAATGGAGGACCCATTATGTGACCTGTGAGCATTGTCATGCCTTGAAATTATCATCAATGCATCCCTCTAAACATGAGCTTCAATTTCCCTAAAGACATCTCCTTGCAAAAATCATGAAAACATCTCCTTTTGCATTGGCGCGGGCAGCCAGTTCATCACTCGCGCCAATGAGGAAAATCCTTCAAAGAGGCCGTGCCAACTGGCGCTCTGTCCCAGAGCAGCAGTCGCGCCAGCCAATTTAAGGAGTGTTTTTTAAATAAAGATTGCGGAAGTTGTGTTTCAACCAACTCAGAAACCATTGCCTATATTGAGTTGGGAGGTTTGGCCACGGGAGTTCTATGGAAGGGAAGTGATTTGCCACCTTTCATGGAACCTTCCTTCATGATAGGGCCAATCCCACAATAATAGGGATCCCAAACTCCCTCCTTCCCCATCTATAAAAGCTTGCCTCTTGCCATTGCAAGCTAGTCTTGAAGTGCCTAAGCTTTGAATCTCCTAATTCCCAAGAGCCTTTGTGCTGTAAGAGCCCTCTTTCCTCCCTTAAGGCCGACTCAAGTAAGGAGACTATCGTCGAGAGACTCAAGAGAGGTTTTCCCCTTTCCCTGGCGAGCTTTGCGAGACGTGAACGACTGGGGACCCTTCCGAAGGAGATCACGGCGTCAGAACATTGGTTGTACTCTCTTTCGATTGTTATTTAATGAATGATTATGGTTATGGTTCCACTCTGTTTTCACTTATGTTAATATGAGTTATATTTTTTCTGACTGATATCTAGTTGCGTATTCTGGATTTTATGCTTGTATTCGTGTTGTTTCTTGCATGTGCAGGTATCCATCCGCGGAGATCGTGGAGGGATCGTGATCTGCCGAGGCTGAGGAACGGGAACGCTTTCTTCTACGGATCATAGCATTGGACTCCAGGTAGGCCTCCATCTTTGGTATTTTATTCGTAACTAGGAACCTGCGCTATAACATTTTGTGATTGTTGCTAGACCCCTGCTGGGCTAGTAGGGATCGTCTCTGTCCGCAGAGGGGATTTACCTCCTCAACAGTACTGTTCTGAGATAATGAACTGTGAGAACCCAAAGTGCACCCACACTCATTCAAAGAAGAATTTAGAAGTGGATTATTATGTGATACTCTTCTTTCAAGACGCCAAAATGGCCATCTTAGATAATTTGTTGACGACAAAAAAAATGCATTCATTTCCATGCTTGGTAGAAGGAAGGCTCGACATGTAACACATGGATATGGATTACCAAGGTCGACTATGGGTAGGCAACAAATTATATAGGCCTTGCTTTTTTATGGTCGGTTGGGCAATGGTGAAGGCAGTGCAGGATATTACGTACTTCCAAACATCTTATCAAAGGTTCGACCAATAGAAATACTTATGTAGTAATTCCATTGTTTTCTCCACCCCGAAATGTCTAGCAACCCAAATGTAGTGTGCTTCCCAAATCATATTGGCACGCTCACTTGAAGGAACACATAGGTTTCCTAGGTGGCATAATAGTGCATCTTGGAGGTGAAAATTTGGAACTTTATTGCCTTCCAGGAGTTTCTGGTATGTGTTGCCAAATTATGGATCTCTTTTATAAATATGCAACCATCCCAAAGTATCATGCCCACAAGAGTCAAGCACAGTGGTTAGTGCCATGGTCGGTGGTCAACTGAGGTAGTCTGCAACATTGTTGGTATTTCCCTTCTTGTACTTAATGTTAAATGGAACTGTTGTAAGTATGTGGACCATTTTTTATGGTGATCGTTCTGTTGAGATTGCAACAAGATGATGAGCTTAGTGGAAAGAAATCGCCTTCACTAAGTGGGCCCGCAGGCTATTTTTGGCGCAAAGTCTATTTTTAGACTATGTCTATTTTTAGACATATGGATCATGTTCTATGAGTTGCAGGATGCTATTTTTGGATGGTTGGTCAAGTCGGGAAAAATAGATGGACTTCTATTTTTAAACATATTGGGCAGAATCTATTTTTAGATTGTCAGTCTAAAAATAGATATGTCAAATATTATTAACTCTTAATAATATTTGGACTATAAACATTATCTTATTCTCTTGGAGCACTTCAGTTAAGTGCACAGATGTGGCACAGGAGCTGACAGAAGGAATTATGCTATTCCTGAGGGTTAATTGGAGCTATTGCATGGATACTTCAATTAGAACTCATGTGACAGAGTTTGGTGGAGTTGATTAAGGAGTTAATGGAGTTGTGTTTAGTTTAACTAATATAAACATAGTTGAGCTAGTTGTATTTAGTCTAATTGATTAATACACTAGTGAAGAGTGGTGTGAATTAATTATTAATTAATTCACTAATTATAAACTCATTAATCAACTAAAGAATACATCAGTTAACTTCAGTGCATGGACAGTTTCAGTGGAGACCAGTGCAGAGATAGGTGAAAGAGCAGGTTAACTATCAGTTGTGACTATACAGTTGCATGTTTGCAACAACCAGTGATTGGAGAAGCCAATGAGGATTGCGCAGTACAAGCCAGGTGGTTCGAAGTTATTTATGAGCCATCCTACAACATTGATTACGCAATAGAGGTTGGCTATCAGGTGGCAGAGATTGGAGCATGTGTTTTGCTAGATCTAGCTTGATTAGTGTGTAGCAATTGGAGGTTGTGCTGAGAACTTGTGAGGAGATTTATACAATGGTTGTTACATGATCTCTATGACATATAATATATAGATAGTTGGGGTTTTCAGCTTTAAGCTTTCCCATGAAATATTGTGTTCATATGTGTGATTGTTTATGGTTTTAATGTGCGCATGCAATTGATTTTATTTCCGCATGTAATGATCAATGGTAGAAGAGATTATGTATTGTGCATGAAGCTAAAATAGTGTGTGATCAGGAGAATCTCGGTGAATAATATATCAGTTATTCAAATTTCTACATGGTATCGGAGTGATATTGATCATTGGAGCAATTGCAAAACATTGAAGCGGTTGAGTTTTGTGCTGGTGGAATTCGAATTTGCAGTAGTGTTTTCTTGGTGTCTAAGTTGAGATGTCTTTCAACGGATTGCGATTGGAGTATTCCCTTGAGGGAAACTCGAATTATATTGCATGGAAGGACAGGATGGAGGCGGTGCTGGATGACAATGGGTTGAAGGAGTTCATAGATGCAGAAATTCCAAAACCTACTTCTAGTGATGCTGTCGTACTTGACGCATGGCAAAAGAAGACAGCAAAGTGTCGAAGAATTCTGTTGGAAGGTGTGAAGGATGACATAGTATCCAACCTTCATGGTAAGGCTTCTCCATTCTTGACGTGGAAAGCTTTGACAAATTTATTTCAAAGCAAAAGCGACCAGAGGAAGTTGACGCTCAAGGATAAACTCAGAAACATAAAAATGGAGAAAGGTGACAGTATGCCCAAGTACCTCATGAAGTTCATCCAATGTAGGGATGAGCTGGGAAGTGTGGGGGTTACTGTTGATGATGAGGACTTGGTGAGCTTGGCTCTCCTTGGGCTTCCGAAGAGTTGGCATTCCTATCAGGACTCTGTCAATGGTCGGGAGAAATTGCCAGGATGGGAGCGACTTTGGTCGGATCTTGTGCAAGAGGAGATAAGGCGAAGTACTAGGGACAGATCTTCATCAAAGAACTCTGATGAAGAGAATTGCACTTTGGCTGCCAAAGCAAAGAAGGGGAAGAGCAAGAAAGCTTCTCAATCCGGTGTGAAAGGCAAGAAGCAGGACATGTCCAAGGTGAAGTGCTTTCACTGTCACCAACATGGACATTACGCCACTAGTTGTCCACAGAAGAAGAAAAATAAGCAGGCTATTGGGACTGCAGCTGGAGAGGCCTTAGCCTCATAGTTTGAGCTGGATTTTTCGCTGATCGCATGCTTGGTCTCAAGTGTGACGAGTTCAGTGTGGTTTCTTGACAGTGGTGCATCTTTTCACATGACAAGAGATCGAGATTTGTTTACTGATCTGGATGAGAAAGATCTTGGAGTGCACATCGAGATGGGTGATGATGGTAGATACGTTGTATTTCTGGCAACCTGATTTATACCATTTATTTTGAGAGGAGTCTCGGTAAAACCCTTTGTATTGAAGGAAGTGATGCATGTTCCGTAATTGAAGAAGAATCTTATCTCCGTGGCGATGTTAGAAGACAAGGGATATGATGTTGTCTTTGAAGTAGGGAAAGGCTTCCAAGTGCTAGCAAGGAAACCGTGAGACCCTGAGGATAGTGGTTTGTTAAGAACCTTTATCAATTGTGTAGATGGTTGCGCAAAGAATGGCGGTACAAGGCGAAGGGAGTGGTGAGCTGGGATGATGGCGAGCTGTGGCACCGGATATTGGGCCACCTTCACTATGGAGCTTTGAAGATACTACAGCATATTTATATTGGGCTTCCTAAGGGTACTCTTGCGCAGTCAGATTAGTGCAAGGGATGTACCTTGGGAAAATTTGTGAAAGCCATCTTTCACGAGAAGGATAGTCGCGCCACGATGATCCTTGAGAGAATTCACACAGACGTGTGTGGACCTTTCTCAATAGCTTCGACAGCAAAGCACAGGTACTATGTGATATTTGTTGATGATTTTTCTCGGAAGTGTTGGATCTTCTTCATGCATAAGAAGAGCGAGACATACTCAAAGTTCTGTGAGTTCAAGGCACTGGTTGAGAAAGAATCACGAAAGCAGGTGAAGGCTCTTAGGAGTCAAAATGGTGGTGAATTCATCTCTGGCGAATTCAAGGAATTTTGCAGCGCAGAAGGAATTCGAAGAGAGCTCATAGCACCTCATAACCCACAAAGCAGAATGGGGTTGATGAGCCGAAGAACGTAAAGATCGTGGTGCCGCACGGTGATGCCGTATGATCAGTGGCCTTCCATACACTTGTGGGCCGAGGCATGCACACCGGCAGTGAATCAGGTATAATCGCTGTCCTCACAGGATACTTGGCATGAGTACACATGAGGAGGCGTTTGGTAAGAGGCCCGATATTTCCCATTTGAGGATTTTTGGTTCACCTATTTACATTCATGTGATGAAGGATGCCAGAAGAAGTTGGAGCCGATCAACAGAGGTTGATATTTGTGAGTACACCGATACACTCCCACAACCGTGTGTATTTTCTGTGACAAATGCAAGACCTAAGCAGCGACGGGATATCAAATTTCAGGAGGAGAAAGCCATGAAGTGTTCGCTGGAGAGGGAGCCACACTTGCATGCAGATGAGGAGCTATTAGTTCCTAAGGATGAGCTTCAGGATGTGGATCAGCCACAAGAGGAAGTTCATGGAGTGGAAGATACCACTCATGCAGCGCCAACCATCAGAGGGCGGAAGCGCACTACAGAAGCTGAGCGACTGGCTCAAGATGCAGAGAAGGTTGTAGGAGCACCTACATCACAGCGCAGACAGAGACAGTCACCTGACCGGTATACTGGATACATGGCTCTTATGAGCAAGTGTATCGTGACAGAGCCATCCTCTTTCGAGGAAGATGTGGAGGATCTCGCATGGGTAGATGCCATGGTGGAAGAGTATGATTCAATTGTCAGAAATAGTGCATGGGAGATTGTCCCAAGGCCGGAAGGGAAATCAGTGGTGGGTTCGAGATGGATCTACAAAGTGAAGCAAGCAGCTGACGGGAGTGTGGAAAAGTATAAGGAAAGATTTGTTGCCCGAGGCTTCTCACAGATTGAGGGGATCGATTATGAGGAGACCTTTGCACCTGTCGCAAGGTATTCTTCCATACGGACGATTCTTGCTCTCTCAACGCAGATGGGGTGGCACATTCATCAGATGGATGTGAATACTGTGTTCCTCGACGGGGTGATTGAGGAGGAGGTGTACATAGAGCAGCCCAAAGGTTTCAAGATCTTCAGCAGCGAGTCGCATGTGTGCAGGCTCAAGAGAGTGTTGTATGGGTTGAAACAAGCACCTCATGCTTGGTACACACGGATAGACAGTTATTTCACCGGACTTGAATTCTCCAAGAGTGAGGTGGATCCGAACCTATACCAGATAGTGGTGGAGGGTAAGTTGCTGATCATTGTACTTTATGTAGATGATTTGATTTTGACAGGTGATGAGTTGTTGATACTCTCATGCAAGGATGATATTGCAAAAGAGTTTGAGATGAAGGACTTGGGCCTCCTTCATTATTTCCTGGGATTGGAAATTTGGTAGCGCAGTGATGGACTGTTTGTTTCTCAGGGTAAGTATGCCCGAGAGATACTGGAGAAGTTCAACATGCATGGCTGCAAGCCTGTTGATACTCCTCTTCCTGGTGGTTGGAGGAAGGAGGATGCTACTTCGACGGAGGTAGTGGATGCCACTGTTTATCGACAGTTGGTGGGGTTGCTTATGTATCTGGTCAATACACGACCCGACATATGCTATGCAGTTAACCAGCTTTCACAAGCTATGGTTAAGCCTACCAAGCTCTTTTGGAAGGCGGGGAAGCATGTATTGAGATATCTCAGAGGCACTTCGGGATATGGATCATGGTACAGACAGGAGGATGAGTTGAGGTGGCATGGCTTCACGGATTGGTATCATCATATCAGAGATTGTGTGCAGCGGAAGATCATGTTACTTTCATACATTCCCACGGAGGATCAGGATGCTGATATCTTGACGAAGGCGCTCACCAGGAGCAAATTCGAATACCACAAAGGCAGGATAGGGGTGGTAGATAATCCTTATCTTGTTGAGAGGGAGTGTTGAGATTGCAACAAGATGATGAGCTTAGTGGAAAGAAGTCGCCTTCACTAAGTGGGCCCGCAGGCTATTTTTGGCGCAAAGTCTATTTTTAGACTATGTCTAATTTTAGACATATGGATCATGTTCTATGAGTTGCAGGATGCTATTTGTGGATGGTTGGTCAAGTCGGAAAAAATAGATGGACTTCTATTTTTAGAAATATTGGGCGGAATCTATTTTTAGATTGCCAGTCTAAAAATAGATATGTCGAATATTATTAGCTCTTAATAATATTTAGACTCTAAACATTATCTTATTCTCTTGGAGCACTTCAGTTAAGTGCACGGATGTGGCACAGGAGCTGACAGAAGGAATTACGCTATTCCTGAGGGTTATGTGGAGCTATTGCATGGATACTTCAGTTAGAACTCATGTGACAGAGTTTGGTGGAGTTGATTGGGGAGTTAATGGAGTTGTGTTCAGTTTAACTAATCTAAACATAGTTGAGCTATTTGTATCTAGTTTAACTGATTGATACAATTAGTGAGAGTGGTGTGCATTAATTATTAATTAATTCACTAATTATAAACTCATTAATCAACTAAAGAATACATCTGATTAACTTGATGCATGGGCGGTGTTAGTTGCAGACTAGTGCGAGAGATAGGTGAAAGAGGGGGAGTTAACTATCAGTTGTGACTATACTGTTGCATATTTGCAACAACCAGTGATTGGAGAAGCCAATGAGGATTGCACAGTACAAGCCAGGTGGTTCGAAGTTATTTATGAGCCATCCTACAACATTGATTACGCAATAGAGGCTGGCTATCAGGTGGTAGAGATTGCAACATGTGTTTTGCTAGATCTAGCTTGATTAGTGTGTAGCAATTGGAGGTTGTGCTGAGAGCTTGTGAGGAGCTTTGTACAATGGTTGTTACATGATCTCTATGACATATAATATATATATAGTTGGGGTTTTCAGCTTTAAGCTTTCCCATGAAATACTGTGTTCATATGTATGATTGTTTATTGTTTTAATGTGCGCATGCAATTGATTTTATTTCTGCATGTAATGATCAATGGTAGAAGAGATTATGTATTGTGCATGAAGCTAAAATAGTGTGTGATCAGGAGAATCTTGGTGAATAATATATCATTTATTCAAATTTCTACACATTCTGCAACTTCCCTTGTGTCTATATGAACTGAACGGTTCAGTGGTCTATGTGGATGATCGTCTCCTTCCCCAAAATGTAATACTTCCATTGTCGGCAGGTCTGCACAATGGAATACATTTCTTTGTCATAGGTGGGATACTTTAGAACTGTGTCTGAAAGTGTCTCACTGTGATATGCCAGTAGATGCCCCTACTGAGTAAGAATTGTGCCAATAGCATAGTCGGAGGCATTTGTCTCGATCTCAAGTGGTTGCTGCAGGTCTGGTAATGTGAGCACTGGTGCAGAGCAGAGTTGATGCTTCAACTCGGAAAACACCTTCTGTTTGGATACATACCAAAATAAATTTGCTTTCACTCTTCCCTTGGTGACTTGACTCAAAGTCCAAGTGATACGAGAGAAACCCAACACCAACCTGCGGTAGAAGTTAGAAAGACCCAAAAAGTTGTGGAGCTCTATTAGAGTGGTTGGGGTTGGTCAATCCCGAATAACATGTATCTTGGTTGGGTCCACATGCACACCCCATTCATCAATGATGTACCCCAAATATTGAACATGGGTGATGCTAAAAGTGCATTTCTCCAAATTGGCACACAACTTGTGTTGTCGCAATGTTTGGAGGACTTGTCGAATGTGGTGGAGGTGATCTTCCCAACTCTGTTTGAAGATCAGGATGTCATCCAAATACACCACCTTGAATGATTTGATGAAGGGTTGCAGGGTGTCTTCCATCAACATCATTAAGTTTTTGGGGACATTCTTCAACCCGTAAGGCATGACCAACCATTTGAAAAAATCCCTCCTTGTATTTGAAGGCAGTCTTCCACACATCAAAGGGTTCGATTGGTAACTGGTGATAACCGGACTTCAAGTCAATCTTGCCAAAATATTTGGCCCCCTTGAGTTGGTCCAGTAGGTCATCAATCTATGGGATCAGATACCTATTTCAGACAATGATCTTGTTCAGCGCTCGATAGCCAATCCAAAGTCTCCAGGTCTCATCCTTCTAATGTATCAACACGATCAGACTCCCACAGAGCGATGAAATTGGCCCAATGTGCCCCTTCTGCAGCAGCACCTCAATCTGCCTCTTGATTTCATTGTTCTCCAGAACAGAGCGGTAATAGATTAGTCCATTGGGTAGTAGTACGCTCGGGGTCAAACTAATGGAGTGCTTGACCTGAAAGTATAGAGGTACCCCTGCGGGTGAGATGAAGATGTCCTTATACTCTTCCACGACCTTGTCCATCTGTTATTGTTGTGCATAGGTGCCTTGTCTGGAGTCCATGGCCACAATATTATTTTTTCCCCAAGGGAAAATCATAAGGAAAACAAATTTCCTAGTCTGGGAGATGATCTTGCTACATTGCTTCGAAGTGATCAGAGAGATGACGGTAGGCATTGCTACCTCCGGTATCCTGTACAAATTATTGCCTAAAGTAATAATAACAGTGTGAGTCCTCGATTCATATAGAGCATGTCGATTCCACAGGTATGGTTGGCTTAAGAATATATCACAAACTTCAAGAGGAGCAACATCACACAATACCTCATATGTGAAGGGCTTGATGTTGTAGGAGAGGCAACATTATTTTCTGACGTGAAGATCCCGTCCTTGGTGAAGCCACCTTATGGTGTACGACTGCAGGTGTGTTGTAGTTGTTAGGCCTAGCCGCTTCACAAACTCTGTTGAAATGATGTTCTTTTGGCTCCCACTGTTTATAATGAACTCTAGCAGATAACTATTCACCCACATTTATGAGTGGAAGAGGTGCTCCCCTTCCTATGGATCTTCAAGCTCATCCTTTTGGATCTTTGTGGTGGAAACAGTGGCATTGGGCTCCACATCAATAATCTGTTTCCATTTTTCATTCCCTTTATCAGGTTCTAACTTAGACTTGAAGCATGCATCTGATTTGGAAGCCTTTAGCTCGGCCACGAGTGACTGATTGGCTTGACACTCACTCGTGTTGTGAGTGGAGCTCTTATGGAACTCACACCACACACCACTTTCCTGTGTCCTTCTTTTTTTTCACGGTGTTGTTATTTTATTGCAACTTCGATGGGTTATCTTGGGTCACCCTGCCTTGGATTTGTATTTTTTTTAAGTGGTTTGGGAGCGCCTTTCCATTGCTTCGGATTCGTAGATCCAAATTCCTGCTTCTTCTTTTTAAACTTCTCCTCGATCTTGACAGCATATCAATAGGTGACACAGAGCGAGGAGATGTCCAGGAACTCCATTTCGTCCTATATTTACTTATGCAAAGAGTCGTGGTACTTGAGTACCAAATGTCACTTAGAATCCTTGATACCCAACTTCTTTCGAAGGGCATGAAAACCATTTGTGAACTCATGCACATCTTGGTCCCTTCCCTGCCGCAGTGTGGTCCACTTTATGTATTTATCTTCATAGCTACCGATAGGGTAATATTTTTCCTTGATGGCATCTTGGAAAGAATTCCAAGTGGGTGCGGCTGAAAATAGTGAGGATTCCCTCTCGTCCTTTTGCTCATAGTATATTTCCCACCAATATTTGACATGGGGGGAGGCTTTTAGGAGTGCAAAAGTAATATTTTCCAGGTCGGAAAAGTCAAGAAATAAAAAATATCCTTCCAACATATTTAACAATTTATCTGTGGCGTCCACATTTATTTGGCCTTCAAATATGGGAATTTCAAAGTTAATTTGTACCTTAAAAGGAGTGGCGCCTCCAGAGTGGCTTCCGGACAAAGATGCGTTGCCTGTGGGAAGTCGTCGAAGGATTTAGGAAAATTTATCCATCATCGTGTTCCTTTGTTTCTTGAGGGCCTCCTCAAGCAATATTTTGAAAGGATCTCCTGCTCGCTCGTCTTTCTTTTCGTCCGCCATGGGAGGTCGTCAGGGTTTGTGAGGCTGATCTTGCAAAGGTTCAACCAGATCAAGGCCTAACTCATCGAATTGAAAATGTCTTATTCTCATATACCTGCATCTTAGACATTCAGGTGACATCGCTTTGAGCCCTAAAATTTAAACTTAATTCAATATAAACATTAAAATTTACCTCAGTTAACATAAGGAGCATTTGTAATTTAACACAAACATTTAGTATCGTTCTTTGGTATTCTCGAGTATGTCAGAGGCACCCCACGTATGAAAGTATATAGGAATGCCCTCATCGAATGGTTATGCATCAGATAACGTTACTACAGATTTGCACTCCCACGGACCGTCGTGTATAATTTGGGAGTCCCCACTAGGTTGTTATCTTACCATAGGTAACTAAGTCAACTTCCTTGTAAACTTGATACACTGAACACATCATTCTGGGAGATTGCATGCCCATACTTATTGGTTTGCTAGGAGGTATTCTATTGTTCACGGATACCTGGTAAACCCTTTTTGCCTAGATTTCCCTTTTTTATTTGTTTTTTTTTTATTTGTTAAATTCTAAAATTTATCTCCCACGGTATAACATCCTACGTAAGCATTGATTTTTGACCTCATTATGACTGGTTAATTGAAAATCGATTTTAAATCCCAAAGTACTCACCAGTGTACTTTTTTATTTGTGAAAAAGACATCATGGCAGAACCTCCAAGTCCTCGGTCGCGCCATGCGCAAAGTTCACCTTCCACCTCCCCTTCACTTTATAAAGTTTACGGGACTCCTCAAGGAGTGTAAAGTGATATTCCTCATATTGTGTATGAACATCTTGAGAACTAGGGTGTTGAAATTGGTATTGTTCTGAGTATCTAACCCCTTTTGTTCCGACCACCTCCATCTGAGTCGGTTACCTCGTCCCAGGCCTCTCCTCCGAATAGTCCTATGCCTACTTCCATGTTCTTACTTTTTCCTGAGAATCTTCTATTTGATCCCAATGGTGACCCTTTCTACTTGTCATCCCCGCACAAGTACAATCCTTCCGATACGCCCAATGTTTTGTGGTGCCTTCTCTTGGTGTGTCTCGAATTCCTGATCGAGAATTGTTTCCGTCCACCATGGAAACTAATGGTGATGATGCTCCATTTGAGGAAACTCCTCAGAGTACTACTTTGGAGACATCTGTAACTTATATCCCAGAAGTTAGCCCTGAAGCATAATTCCCTCCTAAGGGTTTTCCTTATGTCTCATACGATATGGGGAATAGGTCCACTGCACCTGCTGGTCATAGTGCAACTTCAGTTCCACTAGGTTACACTTCCCTCGGTGACCTTGTCTCAGGGGCTTCTGGCATGAATTTGATATATCAAAGCCCTATATGGTCAGCTAGTATCACTCCTACAACTGGTTCTTTTGGTCCAAACATGCCAATGCCTACTACCCTGCCCATAGTGCATGTAGGTCAGATACGAGTTACTCTTGGATCGTCTGCTGCATTGACCTTATCTATGGTAACTGTAGTCCCCCTCTTAGTGGTCAACCTACAGGTTCATCTATTCCACAGCCTAGGGGGAAACCCTATATGCCTATTGGTTCCATTGGGAACTACGTGAACTATGGACCTGTATCGGGGGAAAAGAAGCCCACTAGTGTTATCCTTAACACAAGTGGGACGCTAGTTTCATCTATGGCTAGTTATTTCATAGGGGCACCTTTCCAAGTTCCTCAAGTCCCCTCGACTCGACAACCTTATGTTCGAAATTCATTTGTTCAACAACCTTATGTTCAACACCTGTATGTTCAACAACCTTATGTTCAACATCCATACGTTCACCAACTGCAAATCCCACTGTTGGGAGTTTTGACCAATCCAAAAGCAAGTACTCAACTATAATATGGTCCCAATCCCTTGTTGGGACAATATGGAACTTATTCTCTTAGACCTGGTATCCCTTACCAACAACCCCAACAAGGCCCTTATCAACAACTGTAGTAGGGGTCTAACCCTCAATTGTAGCAAGGACCATACCAACAGCTCCAACATGGACCTAATCCTTAGTTTCAACGGGGGACTAACTGTAGAAATTTGAATAACTGATATTTTATCCACCGAGATTCTCCTGATCACACACTATTTTAGCTTCATGCACAATACAGAATCTCTTCTACCATTGATCATCACATGCGGAAATAAAATCAATTGCATGCACACATTAAAACCATAAAAATTCACACATATGAACACAGTATGTAATGGGAAAGGTTAAAGCTGAAAACCCCCAACTATCTGTATATTATATATATCATAGATATCATGTAACAATCATCATACAAAGCTCCTCACAAGATCTCAGTATAATCTCCACTTGCTACACACTAATCAGGCCCGATCTTGCAAATCCCATGCACCGATCTTTGCCAGCCTTTAGCCTGCCTCTACTGTGCAATCCCTGCTGAAGAATGCCTCTTGATGAGAATTGATTACCCTAGCCTTGCTCACACTGTCTTTATAGGCATCTCTACTGAGTGTTGGATGCAAACCATGCATCACTTATAGTCACGACTGATAGTCGCACTTGCCCTTTCACCTATCTCTGCACTGGTCTCCACTGAAACTGTCCATGCACTGAAGTTAACTGATGTATTCTTTAGTTGATTAATGAGTTTATAATTAGTGAATTAATTAATAATTAATTCACACCACTCTCACTAATTGTATCAATCAGTTAAACTAGATAGAAATAGCTCAACTATGTTTAGATTAGTTAAACTGAACACAACTCCATTAACTTCCTCAATCAACTCCACCAAACTCTCTCACATGAGTTCTAACTAAAGTATCCATGCAATAGCTCCACTTAACCCTCGGGAATAGCGTAATTCCTTCTGTCAGCTCATGTGCCACATCTGTGCACTTAACTGAAGTGCTCCAAGAGAATAAGATAATGTTTATAGTCCAAATATTATTAAGAGCTAATAATATTCGACATATCTATTTTTAGACTGGCAATCTAAAAATAGATTATGCCCAATATGTCTAAAAATAGAAGTCCATCTATTTTTCCAACTTGACCAACCATCCACAAATAGCATCCCGCAACTCATAGAATATGATCCATATGTCTAAAAATAGACTTTGCGACAAAAATCACCTATGTGGCCCCCACCTAGTTTAGGTGATCACTTTCCAACTAGGATCAGGAATGATGTTTTAGGATGCCTCCTTCACTGTTTCTTGTTGAAATCTTCAACACTAACCTTCAATTGCAACAAGGACAATTCAAACACTTGCAGCAGGGGCCTTTCTAGCAACTGCAGCAAGGGCCTTATCAACCACTGCAACAAGGACCTTTTCTGCCACTACAGTAGGGTCCTTACTAGCAACTGCAGCAAACACCCCTTCATCAATAGTATGGCCAATTTGGTCCATATGGTCAAAACCAACCCCAATGGGGGCAGAACCAATTCCAACAAGGTTGGAATACTCAGTTTAGTACTTATCAAAGACCATATACCTCGTACAACCCTCAGTTGTCATTTTTGGCAATGTTGGTGTTAGCACAGTTCTTTGCTAAGTCATAAGTCTATTTTATTTTATTTTGTTTTTAGGATTAAAACTTTGTAAATTTCAAAATAAAATTGAACTCTACTGAAATTTCTGGTAGTGCCTGTTTTAGTCCTTTTCGGATAGTTTGTTTTAATTATGTTTGTGTCTGTTTTTCTTTAATCCGATGCTACTAGAAATTCTGGTAACTTCCCATGTTAAAAAAAGAAAAGAAAAAGCGCATTCTCTTTGTGACAAGCCATGTGTTTTTGTTTTAAATACGTTTTAAATATTTTATCACGATTTAAATCACGTGATAGGAAATTATTGCGGTCAGTCATGTTAAGTTTAAGTCGTGGTTATACATGTAGTGTCTAGGTGTCAATTTGCACTTAACACAACCAGTCATTGTTCGTCATGTCTGTCAGCTAAATTACCCTATTCATATGTTAAAGTACGTGATTTTCATTGGAAAAGATCATGGATCTGCAGTCTTAATGCGATGACCATTTGGTTGATCGCGCATAGATGCTGCCGCAAATTTAGGCCAATAATCAACATACAGTGGAGGTGACTGCTAGTCATAGATTTGATCATCTCCAGCCACATGTAGCATGTCATCTAAAGCTACGCAACCAACTGAAGATCATAATAACTATCACATGGTACATGCTATTGTCCAGGATACTTACCATAATGAAAATCTCTTCCATGGGAGGGTGAACCAATGTAGCTGTTTTAAACCACCGAGAAGGAAGGAAGACTATCAGTTTTTAGTTTAGTTGTTGGAGAATGAAATTTTCTAGTGAGAAAATTGAGAAGGGAGTCTTATATTTCAGACAAGATCTCATAGAAGACACAACAACACCTATTAGGTGAGCTCTTCTATCCTTGCCACCTATCATATTTCAACAGGCAGACTTATTAATTACTAAAGATGACTAAAAGAGGAAGAAAGCTAAAACGAATTGAACCACAAGGAGCTGACCTAGTGGATGAAAATTCGAATGTGAGAAGGTTGTTTGTTCAAGCAGGGTGGTATTCTCTATGCTCAAGACTGGGAAGCTCTCACTTAAGAGTAGCTCAGGATTTTTCACATTCTTTCAATGGAAAAGAAGCAACCATCTATGGTATTAGATTATAGGTATCAACAGATTGAATTGCTGAGGCATTCAAACTTCCACAGGAAGGATAAAGGTGGTTTAAAGGCCAAGTCATCACTAGAGGAGACCTCAATAGTTTCCTTAAATATGGACACAGAGATCCCGACTGGGCCAAAGGAATTCCCAACAGCTACCTCAAAAATGAATGAGCTGAAGCTATTAATCTCATTGAAATTTACCTCACTTGTGATAGGAGGTATACTGTAGTGTTTCTTTATCATATGAGATTTCCGTTTCATGTTGCAGGTATGAAGATCCTCAACTTGCCATACTTTTTGCTGAAGATCCTAACAAATATGTTAGCCAGGATTCAAACACACGCAGCTGCTTCATAATACAGCTTTTATCATCAAGCTCTCATTAAAGTGTTATTTGAGGAATAACTAAGGAAAAGAAATCAATCATGGACCATTTTTTGTTTTACAGGGTAAGCCAACTTGCACCTACACCTCTAGCTCAATTGTCTCCAGCTCCACAAAAACACCCTCAGCCTGAAAAAAGAACAAAGAGAAAGGATAAGAAGGGGAATATCCATAAGAACAAGACTAGAAAAGAAATGACTCCTTCAGTCAAGGTTGATAGGAAGTTGGAGAAAGGAGAGAGATCGTCAATAAATAAACCTAAATCCATGAAAATGGTGCCTCCCATTTCTCCTTTTCCTAATTATATACTAGAGATCCAAGAGGAAGGTCTACAACTGCAAAAAAATTCAAAGCATGGGTGCTACCGAAAATTCCAGAAGCAGACATTCAACAGAAAGTGCAGAAAGAGTATCAACCCACTAAGTCTGATGAAGAGTTCCTCAAAGATTCAGGGTATGAACTAAGTAGCAAGAGAAAGAAAGAAGAGACCAAACCTGTTGTTGGTACCAGAAAAAGACATACCAGAGACAACAACAAGTTCAGGCTCAAATCTAAGGCTCTGCATAATCCAAGTTTGTTGATAGAGGTCATTGATGTAGAAGGAAAATCTGAAGGATTAAAGACTAATGAGTCCAAGAAGAAAGATAAAAACAAAACCCCTACATATCAGCAACCAAAACCCCCAAAAATAAGAAAGATCCAAAAGGGTTAAAAGGAGGAAAAGACCACTGTCAAAGAAGCAGGCACAAGGACCACAAGATCAAAATCAATTGTTGACAGCAAATTAGACTTGAACAAGCTTGTTGAAGTTGCAATCCATATGGAAGAAAGGTAAAAAGGTTTCTTGATAAAACACCTTTTTGCTTATCAAGTGCAATTTTTAACAACAACTCAATTTACAAAGTCTATAAGTCCGCATAGGTTTTTCAAGTGTTTTCTATGCATTTTTTAAAAAGAAACAGAGCGCTACCAGAAATTCTGGTATCGTTATAGTTTTTGCGCAGTTACAGGTTTTTACCGCAATTTCCAGTAGTGCCTGTTTTAAATGATTTTTGATATATGTCAGCAAAATTCCCAAGCCAGTTCAGGAAATGTAAGGACTCATAACGAAATGGATATAACAAGTGATGGTGATAAGTGGTTATGAGGTTGTTGAAGGTCATATTTAATGAATACACATGGTTATTTAAAAACCAAAGGAATGAGGAGACAAATCACCAAAAAAAGGGGCAACATGTCACCATACTCAGCAGTTCAACCCAAATTCTCTTCTCTTCTTTCACCTACATATGTCCTTTCAGTTAGATTTCGATGGGATATAGATTTAATGTCCCATGACACCTATGTAATGTTAGGAGTAGCGTTTCCTTCTTTTTAGAAGAGATGGATTTGATGCCTCTCTTTCTATATATACATTTATAAATACCATTTCTGGGCTGGATGTTGGTCTACCTGAAGACTTAATATGATAAAGAAGAGCCTTTTTGCATTTCATGCTGGAGGATTTTGTGACTCAATAAGTATCTAATGTATTGTGTGTTTCTCTCTTTGTTAATTTCTTCTAATTTATGAGTTGCAGCAGCTAGTAAGGTGTGAGTAAGAAACTGTTAGGGGATCTAATAGTAGATTATCTACTTTCTAGCTTCTTGCAAATCATATATATGTTGTAGAACATGTTAGTGAAGATTTCATAAAAGATTTGTGAAATACTTTATGCATGTACTCTACTTTATGAATGTTGTTTGCTTTGCATAAAACAGAGTTTCTGTAAAGAGCCATCATTATAGCTATGCGACTGATTTAGGATATGAATGTTTCTTAGAGTAAGTACCAGTGATCCAACTCCTTTAATTTGTTATACTTTGGTCCCTATACTACCAATTTACCCATACAATTTATTCTTGCCACAACTTTCCAAATGCATGAAAGTCTTGAAGAATAAAAAATAATTTCAAACTCTTTGAGAAGCCATCCTACCACTCAAAACCTTTAAATTTGAAATGAACTATGATGTGTAAGTCTTACTCCTTTTGCAATCAAGGAGTGACTCTTTACGCCAACATCTTTGGTGTCGTTGTCGGGGAGGTGCTTTGAAGTTTTTTCCTGGGTGAATGACAGAGTTATAAGTCTGGTTATGAGGTGTACAGTTCCAATTGTCTTTTTAGACTGCTTTACACCTAGCGACTCCATTGTTGAAGTTCTGGTTCCTAGAAGGACTAGAACTAGGGCTAACCCATATTCCCCTTTGAGAATCCCAATTCGTTACCGTAAATATTTAATCAAGAAAAAGAGTAAACGAAATTTTGCTTCCTCTAATAATGTTTTCTCAAGGATATCCCTAAAGAATCCCTGCAAAATCTATCCCCTGATTTTGTAGAAAATCCTATACCTCCCTTGTTTTCCAGCCAACAAACAATACCTACATCAAAATTTGGTGCTTCATCATCTGTTGTTCACAATCCACCAATTTTTTTTCCACAAATCCCAACAATTCATACCATGGTAGGTCCAAACCCAACCCCTAACTGAATGGATGCAATTTTTGCTGCAAGGTATGCCCCTTTGGTTTTACCTCAGCCTATGAATGCATTACCTGCAGAACATTATCTCAAATATATGCCTAAGTTTAGTGGTGAGGGAGAGGTAACAGCTGAAGAACACCTTGTTGATTTTTATGCCTACGCTAACAATCTGAATATTGAGCATGAAGATGTCTGGATGAGAGTTTTTGTTTAGAGCCTTGAGGTTGATGTTAGGAAATGGTTCAAATCTTTGATAGCTAGTAGCATCACTGGAATTGAAACCCTAGATGATACATTTTTAAGGAAACGAGGTGATAAGAAAGATTTTCTGTATTATATCACTAAATTTGGTGCAATAAAAAGAAAATAAGGATAATTAGTTTCTGATTTTTCTAAGAGATTCAATAATATGTATGGAAAAATGCCTACTGAAATCAAGCCTACTGAAGCTTCAACCAAAATCACTTATGTTGGTGCCTTTGATCCTGATTTTTGTTTATTATTGAGAGAAAGAAGATCTACAACACTAACACAAATCCAGGGCAATGCACTGGAGGTAGAATCTAATGTGTTAGTAGTTGACAGGCTTAGAGGAGGGAATGATAGAGAAAAAATAAAGAAAAAAGCTGAATTTTCATCTTCATGAACTTCAGACATAGATCCTAAGCTAGATGGGCTGACCAAGATGGTCAAGTCATTGACCACTGAGATGTCTAAACTCAAGATGGAAGTAAGACCAGCTACTACTAGAAAATTTTCATTTGATCAACCTAATAGGCAGCAGTTTAGAAGACCTAATGCTCCTCAAATTTTGCATCGAGAAAGAAGAGATGCTGATGATAAAAAAGTGTAGCCCCCTTCACAGAATGCTATAATTGAAGATGAAGAGGAAGCTGAAAGGTTGGAGAAAGGTGTTGATATCAATTTTCTAAGAGATAAAGAAGGGTTGATCCATATTATAGACACAGAGTATGAAGATTTCATGTCATGTACTCAGAATAATTAAGAGAGTTCTAATCATTCCATGACTACAGTTGATCATCAAAGTAGATACAATCTAATATAAAATAAGATTGATGATAATTCAAGCCCTATTGCACATCTAAAGAAAAATAAGGATGCAATTATAATTCCAGCAGAAAAGCAATTTGTTGAACCAAGCAGACCGGAAATTCCAGTAGCAGTTAACCCTCCTTCACTTGAGGTAAAAATTGCTCACAAACTGTCCCCTGTTTTTAATTTTGAGAATGAGATACAAAAGATAAATTTTTTTGTTCCTTTTGTTGAGCTCGTGAAGAATGATGATTTCAAAAAGTCTTTTATGAAAGCTCTTCAGCCTCCACTTATCGAAGTAGCCTCTGATTTTGTTAACCTTCAAGATGACAAGCCCATTGTTATTTTAGGTCCGTTGGTAGAAGACAGAGATGACTCTACTCCTCCCTTCTATCTATCTCTGAATATTCATGATAAGATATGGCATAATTTCCTAATGGACTCTGGAGCCTCACATGATTTAATGCCCAAGGTAGTTATGGATGAACTAGGTCTTGAAACTAGAGAAAACCAAGATCTCTACTCATTTGATTCCCAGAAAGTTCAATGCCTTAGTGTCATCAAAGACCTTGCAGTAAGCCTTTTTCAGTTACCCATGAGAGGTATGGTGATGGATATTGTTGTAGCTGACATTCCTCCTAGATTTGGCATGTTACTTTTTAGGTCATGGATTAGAAGGTTGGGAGGAACTTTGCAAATGGATTTCACTTATGCTACTATCCCTATCTTTGGAGGAGAATGAAGAAGATTTTACAGAGAAGCTCAGTTGGCATATATCATTAATGACAACAAAGACCCCACTAATCATCGAATTTATGCAAGAACAACTGATGTTGGTTCAAGAATTTTACATATGGATAATTATGTTTGTGTTTGTTTTTCTTTAATCAGATGCTACTGGAGATTCCGGTAACTTCACTTGTTTTAAAAATTAATAAAAGAAAAGTGCATCCGCTTTGTGTCAAGCCACGTGTTCTTGTTTTAAATACATTTTAAATCTTTTATCATGATTTAAATCGCGTGATAGGAAAGGATTGCGGTCAGTCATGTTAAGTTTAAGTCATGGTTATACATGTAGTGTCTAGGTGTCAATTCACAGTTAACACAGCTAGTCGTTGTTTCATCATGTCTGTTAGCTGAGTCACCCCATTCATATGTTAAAGTATGTGATTTTCATTGGAAAAGATCGTGGATCCACAGTCTTAATGCAATGACCGTTTGGTTGATCATGCATAGACACTGTTGGAAATTTAGGCCAATAATCAACATATAGTGGAGGTGACTGCCAGTCACAGATCAACACATCTCTAGCCACCTGTAGCATGTCATCTGAAGCTACGCAACCAACTGAAGGTCATAATAACTATCACATGGTGCATGCTACAGTCCAGGATACTTACCATAATGAAAATCTCTTACATGGGAGGGTGAACCAATGTAGTTGTTTTAAACCATCAAGAAGGAAGGAAGACTATCAATTTTGAGTTTAGTTGTTGGAGAACAAAATTTTCAAGTGATAAACTTGAGAAGGGAGTCTTAGATTTCAGACAAGATCTCGTAGAAGACACAACAACACCTGTTAGGTGAGCTCTTCTAGCCTTGTCACCTATCAAATTTCAGCAGACAAACTTATTAATTATTGAAGATGACTAAAAGAGGAGGAAAGATAAAATGAATTGAACCACAAGAAGTTGACCTAGTGGATGAAAATTCGAGTGTGAGAAGGTTATTTGTTCAAGAAGGGTGGTATTCTCTGTGCTTAAGGCTGGGAAGCTATCACTTAGGAGTAGCTCAGGAGTTTGCACATTCTTTCAATGGATAGGAAGCAACCATCTATGGTCTTAGATTGCAGGTATTAACATATTGAATTGTTGAGGCATTCAACCTTCCACAGGAAGGAGAAAGGTGGTTTAAAGGCCAAGTCATCAATGGAGGAGACCTCAACAGTTTCCTTGAAGATGGACTCAAAGATCCCAACTGGGCTAAAGGAATTCCCAACTGCTACCTCAAAAATGAATGGGCTGAAGCTATTAAGCTCATCAAAGTTTACCTTACTTGTGAGAGGAGGTATACTATAGTGTTTCTTTATTAAATGAGATTTCTGTTTCATGTTGTAGGTATGAAGACCCTCAACTTGCCATAATTTTTCCTGAATATCCTGACAAATATGTTAGCCCTGATTCAAACACACGCAGCTGCTTCCTAATACAACTTGTATCATCAAGCTCTTATTAAAGTGTTAGTTGAGGAAGAACTAAGGAAAATAAATCAATCATGGGACCATTTTTTATTTTACAGGGTAGGCCAACCCGCACCTACACCTCCAACTCAACTATCTCCAGCTTCACAGCAACACCCTCAGCATGTAAAAAGAACAAAGAGAAAGGCTAAGAAGGAGAATATCCATAAGGACAAGAGCATAAAAGAAAGGACTCCTTCAGTCAAGGTTGAGAGGAAGTTCGAGAAATGAGAGAGCTCATCAATAAATAAACCTAAATCCATGAAAATGGTGCCTCCCATTTCTCATTTTCCTAATGTCTATACCAGAGCTTGAAGAGGAAGGTCTACAATTGCAGAAAAATCCAAAGCATAGGTGCTACCAGAAACTTGGGAAGAAGACATTCAACAGAAAGTGCAGAAAGAGTATCAACCCACTAAGTATGATGAAGAGCTCCTCAAAGATGCAGGGTATGAAATAAGTATCAAGAGAAAGAAAGAAGAGACCAAACCTATTGTTGGTACCAGAAAAAGACATACAAGAGACAACAAGAAGTTCAGGCTCAAATCTAAGGCTCTGCATAATCCAAGTTTGTTGACAGAGGTCATTGATGTAGAAGGAAAATTTGAATGGTTAAAGACTAATGAGTCCAAGAAGAAAGATAAAAACAAAACCCCTACAGATCAACAAACAGAACCCCCAATAAGAAGAAAGATAAAAAAGGGTTCAAAGGAGGAAAAGATCATTGTCAAAGAAGAAACCACAAGGACCACAAGATCAAAATCAGTTGTTGATAGCAAATCATACTTGGACAAGCTTACTAAAGTTGCAACCCATATGGAAGAAAGGTAAAAAGGTTTCTTGATAAAACCTTTTTGCTTATCAAGTGAAATTTTGAGCAACAACCCAAATTTCAAAGTGTATAAGTCTGCACAAAATTTTCAAGTGTTTTCTATGCATTTTTGAAAAAGACACAGAGCGCTACCAGAAATTCTGGTACCGTTACATTTTTTGTGCAGTTACAGGTTTTTACCGAAATTTCTGGTAGCGCCTGTTTTAAATGATTTTTGACATCTGTCAGCAAAATTTCCGAGCCAGTTAAGGAAAGATAAGGACTCATAATGAAATGGATATAACAAGTGATGGTTATAAGTGGTTATGAGGTTGTTGAAGGTCATATTTAATGAATACACATGGTTATTTAAGAACCAAAGGCATGAGGAGACAAATTTGCAGAAAAAGGGGCAGCATGTCACCATACTCAACAGTTCAGCCCAAATTCTCTTCTCTTCTTTCATTTACATATGTCCTTTCAGTTATATTTTGATGGGATATCGCTTTAATGTCCTATGACACCTATGTAATGTTAGGAGTAGTGTTTCCTTCTTTTTAGAAGAGATGGAGTTGGTGCCTCTCTTTCTATATATACCTTTTGTAAATACCATTTCCAGGTTCGATGTTGGTCTACCTGAAGACTTAATATAATAAAGAAAATCCCTTTTTCACTTCATGTTGGAGGATTAAGTGACTCAAGAACTATCTAATGTATGGTGTATTTCTCTCTTTGCTATTTTCTTCTAATTTATGAGTTGCGGTAGCTAGTAAGGTGTGAGTAAGAAACTGTTAGAGGATCTAATAGTAAATTATCTGCTTTCCAGCTTCCTGCAAATCATATATATGTTGTAGAACATGCTAATGAATATTTCATAAAGGATTTGTGAAATACTTTATGCATGTACTCTACTTTCTGAATGTTGTTTACTTTACATAAAACAGATTTTGTGTAAAGAGCCATCATTATAGTTGTGTGACTGATTTAGGATATGAATATTTCTTAGAGTAAGTACCATCTATCTATATCCTTTCATTTGTTACACTCTGCTCCAAATACTACTAATTTACCCATACAATTTATACTTTCCACAGTTTGCCAAATGCATGAAAGTCTAAAAGAATAAAAAATCATTTCAAACTCTTTGAGAAGCCATCCCACCACTCAAAACCTTTAAATTTGAAATGAACTATGATGTGTAAGGCTTACTCTGTTTGCAATCAAGGAGTGACTCCTTGTGCTAACAGTTGGAATTACCGAACGTATCAAGACTTACAAATGATCCAATACTCCATTCCCTGTATTGGCCTCTGGTTCCAACAAAACATCTCGAAGATTGTCCTAAATTTGAAGCAAAGGCTGGAGAAGACCTCCAAACACACGTCATGACCTACCACCTTTGGTGTTTGTCCAAATTTTGGGTCAACGATTCTATCTGACTGCGTATTTTCCAACATACTCTCACAGGTGCTATCGCAAAGTGGTACATCGAGCTTCCTCGAGGTGCCTTCTGAGACCTTAATTATTTAGCCATGGCTTTTCTTACGCAATTTCAATTGCATGTTTGGTATGAGACTGTAACATCTTCTAACATCATTGGAACAATAGAAGTCCACTCATACCTCTGATCACATTCATGTATGGAGACACCGACGTCGTCTCATTAAATTCGAACTCCCAAACCAACTCTTGACCAAATGGTTTACTAAAACATTTATTCCTAAAATCATTAAGGACATAGCCATGGGTGGCTGTGTAGGCGAATAACAAGTTATCACTCGTGCCCATTATTTAGACTTAGTCCATTCACAATATAGCACTATGTATGAGTTACTTTCCAATGCCCTGCGACCTTCAACGGATCCTGCATATTCCAGGCCTACCGATTCAAAACCCATTGATGGTGTTATTGGATCTATTACTCAGCAGCCTAGTAGTACCCCTGCTAAGTTCGTCAAATCCAAATCGAATCTTGGTAAAACCTCAGAGGACAATGTTGTTCAATCAGCCACAATGGACAAATCCTAGAAGGGTAAGAAAGAGGGTAAAGGTAAATCCAAACCAGATACCCCTAAACAAGATTCACCAAATCCGTTTGTTGATTATTCGTAAAAAAAGAAAGCCAAAGTTTCCTTGCCATATCTTTGATGAATATCATTACACTAAGGACTGCCTCGACGTGCCAAAGTAAGTCATCTTCTGAAAGGCACCTTTGGGATGCCATCAATGCTGAAGGAACCTTTCCCATCACAGCTAACGTAGCTCATAGATCAGGGACAAACCTTTTGTAATTCCCAAGTATTCACGAGTGGCACAAAACCTATCAACATTGCCACTAGATCGAAAGGTTATCCAACTCTTGAGAAATTTGTTGTGGAGAAAGATGTTACCGACATACCTTATTCCTCCACTCCACCCAATTCTAGTCCTCTCCATATCGAGAGACCTAACACTGAATCCATGATCCGACCACCCCCCAAAGGTGTTCTTCGGAAATCGGTTTATATTTTGAACGCCCGAGATGATCAACATTACAATATTATAGAAGATTTAGCTCAGGCGCCTTCGATGATGTTAATGTTGGAGGTCCTTAAGATGTGTCCCTCGTAGAAGAAGGCTTTTCTATCTGCCATAGGAGGAATTGATCCCACGGATTCAAATTTGATTACCTTTTATTTGGAAAACCATGTTCCTCGCTTGTCGCCTCAACTTGCTTTTCTTATTCAAGTTGTTGTTATGGGCAAGACCATTCATCAGACTATTGTTGATGAAGGTGCCTCCACCTGTATTATGTCTATCTCGTGTTGGAAATCCCTCAAATATCCTCCTCTCAACCATTCCCCTAATACTTTGGAAGCTTTTTATGGTAGAGGTTTCCGCCCATGTGGTATTCTCAATGCCCAAAACGGTTAATACGGAGGTAGAATTTGTCGATTGATACAAAATGGATTTAGTTTTTCCTCCAAATCAAAGCATTCAAATGCAGATGAGAATAGGAACAAGTTTAAGTGCTCGTCGACAGGATTCCAATGGTGCGAACGATGCATAAAACCGAGTTCGTATGCAGAAGATATTGCAAGTCAAAGTTTATGGAAAACTAGGGCAAAATGGCAAAAACTCAACGGTCAAAGTCAATGATGACTTCAACAGGACACGTGTCATCCTGGGAACACGCCACATGTCCAAGGTGATGTCAGCAGATCGATGACTTGTTAGATTATGATTGGTTGGAATGGGTCAATCCGGGGCTGACACATGGCAACCTGAATTTTTCCCAATTTGGCCTTGTTTCCAAAATTTTGGAGGTCAGGAAGGATCAAACCCCTGACCTCCTGGAATGGATAAGTCTTCGTTGGAGTTGGTTCACCGGTTGGGCCAGCACGTCATATGGTATTTAATGCATATGATAACATTAATACGTTGCAATGTAACAGAAATATGTTTTAAATGCCGCCACATATATATTGCAATGGAAGGGGATAGAACCATATTAAGCTTTAATACCATATATATTTTTCATGCAAAAAATTATGGTTTGAACCTTATTGTAAGGTTGAATGCCGCACCGCCGTGAATATATATATATATATATATATATATATATATATATATATATATATATATATATAATGAAACAACTGTCGCATATATATTTAATATATATGTTATACTATATAAATCCAGACTTTATCATAACGTAACTTCCGCATATCATGTGGAACAACCTTATCAAAGGTTTTTAATACGCACTATGTATAGTTGCAAACACGGATAGTGAAGCGGAATGGTCGGGTGGGGGTTTCGACCCGCCGACCTCCAAAACACCTTATAAAATGCAATGTTTTCAACACAGTCGGGTAGCCAGTGCGCCATACTGTGGTGCCTCTTATTGAATCCGCCCGAAACTTGATTTATGCAGGTACAGAACCAGATACTGCCTAAACCAGGAGCACACAGATCGAGGTAGTTTTCTGCAGACCGAGGTGGTTTTCTTGCAGAGAAAGTGGTTTTGTGCAAGGAAAAAGTGGTTTTGGATTCTCCAGGGGGTCTAGAGGTCACAGTGGTGAAACATAGGCAAGTTTTACTCATTTTGACTGAAATTTTGAGCCAGTCGCAATGGTGAGGTCCATTTTCTCATTTGAGTCTCTATTTTTGAGCTCATGTCTGCAAAATCATTTTGAAGACAAAATAAAGCGGTCAACACTAAAAACTAAGGACATGGAGACGTAGCCAGGAAGTCTGGTGAACTTCGTTATTAAATTCTTGTTGTGTTAATGTGTTTGACTGTGTTTTCATTGCTTATGTTGTTTATGTTATTTGCAATATTTTCAGTCTATTGCACTAAATAACATAAGCTGCTCACATAGACGTCGATAATACCTTTTTCATAAATACAAATCAAGTGGTATCAGAGCTTAAGGTTAAATTTTTAAAGGTTTGACAATGTCATGTGAAGATTGAATGCTTACTAGGTCAAAGTCCAAGCGAGGTGAAGGAGAACTTGTTGAAGAAAATCCAGAGATTGGAAGGGTGTTTTCGCAAAAGAAGATGACAGAAGAAAACGTATTGGGAACATAAGCTCAGTTCTTGGACAACTTCATTACAATACATGTGATGGTAGAAGAGATGTATAAAGAGTTTAAAAAGGGCAAAGGTGAAGGCACTTCATCACCTAAACCAGACAAAGAATCAAGTGAAGATCCTTATTCATTATTTCCACCATCTCCTCCATCGTCACCATCATCATCATCATCGTCTTCTTCTCATAAATCTAGTTCTTTTAAAAAGAAGAAGAGTAAGAAATCCTCTTTGATCAAATTAGATGTAAAATTTGATTTGCCAATTTATGATGGTGAACTTAATGCTGAAAAGCTTGATAATTGGATAAGACAAATTGAATTTTATAGCAGGGTACAAAAAGTTGTTTCAGAAAGAAAGAAGATCCAAATTTCTAGCCTTCGTCTTGGAGGAACCACATTGTTATGGTGGGAAGGCAAGACACAAGCAGATCTTAAAAAACATGGTAAAATCATTTTGACATGGAATGAATTTGTTTCTGCTATTAAAATTCAATTTTACCCTTTGGCTTATATGGAACAAGCTATGATGAGTTGGCAAACATTGCGTCAGTTAAAGGGTCAAAGTGTGCAAATTTATACTCAGGAATTTCGTAAAAGAGCTTTGACACTAGGCATGTAATTGGACTCACCAGAAACATTATTGAAATACATAGGTGGCCTACATAGTTATTTGAGGCATACCATACTGATGTTTAATTCGATTAGCTTAGATGATGTATCAGTTCAAGCAACTCATCTAGAAGCTAGGGGTAAAAATGTATCTCATGATGTTGGAAAGTCATCTAAATCTATTGAAATCAAGAATAAGGAAAAGAAGAAACTAAAATGGAAGGAAAGGAAAGAGAACAATGTAAAGAAAGAAAAGCCTACATGCACTCACTGTAAGAAAGAAGGACATGATGAGGCACACTATTGGGCACTACATCCAGAATTGAAACCTAAGAAGTTTGGAAATAAAGAGCGAAAGAATGATGCTGTTATGCAAAAGGACTTGGGATCAAATTCAGGAGACGAAACAACAATTACAGCTACAGGTATAAAAGGTAAAATTTCTCAAGCATCTACAAGTACTTCTTCGCATTCTGTTGATAATGAAAATAATGAGAGGAAAAGAAATGAGCTATTTCATATTAGAGTCGTTTCCAAGCTTACAAAAATTGATACTTTGTTTGATAGTGGCTCTCAAGTTAATTTGATTGCTGAATCAATTGTAAAGAAATTGGGTATTGAAACTAAACCTCATAAAAAGCCATACCCATTGGGTTGGGTCTGTGATAAAACTAAACTACAGGTTACGAAACAATGCAAACTTCATTTTGCAATTGGATCAGAGTTTGTAGATGAGGTTGAGTTAGATATAGTCTCATTGGATATATGTGGAATTGTACAAGGGAGTCCATACTTTTATGATAGAGATGTTGTCTTCTATCGAAGGGCGAATAAGTATCAACTCACTAAAGATGAAATCGAATATGTATTAAGAGCTCATAAACTCAAAGATAACTACACTCTCATAAATTCAGGACATATGAAAAGAATTATAAATTCAAGTAAACAATTTTTACTTATGATTGTAAAAGCAAAGGATCCTGATAATTCCGATGCTTTTTAAGGCTGTAATCCTAAATAGAAAGCAAATTTAGTTAAAGTTGTTTCTAATTATGATATTCTGTTTCAAGAGCCTAAAGGGCTTCCTCCCAAGCGACAGATAGAACATGAGATTTATTTGCAGCCAGATGCTCCTCTTCCTAACATTGGAATGTACAGGTTATCAGCTATAGAGAATGCAGAGATCAAGAAGCAGGTACATGAATTTCTTGATTAAGGGCTTATACGACCAAGCACTTCTCCATGTGGATTGCCTATTGTGTTGGTACGAAAGAAATATGGTTCGTGGAGAATGTGCATTGATTTTCAAGCATTAAATAAAGTAACAATAAAGAATTGTTATCCTCTTTCTCGTATCGATGATTTATTAGATCAGTTGAAAGATGCAATTTACTTCACTAAGTTAGACTTGCGAAGCAGCTACCATCGTATCAGAGTTTTAGAACAGGATGTATGGAAGATTGCTTTCATGTAGAAATTTGAATAATTTGCTGAATTATTCACCAAGATTATCCTGATTACACACTATTTAAGCTTCATGCATAATACATAACCTCTTCTACAATTGATCATCAATATGCGGAAATAGAAAGCAGTCGCATGCGCTCATTAAAACATAATCAAGCACACATATCAACACAGGATGTAATGGGGAAAGAAATAGCTGAAAACCCCAAACTATATGTATATTATAATGATAGAGAACATGTAACAATACATAGCACAAAGCTCTCACAGCTCTCAGCACTATCTCAATGCTACACACAAAACTAGTTATGAAGATGAACAAGTCACAGGTTCAAATCTCCTCCACAAGTCTGCCTGCCTCTACTGCGCAATCCAAGTGAGTAATGAATGAGATCCAAGTTCGAATCCCACTAGCTCCAACTGCGCAATCCTCATTTTCAATCTCCATCAATGTGTGTGCAAATATCATGCACAGCCAATAGTCACAACTGATAGCAAACTCACCCTTTCACCCACCTCTAACACTGGTCTCCACTGAACTGTCCATGCATTGCAGTTAACTGATGTGTTCTTTAGTTGATTTATGAGTTAATAATTAGTGAATTAACTAATAATTAATTCACACCACTCATCACTAGTGTATTTATCAGTTAGACTAAATACAACTAGTTCAACTAAGTTAAACCGAACACAACTCCACCAACTGTCTCATCAACTCCACCAAACTCTGCCACATGAGTTCTAACCGAAGTCAACCATGCAATAGCTCAACTAACCCTTAGGAAAAGCGTATTTCCTTCTGTTAGCTGCATGTTCCACATCCAAGCATCAAACTGAAGTGCTCCAAGAGGATAAGATAATGTTTATAGTCTAAATATTATTAAGGGTTAATAATATTTGACTGTTCTATTTTTAACCCGGCAGTCTAAAAATAGATTCCGCCCAATGTCTAAAAACAGAGGTCCATCTATTTTTACCAACTCGACCAATCATCCATAAATAGCATCCTGCAACTCATAGACCATGATCCATATGTCTAAAAATAGACATAGTCTAAAAATAGACTTTGCGCCAAAAATAGCATGCGGGCCCACTTAGTGAAGGCGACTTCATTTCAATAAGCTCCATCATCTTGTTGCATTTTCAACACTCCCTCTAAACAAGATATGGATTATCTGCAACCCCTATCCTGCCTCTTTGGAATTCGAATTTGCTCCTGGTGAGCACCTTCGTCAAGATGTCAGCATCCTGATCCTCCGTGGGAATATATGAAAGTAACATGATTCTCCGCTGCACACAATATCTGATATGATGGTACCTGATGTCGATGTGTTCGGATCTATCATGAAATACTGGATTAGCCGAGAGTTTAATGTAACTCTGGTTATCACAATAAATCACAGTAGGCTCCAAATGTGACCCGAACAACCCGACCAGGATCTTCCTCATCCATATGGCCTCGCATGCAGCCAAGCTTGCTGCCATATACTCAGCCTCTGCTGAACTGAGTGCCACGGATCTCTGCTTCCTGCTGTACCAAGAAACTACTGTCGACCCGATACTGAAGATCCCTCCAGATGTGCTCTTTCTGTCCGTTGGGCTCCCTGCCCAATTTGCATCCGTGAAGCCACATAGCTTCACCTCATCCTCCTGTCTGTACCACAAGCCATATCCCGATGTGCCTCTAAGATAACGCAATACATGCTTGCCTACCTTCCAGAAGAGCTTGGTAGGCTTAAACATAGCTTGCGAAAGCTGGTTAACAGCATATCATATATCGGGTCGTGTATTGACCAGATACATAAGCGACCCCACCAACTGTCGATAAACAGTGGCATCCACTACCTCCGCTGAAGTAGCATCCTCCTTCCTCCAACCACCCGGAAGAGGAGTATCAACAGGCTTGCAGCCATGCATGTTGAACTTCTCCAGTATCTCCCGGGCATACTTACCCTGAGAAACAAACAGTCCACCACTGCGCTGCCAAATTTCCAATCCCAGGAAATAATGAAGGAGGCCCAAGTCCTTCATCTCAAACTCTCTAGCAAGATCCTCCTTTCATGAAAGTATCAACAGCTCATCACCCGTCAAAATCAGATCATCTACATACAGTACAATGATCAGCAAATTCCCCTCCACCACAATCTGGTACAGGTTAGGATCTGCCTCACTCTTGGAGAATCCAAGTCCGGTGAAATAACTGTCTATCCGTGTGTACCAAGCACGAGGTGCTTGCTTCAGCCCGTACAGTGCTCTCTTGAGTCGGCACACATGTGACTCACTGCTGAAGATCTTGAAACCTTCGGGCTGCTCTATGTACACCTCCTCCTCAATGACTCCGTTGAGGAATGCAGTCTTCACATCCATCTGATGGATGTGCCATCCCATCTGCGCTGAGAGAGCTAGGATCGTTCGTATGGAAGAGTACCTTGCGACAGGTGCAAAGGTCTCCTCATAATCGATCCCCTCGATCTGTGAGAAGCCACGGGCAACAAATCTTGCCTTGTACTTCTCCACACTCCCGTCAGCCGCCTGCTTCACTTTGTAGATCCATCGTGAACCCACCACTGATTTCCCCTCCGGTCGCGGGACAATCTCACATGCACTGTTTCTAACAATAGAATCATATTCTTCCACCATGGCATCTACCCATGCCGGGTCCTCCACAGCTTCCTCGAAAGAGGATGGCTCTATCATGACACATTTTCTCACAAGAGCCATGTATCCAGTGTACCGGTCGGGTGACTGTCTCTGTCTGCACTGTGCTGTAGGTGGTCCTACAACCTTCTCTGCATCTTGAGCCAGTCGCTCAGCTTCTGTAGTGCGCTTGCGCCCTCTGATGGTTGGCGCTGCATGAGTGGTCTCTTCCACTCCATGAACTTCCTCTTGTGGTTGATCCACATCCGGAAGCTCCTCCTTAGGAACTAATAGCTCCTCATCTGCATGCAAGTGTGGCTCCCTCTCAAGCGAACACTGCATGGCTTTCTCCTCCTGAAACTTGATATCCCGTCGCACAACAGTCTTGCGACTGTCTGGCAAATACACTCGATAGTTGTGAGGTGTATCAGTGTACCCCACAAATATTCCAACCTCTGTGGTCGGATCCAGCTTCTTTCTGGCATCCTTCGTCACATGCATGTAGACAGGAGAACCAAAAATCCGCAAATGGGAAATATCAGGCCTCTTGCCAGAATAAGCCTCCTCCGGTGTACTCATGCCAAGAACCTTGTGAGGACAACGGTTCTGCACATACACTACAGTATTGCATGCCTCAGCCCACAAGTGAAGGGGTAGGCCCTGATCATGCAACATCGCCCGTGCAGCACCCACGATCGTTCTGTTCTTCCGCTCAGCCACCCCGTTCTGCTGTGGGTTATGGGGTGCGATGAGCTCTCTACGAATCCCTTCTGCGCTGCAGAACTCCTTGAATTCAGCCGAGATGAATTCACCACCGTTATCACTCCTTAGAGCAATCACCTTCTTCCCCGACTCCTTCTCGACCAGTGCTTTAAACTCACAGAACTTCGCGAATGTATCGCTCTTCTTCTGCATGAAGAAGATCCGGCACTTTCGAGAGAAATCATCAACAAAGATCACATAATACTTGTGCTTTGCTGTCGAAGCAACTGAGAAAGGACCACACACGTCTGTGTGAACTCTCTCAAGGATCGTCGTGGTGTGACTATCCTTCTCGTGAAAGGTGGCTTTCACATACTTCCCTAAAGTACACCCCTTGCATTGATTTGACTGCGCAAGAGTGCCCTTAGGAAGCCCAGTAGAAATCTACTGCAGGATCTTCAAAGCTCCATGGTGAAGGTGGCCCAATCTCCTGTGCCACAGTTCGCCCTCATCATCCCAGCTCACCACTTCTCCTGCCTTGCATGCCATAGCTGCGCAGCCATCTACCTGCAACTGATAAAGGTTCTTGACTCGAACCCCTATCTTCCGGGTCTCTCCAGTTGTCTTACTGCGCAGGAAAGCCTTTCCCTCGCTGAAGACCACATCATACCCCTTGTCTTCCAACATCGCCACAGAGATCAGATTCTTCATCAATCCTGGAACATGCAATACTTCCTTCAATACGAAGGGTTTACCGGACTCCCTCTCAAAGGAAATGGTACCGATACCGGTCGCACTGTATCTACCATCATCGCCCATCTCGATGTGCACTCCAAGATCTTTCTCCTCCAGATCTGAAAACAAATCCCGATCTCCGGTCATGTGAAATGACACACCACTGTCCAAGAACCATAATGATCCCATCACACTTGAGACCAAGCATGCGATCAGCGAAAAATCCAACTCGAACTGGGAGGCCAATGCCTCTCCCGCTGCAGATCCAGCAACATGCTTATTTTTCTTCTTCTGCGGACAATTTGTGGCATAATGTCCGTGTTGGTGACAGTGAAAGCACTTCACCATGGACATGTATTTCTTCTTGCCTTTCGCACCAGACTGAGAAGCTTTCTTACTCTTCCCCTTCTTTTCTTTGGCAGCCAAAGCACAATTTTCTTCATCAGATGCCTTTGATGAAGATCTGTTCCTGGTAGTCCGCCTTATCTCCTCTTGCATGAGATCCGACCAAAGTCGCTCGCATCCCGACAACTTCTCCCGACCATTGACAGAGTCCTGATAGGAATGCCAACTCTTCAGAAGACCAAGGAGAGCCAGGTCCACCAAGTCCTCATCATCGACAGTCACCCCCACACTTCCCATCTCATCTCTGCATTGAGTGAACTTCGTGAAGTACTTGGCGATACTGTCGCCTTTCTCCATCTTAATGTTTCTGAGTTTATCCTTGAGCGCCAAATTCCTCTGGTCGCTCTTGCTCTGGAATAGATCTGTCAACGCTTTCCACATCAAGTATGGAGAAGCCTTTCCATGCAGGCTGGATACAATGTGATCCTTCACGCCCTCCAACAGAATCCTTCGACATTTCGCCATCTTCTTTTGCCAAGCTTCAACTTGAGCAACATCAGTAGGCTTTGGGATCTCAGCATCTATGAACTCCTTCAGCCCGTTATCATCTAATACCGCCTCCATTCTGTCCTTCCATGCAACATAATTCGAACTGCCCTCAAGGGCATACTCCAGTCGCAATCTGTTGAAATACATTTCAACTCTAGCACCAAGAAAACTGCTGCAAATTTCGAATTCTAAATTCTGCTGCAAATTCGAATTCCAAGTTCAAAACTCAGCTGCTTCTGGATCTGTGAGAGAAAAGTATTTCTAGCACAGATATCGACTGTAAGGGCATTTACTGGATATATCACCTTTCGGAGAAAGGATGGATCCAGAGGCTACCTGGCCCGTTACGAACTACATCTCGAAATAAGTTTGTAATCACTTTGTAATAGATCCGGAAGTGATCAATTCTTCGCTGCGATACCATGTAGAAATTTGAATAATTTGCTGAATTATTCACTGAGATTATCCTGATTACACACTATTTAAGCTTCATGCATAATACATAACCTCTTCTGCAATTGATCATCAATATGCGGAAATAGAAAGCAGTCGCATGCGCTCATTAAAACATAATCAAGCACACATATCAACACAGTATGTAATGGGGAAAGAAATAGATGAAAACCCCCAACTATCTGTATAGTATAATGATAGAGAACATGTAACAATACATAGCACAATACTCCTCACAAGTACTCAGTACTATCTCCAAAATTTACACACAAACTAACTGAGATTTGAACAAGTCATGGGTTCAAATCTTCTCCACAAGTCTGCCTGCCTCTACTGCGCAATCCAAGTGAGTAATGAATGAGATCCAAGTTCTAATCCCACTAGCTCCAACTGCGCAATCCTCATTGGCAATCTCCATCAATGTGTGTGCAAATCTCATGCACAGCCAATAGTCACAACTGATAGTAGACTCGCCCTTTCACCCACCTCTAACACTGGTCTCCACTGAACTGTCCATGCATTGCAGTTAACTGATGTATTCTTTAGTTGATTTATGAGTTAATAATTAGTGAATTAATTAATAATTAATTCACACCACTCATCACTAGTGTATTTATCAGTTAGACTAAATACAACTAGTTCAACTAAGTTAAACCGAACACAACTCCACCAGTTGTCTCATCAACTCCACCAAACTCTGCCACATGAGTTCTAACTGAAGTCAACCATGCAATAGCTCAACTAACCCTTAGGAAAAGCGTATTTCCTTCTGTCAGCTGCATGTGCCACATCCAAGCATCAAACTGAAGTGATCCAAGAGGATAAGATAATGTTTATAGTCTAAATATTATTAAGGGTTAATAATATTTGACTGTTCTATTTTTAGCCCGGCAGTCTAAAAATAGAAACCGCTCAATGTCTAAAAATAGAGGTCCATCTATTTTTACCAACTCGACCAATCATCCATAAATAGCATCCTGCAACTCATAGACCATGATCCATATGTCTAAAAATAGACATAGTCTAAAAATAGACTTTGCGCCAAAAATAGCCTGCGGGCCCACTTAGTGAAGGTGACTTCATTTCGCTAAGCTCCATCATCTTGTTGCATTTTCAACATTTCAAAACGAAGCAAGGGCTCTATGAATGGATGGTTATGCCTTTCGGCTTGACCAATGCTCCAGCGACATTCATGCGTGTCATGAATGATGTTTTTAGACCATTTATAGATGATTTTGTGATAGTCTACTTAGATGATATTATTTTTTTAGTAAGACATGGGATGAACATATAAAGCATGCAAAGCGGGTTTTATATGTGTTAAAGAGAGAAAATATCTATGTAAAACTGTCAAAATGTGAATTTGGCAGGACATCTTTAAATTATTTGGGTTATATTGTAGGGGGTGGTGAATTGAAGATAGATCCCTCTAAGGTCAAAGTCAAACATGGTTACCGATGAAATAGGTAACTCAACTGGTACCTACTTTTTTTTGGTAGCAAAAAAACACTCGATTTTGAAAAGTGGTGATGCAAAATCACCCATTTTTTTGTGTGCATATTTTTGACACTTTAATATTTTTATTTATGAAGTATGAATATTTGTTTTAAAATGTTAGTGATTTTCATGCTAATTTTGAAATGTATTGATGCAACATCAACCTTTTTTTTTAAGAATGGTTGTTAAAGACACGAATGGTGGGTGAGAAAGTAAACACACAGAAAGGAAGAGATAAGCATTAGTTGTGTTTCTATTACTCATAGATGTACATTTATATTACATTAATGTGACTCTTGGATTCCGCATTCCAAGGTCACTTGGACTCCTTTATGATTGTTCGACTTCCACACCTACCCATAGAGGATTAGGTGTCCAACATTCCCCACCCCCTAATCTGAAGGGGTATGTGTGAGTCCAAGAAGAGAGTTTTAATACAAATCTGCAAAATATGCATGGCAGCACTTAGGCTGAATCAACTCTCTGAAATGTTGGCATAAAGAGGCGGTTTAAGGATGACCACCAACACTGGAACGCAACGCTTATTGCAGTTCCCGAAACTCTTCCAAATCTGGCAAGAAGCTAAGGGCTTATGCTAGAGGAAGTGTCCCTCATATTTGAAGAAGGAGACCTTCAACCTAGAAGAAGGGAGGTCTACAACCTGTGATGGTTTAAGGATGACCACCAACTCTGGAATGCTTGATGCATTTCCCAGAACTCTACCAAGGCTAGCGAGAAGCTGAAGTCTTCTGCTAGAGGAATTGCTCTGAATTGTTCGAAGAGAAAGAATATGAACCTCCCATAGATGGTTTAAGGTTGTCCATCAACCAAAGGCATGCTCATGGGTATCCGTGTCTCTAGCTACAACTCTGAATCTGGAATGACAAGTTGTGGCTCAGGCTCGCTTCAACTGTTGTGTCTCTAGCTACAACAGTAAATCTGGAATGATAGGTTGTGGCTCAGGCTCACTTGATGTGACTTTGAAGCTTGTAGATGACCACCTTTTTCCCCCTGTCAGGTACAAGGTTAGATGATGGCGAAAACTCAACTACAAGATTGTTCAATTTTCGAGAACAAGTTCTGACATGAGACTTAAACATCTTCTAGGATGTTGATGCCCATTGCCAAGAAGCGATCCATCCAAGATGAATCTTTGTTCTTGCGGGAGGCTTGTTTCTGAAGCATTTGTGTGAAGAGTGGGTGCGTCGACCGCAATGCTTGCATGGGTGAAGATCAAAACAATGATCTTTCATATGGCCAACTCGATCACAGTGTTGGCATTTTACAATTTGTTGTTGCTGCTGTGGAAGTGGAGTAGGATCTGGAACAGCTGAATGTGAACTATCATAAAGGAATCCGACACTCTGAAATTCGATGGGCTTGGAGTAGTTGGGAATATGAAAGGACAACAAGACCTGTTCTGTGTTTGTTATGGACAAGCTCTTCCTAAGGTCTGATGATGGGCTTGGGAGGTGCATGCTGTATTTCTGCATCTTTCTGCACATCTGCTCCTGAAATGGGAACTGAATGTGGACCAACCTCAACTTTATATTATTGCTGCTGTTAAGAGTCGCTCTCAATTTTCTGAATAGAAACATGTTCAAAATGATGACTCCATTATTGTAGTTCTGCTTTTTGAAGCTGAGATTCAAGCTGCAAAAAATAAATCTTCTCTTGTGTGTTTTGCAAACAAGTTTGAATGTTTGAAAGAGAGGCTTTGCTTATTTTAACCATCCCATCAACACTAGTGAGTATCAAAATATTTAATAATTCTAATACATAACCAACATTGGTCAGTTTATTCATTGTCAAACTTACTCTTTAATTTTTTTCAAACTAGGAACCAATGAAGAAGAAACAACTCCCACTCACAATACAATCTCACTGCAAGATATTCTCAAACTTTGTTCTCCCAGGAAACTACAACAATAAAGTGGTATTCTTCCTCGTGGAATGAACCAAAAGAAAAATTTTAACTCTACAATTATTCTTCAAATTCACACTCACAAACAATGGTTGGTTGCATTCATATACAAGGCAAAGTATATTGTGCATTCCCAAGCGATGAGATCCAAAACAAGAAACAGGTCAGTACCAAATTTGGTTACATAGACCTCGGCCCAGCACCATAAATCAGACGGATAGTTTGTCAATATATATGCATTCATTCAATTCCTTGCCACCATTGATCAGAGTCTGTCGAGTCCGTTGAATCGGAGTGAAGATTTCGATAGGATTCGATGTTTCTTCTAGGAGTTGTAGAATATTAATCCGTGCTTCTGGTCAGATGCGTGGTTGTATGTAGATCCTTACAGCTGGTATGCTAGACTGGATTCTTGTCACAGTGCTATTCTAAACGGAGTTATTGCAGTGTTGGCTGGGGCGGGAATTGATCCTGTGCTTATTTTCTCAACTGAATTACGATAATAACCTGATCCCGTCAAAGGATTGCCGGTGTTTGCTGTGAAATTTCTTAACAAAAATGCCTAGAGCAATGTCTCGATCTCCTTCTAAGAAAAGGTCCCCAAATGAAAAACACATCAGGAGGCACAACAGGAGGGACATAAGTCGTTCTCCTTATCGATATTCTCATAAAGAGGTAGAAGTGAAGCTTTTGGAGGAGGAGACCACACGGAGAATTGAAGAGGCCTTTCAAAAAAAGGGTCGAGGAAGCCTTAAAGTCTGCAGAAGTTAAACTAGAAATACAAATATATTTAGAAGATGGTGTCCAACAATGGTGATTTTCTTGTTGATAATAAAACATAAAAATAAAATAAGAAAAACATGACAAACAAAACTCACATAATATATATATATATATATATATATAAATATATATATAAACAATAAAAATGTAAAAAAAACAAAATTAACTTGTAAAAGTAAAACAAATTAAACAAAAATAAATAAATAAAACAAAAAAAAACAAAAATATTCGAAAATTATATTAAAAAAATGAGAAAAAAAAACACATAATTTAAAGAAAAAAAAACATCAAAAACAATTTTTTCTTAGTTATTAAAAAAAACCATATAATAATAATAATAAAAATTTAAAATAGAAAATATAAAAATAAAAGTTAAAAAATAAAAAATAAAAAATAAAAAAAAATTACGAATAATAAAAAACAAGTATATATATAAATTTAATGTTTGTTTGTTTTTTTTAATCAAATCATTTATAAAATTTAAAAAGAAAAAAAGAAAAAAAAAATTAAAATTTAATAAATTTAATAAATAAATTTTAAATTTAAAAAAATAATTAATCTAAAAATATTAAATTAAGAAAAAAAATAAAAAATAAAAAATAAAAAAATAGAAAATAGAAAATTTGAATTAAAAAAAAAATTCAATTTTTTTGAAAAAAAAAATATATTAAATTTAATAATAAAAATAAAAATTCAAAAATTAAAATACAATATTAAATTAAAAATAAAAAAAATAAAAAAATGTTTTTGCATTGGGAAAGGGTGGCGCCACCCAGGTGGCGGCGGTGGCCAGCCACTGGGCAGGCGAGGGGTTGCTTGAAGCCTCCTCGCCCTCCCAGTGGCTGGCCTTCGCTGCCACTTGGGCAGAAGGTCGATTCCCGGAATCGACCTCCCGCCCAGGTGGCGCCGGAGGCCGACTGCTGGGCAGTTGGGGAGGCTGCAGCCTCCCTGCTCGCCCTACGGTCAGCCTCTACCGCCACCTGGGTGGTGCCACCCTTTCCCAATGCAATTTTTTTTTGTTTTAATTGATCTTCTTCTTCTTCTTCTTTTAAATTATTATTATTATTATTATTTTTTCATATTTTTTCTTTATTATTAAATTTTATATTAAGTTTTTTAATTTAATTTCATAAAATTCAATAAATTTTTAATTATTTAAATTTAATATTTATTTTTAAATTTTTGTTTGTTTTTTTTTTTTTTTAATTACATAAAATTTTATATTTTTATTTGAATTAAACTTGTGTATTTTAAATTAAGTTGTTTTTGTTGTTGTTGTTGTTGTTGTTCCATTTTCCATTTTTAATTGATTTTTAAATTTTTTAAATTTTCATTTTAACAATGTTTTTTATTTTATTTTTGTTTTATATTTATATTTATATTTATTATTATTATTATTATTTTTTTTTTTTTCAAAATTTATTTGTTTATTAAAATTTAATATTTTTGTTTTTAAATTTAAATTGTTATTTTAATATTATTATTATTTATTATTATTTTTTTACTCCCTAAGCTGCGCTCTTGTCATTGTTGGTCCTCCTTGTTGTCAACGGGCACTATGCCGCCCCTCGAATCAGCGTTCACCTCCAGTATGGCTCGAAGCGAAGACTGTCTCCACTGCGCGGATCTTCAAGCTGAGCTTGAACAAATCAGAGCTAACCAAAAAATCCTTAATGCAAAGCTGCAAATAGAGGTCAAAATCTTGGATGAAAAACATGAAGCAGATGTTAATGGTTTCCTCCACAGGGTCACCTCTCTTCAAAATCAGTTTAACACTCTCTCTAATCGGTGCACTCATGCAGAAGAATCAGTACAAATCCTCAAGTTCATGTTGGAGAAGCGTACTACTCCAAGCTCCAGCTCCAACAACATGAGGGATGCTGGCAATGAAGGTAATCCTGATGTCTCCACAACGTGCCATATCAACCATATCAACATTGACTGACCTTCCCTCTTCTATTATAAATGTCTTTTAAATTTGTTTTTTTGTTATCTCAGTTTATTCGCATATATGCGCTGTCTGTCTTTCAGCTATTTTCGAAAACTAGGAACAAAGGGAATGTAGCAATTTGCTGTAGCTACTTCCTACATTGCACTACGAGCAGTCTAGCATGTAATCTTGGAGCTCTTTCTCTTTTTTGGAATACAAAATAGCAATCGATTATGTTGAATTATTATTATTATTATTATTAATATCATAAAATCTATTATATATATTTTTGATGATGATGATGATGATGATGGTTAACTGAGACCAATATTTGGTTTATCGGACCTAAAGAAAAGAGTTATTTAGTTAGATTTAAGATTTTATTCCTATGCTCGAAAAGCTTGGAGAGAAGCCTCTCGAGCTCACTATAATTTTGACATCTTAAAAGGCTAAGAAGGTCAGTATTGCAACAAATATTATGAAATTGAGCTCTAATGTGGTTGTACGCGGGGCACTCTAAGAGGAAGTGATTTTCATCCTCGAAGTTCATATTCTCACAGAGATGGCAGATCCTTTCCATCCATGGTGTTTTAGGAACTGTCCAACGACCTGTTTCACTATGGAGCTCATGAGAGTTCGTTCTAATCTTAGCTATATTAATTTTCTTCTTTGAGCTAGTTAAAACAGAGAGATACTTTTGATCTTCTAGGGTGGGGTTGATGACCTCCTTATAATATCTTAATTTTATTTTAGCTGCTAGATCTTTCTCACACCACATTTTTCTTTGAACTTAGAAGTAACAATTTTAATGTTATTAATGTTTTGCAATGCAACATTCTCATCGATCTCCCAATGGTTTAACCAGGCCCTGGTGTCTTTATACCAACCTCTTTTAAGCCTTAGGTGGTTTTGGCTAGAATTTAAAGCTAGCTTAGGAAGTCTATGGTCTCCTATGCTATTGAGCTTGTGCTTGTACAATAGAAGCCTAGTCATAGCTAGGCTCTCGATAGGGGAAAGACCCACTTCTATAAGGAGAATAGGATAGGGTGTATTGCTTTTAATTTTAAGGTTATACGTTATAAAACTCTTATGGATTTGCTCAATCTTTCTCTAGGATTCTCTAGAGATGCTACACCGCAAACCTCACATCCATATAAGATAACAAGAGTGACTAAAGTTTCAAAGAGGAACTTCTTTCTATCCCACACTACGAGGTTTTCCATTTTACAATTATTTTCAAGACCAAAATAAGCTTTCCAGCCCCCATTAATATTTTTTCTGAATGCTATAGTTCCAGTTGAGGTTGTGATGAATATCAATTCCTAGGCACTTGTAAGAAGACACTTCCTCCAGTGGTGGTTACTGACTATCTCCCCGCGCGCGTTGGCTCTGGCTCCGCTCTGCCTCCCACTGCGCCCTCTGATCGCGCCTGGGCTGCTGGCAGCTCCAGCGCGCCCCATTTTCGTCCTGTTCGGCCTGCCCTGCGTCAGATCTAACCATGGAAGACCGCAGGTCCCCAGATCCCCCTCCGCCTCCGGAGGTTTCGGCTTTTAGGGCAATGATTGCTAATGCTCCCAAACGCCCTCCATCTCAGTCTCAGCAGAAATTTGTGAAAAAACTGGACTCAATCCCCTCAGTGGCTCTCCCCGAAGGAGACACCTGCAAATTGGCCCTGAATCTGGCGGAGAGGGGTCTCATAGGCCAGTTCACGGGCCTCTGGCCCTCTCCCAAATCTGTTGAGGACTGGACTCAAAGGAACTGAAAGCCTCTGATCAAGGAGGGAGTCAATAGCTACTTCGTAGGTAAGGGTTTCTTTGTGTTTGTCTTTGAAAACCCGGAAGACAAAGGATTAATTTTCAGAAACGAACCATACTTCATGGGCCCTCAGGGCCTTTACCTAAACAAATGGTCCCCTAACTTCGACCCCACTCAGGATGTCCCCTCGGCTGTCCCGGTTTGGGTTAGACTCCCTCACTTGCCTCTCCACTGTTGGAATCCAAATTCTCTCCAGACCATAGGATATGCTTTGGGAAAATACATAGATCAGGCGGCAAGAAAGGATCAGTACTCATGTGCCCGCATCTGCGTAGAAGTAGATCTCGAAGAAGGATTACCGGAAGCTATCAAGCTCACTGTTGCTGGGTGGACGCATGTCCAAGAGCTGGACTATGAACAACTGCCCTTTAAATGTAGGCACTGCCACGGGCACGGTCACTTCGCAAAGCACTGTAAGAAGAAGGCGGAGGAACAGGCGGATAAAAAAAATGGGGAACAATGGACCCTAGTCCAGAAAAACACTAGCTCAAAAAAAGGCGCAGGCAAAGGAAATATGACAGGAGGTCAACCAAGCTCCAAAAGCAACCAAGAAGCGGAATCTTCTCCAAATGCACCAGAAGGAGAGCAGGACATACAAGCCAACCTAAATCAGGGGAATGAAGAACAGCCGGCCCCTTCCCCTTCAAATAAAGAGAGAGAGGAAACAATTCAGTTGGAGGAAAATCAAGGCTCTCCCACTAATCCTTCCTACGCAGAAATAGCAAGGAAAAAACCAGTGGTTAGTTCTAGTTCTTCCGAAGATGAATTCTACGAGCGCCCTTCCAAAAAAGCAGGAAGGAAATCTCGTAAAGAGAAGAGGGAAGAAGAGGCGGAAAGACTCAAGATTCAAGGAAGTCAATCCACAATAGAAATGTCTATTGGGCGAAATATCAGACCAAGGCCTTCCAAGGGAGGCCCCAACCCCCCTCTTTGTAAATAATGAATCTCGTCTCTTGGAACTGTAGAGGTCTGGGGAACCCCTCTAGAATAGAAGCAGTCAGGGACCTACTGAAAGCAGAACCCTCAGACATTCTTATGCTCCAGGAGACCAAAATAGAAGGGCAGGCCCTTCTAGAGTTAGGTAGAACAAAGTGGAACAAAAAAGCAGGAAAAGCAGTCAACTCAAGGGGAACCTCTGGAGGGCTGGCAACACTTTGGATGGATGACCTCTTTCAGCTGCTTAGGTCCCATGAAACCCAACACTGGATATACACGGAGCTGAAGCATAAGGCAAGTAAGTTGACCATCTCTCTCTTCAATCTCTATGTTCCAGTGACTTATTCTGAAAAGCGAGAATGCTGGGATACACTTGAGGCCTTTCTTGAACAGACCAATCCCAGCAATATCATACTAGCCGAGGATCTGAATATTGTTCTGAAAGCAAAAGAAAAGAGGGGGGGGATCAGCTCCAGTGACCCTATGTTGGCCAAGGTTGAGGAGATCACCCAGCTCTGGGACCTTCTTGATTTCAGGCCCATTCGTGGCATTTACACTTGGACTAATAATCGGGTTGGTACGGAGCACATTTCTGCTCGTTTAGACCGTTTCTTGGTACAAAGCTCCATTATGATGAACAAGAAAATAACCACCAAAATTCTGCCCAAGCTCTCCTCAGACCATAAACCCATCCAGCTCCATTTGGAAGATGAAGAAGGCTTGGGTCCGCTTCCTTTTCGATTCAACCCACTCTGGATCGAGAGAGATGGATTCTTGGAGACTGTCAAGGCAGCATGGGCCAAACCAATCTCCGGATCCTCCAGCTACGTATGGGAGCAAAAGCTAAAAGCTACAAAGCAAGCTCTGAAGGACTGGATAAAAGAACCGGATATCAACCCCATCAATCAGAGAATGGAGGCTGTGCAGTCTTTGTCGGATCTGCAAACTGATATGGAAAACAGAGATATCACATCTGAGTTGCTCGAGGAGGAAGTAAAAGCACAAAGAGCAGCGTACCAATCTTTTCGTAAGGAAGAAGAATATTGGAGGCTTAAATCCAGAAGCCTTTGGTTGAAGGCCGGGGACAGGAACACTCCCTTCTTCCACCGGCAATATAGAGCTAGACTGTCAAAGAACTACATAGCAGAAATCAAAACAGCTGAGGGTCAAGTATGTAAAGGATTCAATCAAGTTAAAGCCGCTGCTGAAAACCACTACAAGAACTTGTTCAGAGAAGAAACTCAAAGCAACGATGAGGAGGTGGATGATTTTCTCTCCTGTGTTCCCTCCCTTATCAGTCCTGAAGACAACTTAAACCTCTGCAGACCCATTACTGAGGAGGAAATCATAAAAGTTATTTGGTCCATGGAATCAGATAAGGCCCCTGGGCCGGATGGGTTCACAATTCACTTCTACAAATCCTGCTGGCACATTATCAAGGAAGATCTGCTTAAAATGACAAGAGGATTCATGCAGAAAGCCAAGATTGGTGGAGGAACCAAGTCCACTTATCTGGCTTTAATTCCTAAGGACACCAATCCTGACTCCTTTGCTAGATTTAGACCTATCTCGCTGTGCAATGCTTCTTATAAAATCCTGGCAAAACTTCTGGCGAGTCGGATCAAGCCATTGTTAAAAAAACTGATCTCCAGCAACCAAGGTGGCTTCGTGGAGGGTAGGCACATTCTGGACAACGTGATCCAAGTTCAGGAGACAATACACTCAAGTAAGCAACGAAAGGAGAAAGGTATGTTGATTAAACTAGATATGGCTAACGCCTTTGATAGAGTTAATCATAGCTTCCTATCTAAGGTCCTGCTCTCTTTTGGTTTTTCGATACATTTTGTCCATTTAATAAAAGCCTGCATTGACAGTCCATGGATTGCTCCGTTAGTTAATGGCAGACCCGCTAACTTCTTCCAAGCTCAGAGAGGTATCAGGCAGGGTTGCCCACTCTCCCCCTTCCTGTATATCATAATGGCAGACTCCCTCAGTCGTAAGCTTACTGCTGAAAGAATAGCAGGACATATTCCGGGCCTCAAACCTTCAAATGGAGCTGAACCATTGAACCATGCTCTCTTTGCCAACGATTCTCTCCTACTCAGAGGAGCCTCCATCAGAATAGCCAGAGCTTTCGACTCAGTCCTCAGAAAGTACTGCAGAGTTTCAGGTGCCTTGGTTAACGAGAGTAAGAGCGAAATATATAGCTGGAACATAGATCAGAATGAACTCACTGTAATCTCTGCTCTTCTTGGGTTTAAAGGACAGGCAAACTGGGACAGGTTTAAATATCTTGGTCTTCCCATAACTTCTGGAGTCAACAAGAGATCGTTATGGAGCGACATAATCTCAAAAATTAAATCTAAAATTACTGCGTGGGGAGGCAACTGGCTAACTAAGGGAGGTAAAGTAATCTTAATTAAAACGGTGCTGTCTGCACTCCCAATCTTCCAGGCAGCTTTCCTCCTTGCTCCAAGAAATGTGATGGAGCAGATCTCCAAGCTGCTCAGAGATTTTCTTTGGCAGGGAGGGAAAGGCAATGAGAGAAAAATGCATCTGGTTAACTGGGATGTGGTCAAAAAGCCACTGTCTGAAGGCGGACTGCAAATTAGAGATCCCATGCTTGTCAATCTTGCTTTGGGAGGAAAGATTTTGTGGAAGCTATTCAATGAACCCTCTCATCCAATCAGTGTTACCCTGCGCTCAAAGTATGGTCTCATTAACGCGCCCTCCAACCTACAGACAGCTAGTGCACCCAATAGCACGCTGGTCTGGAAATTATGTTGTAAAAGCAGCAATTTTTTCAAAAAATTAATCTACAGGATTCCAGGGAACGGCAAGCGTACGCATCTATGGATTGACAGTATAATGGGAAGTGAGCCACTTGCTCAGATGGAAGACATTGCAGACCTCAGGAATTGGCTGGAGCGCGCAGGTGTAAACAGATTGTATGATATCTCGACCTGGGACCAGCGTGGAGATTGGAACGGATGGGATTTCCACAGAGTGCCAGCACGGTTTTCCCATCAACAAGCAATGCTAGTCGAACTGTTGGATGATGCTACACCTGTTTGCAGATCCAAAAAAGATAGCTGGGGCTGGGGACAGTCTGGAGTTTATACCACCGCAGCTGGGTATAATGCTTTACAGGTCATTAGGAATTGTAGTCAAACTAAGGAGTTTTGGAAGAATGTGTGGGAGCCGCTTTCCCTTCCAAAAGTAAACTTCTTCTTCTAGACCTTGGTCCATAACAAGCAGCTTACGGGGGATAATATGGAAAAAAGGAAAATAGCTGGGCCTCACAGATGTGTGTTATGCTGTAACAATTTCGAAACAGCTCAGCATCTTTTCATGGAGTGCAGATTTGCTGAAGAGGTTTGGGTTCTCACTCTTCAGGACTTGCAGATTCCAGCCCCCTTGCAGAACTCAGTAGCAGACCTCTTTGCCTCTTGGAGTCAACACTATCCCCATCGAATCCCTTCCAAATATTTCTGGCGTAGAATCTGGATAGCGCTCCCAAAATATGTATGCTGGCAGATCTGGTTGGCCCGCAATCAGAAGATTTTTAAAGAGCTGCTTTATACCCCTCTGCAAGTCGCTGCAAAAGCTAAATCCTTCCTCCTGGAAGCGGCCCAAATTCAGTATTTTAAAGAAGATCATTTGCTACTGCCCGAAGAAAAGCGCTGGCTTGGTATGCTTACGCCCCATCCACGTAAGTACCTTCAACCCCCACAAGGTGACAATCCTGAATGGCGCATAAGAGACGAGGATGATTTTTTTCAAAATTGGTGGAGGTCCCAAAACATTTCCACTATCTTTTTCGACGGGGCGTCCAAGGGGAATCCGGGTGCTGCTGGTGCGGGTGGAGTTATTTATTCTCCTGGTGGGTTTTCCAAAGATTGGTTCTGCTGGGGACTTGGCAAGAAATCCAACAATCACGCAGAGATCCTAGGGCTCCTAAAAGCTTGTCTTATGGCAAGAGATAAGGGAATCAAAGTGCTCCAAGTCTTCGGTGATTCAGAACTGATAATAAAACATATAAACACGGAGACTCCATTCGGCAATGCCAGCCTCAACAAAACTCTGGACAGATTGAAGAGAGTCCTCCGAGACTTTGACAAGTGTAAACTTCATCACATTTTGAGAACGTCAAACAATGAAGCAGATGAGATGGCAAACAAAGGCAGCTCGCTCATGAAAGGGAAGATCATTGTAAACAACATAAGCTCCGTCCAGATGCCTTGAAAGTACTTATTGACTGTTAGATGCAGTAGATAGATCTCTGCTTTGTAAAAGGGGCTGCCTCGGCAAAGACCCATAATCTTTCTTACTTACTAAAAACATATCCGTTACAGTTAAAAAAAAAGAAGAAGACACTTCCTCCAAGTTACTATTGTCATACATAAAATTAGCGTAAGTGTCCTTCTTGGATTTGATAATCATAACTTTCGTTTTGACAGTGTTAACAGACATACCCATTATAGAGCAAAAATCCTTAAGAAGTCTAAGTTGCTTAAAGTTCACATAGGGGAGAGTTGTCTAATGTTGTGCAGGGACCAGTAATTGTTATAGTACTGGTCCCATCAACCCACCAAAAATAGATATATATGCATCCAATAATTAAACATAAAGAAATAATTTAAAGTGCAAATATATATTAAATTAAGTCCAAAATTTCCCAAGTCATTGACTGGGCCCACAACTGTCCATAAATAGTTTAATAAGTATTAAGATTACAAATCCTATCGTATCAACTCAAAAACTCATAAAACCATTTTTCCTTCCAAAATGGTCAAGTCAATAAGTACAAAAAGACAGTCACTTCAGCCCATCTGATCAACCCTGATGCTGTGTTAGAGAAGTAAATATCAATACCTGCACATAATAAAAAGAAATGTTTGTCAGGCATAACTGCTGTGTTATTCAACACTTAAACACATTGTGTTCAATAAATGGCACCCACCCAAAACAACATTTAAAACCACTGTGTACAATAAATGACACCCACCCAATAAATTCAATAAATGATTTTCCATTAAAACAGATCAAAATAGATCAAAGCACATGGATCAACAAAAACAAATTCCCAGCCATTGGATCACATCAAATTCAATCTTGATCACACATGCAAAATGAAGCCATTGCAATCCATGGCTATCATTGTCACCATTTAAATTCAACTGCAAAAAACTATAAAAGGAGTTCAACCACTGCTGAACATTCAAACTATTCACCAGTTCTGGAGACAAACCAACACAGAACATTTCAAAGTATAATCTGGTTAGTTTTCTCAACAAGTTTCTTACAATTTTATTTTAATTTCTGATTCTTACACTATTATTTTCATTTTTGAGCCTTTATTTCTGTTGTCTTACAAGTCTTTATATCAGTTTTATTTCAGTTGTCTTACAAGTCTTTATATCAGTTTAATTTTCTGAACCCAATGACAAGTCTTTATATCAGTTTAATTTTCTGAACCAAATGACAGATTGAATCAGGCTTACATCTCACAAAGTACATACATACATGAATTGTTCAAGCATAGTCGTAAACAACTACAAGATGCGTGTAGCTGCAATAATGGAATTCAAAGATTCTTAATAAAGCAGTGAATGTATAAGTACTAGCTTTCTAACTCATGTCTGCATATTTATCAAAAAAATTCAAAAAACTTCTATCCCGGTCTTACTAAGAGTTTTGCAATATTTATAGATTAAGTTAGTAATTTCCTCTTATGGCTACTAAATTTCTTTGAGGTTAATCACAACTATTCATCTTACCATAATTTACAAATACGATAAAGGGAAATATTTTAAACTCAAAGAAATTAGCAAGATAATTGTCCCAATTTGATTGGGTCCTTAATTAAGAGTTCATGATGCCCTAAATACACACCACCTAGACTTCATAATATCATGTAATCATCATTAAATTGCTGCATAGTAGGTTCTATGTGATGCCATGATATTTAGATGTGGGATGGGGGATGACTAGGAAATTTCTCTTTAACAAGAGCTATAATGGATTTAAACAATTTTTTCTGATTAGACAGGTCTTCAAGACGCTGCTTCAAATTATCCTCAATGAGCTTATCAATGAAAAAATTAAAATATGAATCTTTCATATGCAACAACACTAGTTCAATCCTTATGCTTTCTTGGCCTATATTTCCTTATATTTTTTAACTTATTCAAGGTTTTCTATTAGAAAAAATGTAAGAGGCTCACCCAACTAAAGTTTCCTCTGACTTATAATTTTTATCAGCCTTGTATATATCCGAGTATGGTTCATATGTGGGAGGATCCTTTCTTTGAACCAACTAATATGTTTTTTAATAAGCAGACACAGGAAAGGGGTTAGGACAGTAGATTTTTTAATTGTAAAAGTAATGCTATAGACTCACAAGATAAGACAGGATTAAGAAACTCTTGTTTCACATTTTCACTGAAACAAAAACTCTGACATAAAAAGAGGAAAAAGACTTATAGAAAAAATATCAACATACCACAAAATAAGTTTACTATTTTTTACATACAGTCATCTACACTGATAGTCCCCATATAACAGAAGGATAAAAGGTCAAACAAACCAGCAAACTCACCCACCACTCAACCTCAGAGACCTGACAGCTTCTGTTACAAGTTTATTATTATGTTTACAAATTGATCATGCATGTTTCTATTAAATGATAAAAAAAACAAAACATAACAAAAAACAAAACATGACTAGCTGAGCATATAAGCCTGTGGAAAATATTTGAGCATGAGTAGATGAGCATTAGCTGATCATATGAATTAAAGATGACAAGACAGAAAATAAGAAAATTGTAACAGAAGGAAAGGCATTCAGAAAACTCGGGCATGAACACACAAACTAATTGTAAACTGTTATAAATTGTTATAAATGGGAAGAGACGATGTTACCAGATGATGTTTGGCTTGTATGAAAGAATTCTGTTCAATTATTCTTAACTAAATGCATGCAAAAATTCTGCAGGTAGTTGCATCCATGGCAAGAGTGACTTATGTTGCTCGCACAAGGAGAAGTGGCAGAAGAGTGACCAGGGGTGCCCAACTGCGATGCACCTCATCAGATGAAGAAAGAACAAGTGATGTCAATGTCACCAATGCTCCAAGAAATGTTGTTGACGATGACCATGTGGCTGAAGTTGATGTTGTGGCACCATCAGCCACAGAGCCACCGTCAACCACAGTCCAAGGTGCAATTTCAACTAAAAAGATCAGCGCCATAAGAGGTTGGACAAAAGAAGAAATGTTAGCTGCAATTGACGACATAAAGTTCAATGGATATTCTGTTCGGGCATCTGCAAAGAAGCATACTATTCCCCCTTCATCAATACATTATTGGATAAATGGGCTGACTCACACCAAACGTAGAGGGCCTGTTACAGTTATGACTGAAGAGGAGGAGGCCGAGGTGGTTGAGTGGTGTAAAGAAATGGCCCAATTGGGACATGGGATAGAGTTGATACAACTCAAATCTACAGTTGCTCAAATCTGTCAAGGGAGGCCAAACCCATTCAAAGATGGGTTTCTTGGTAAATCATGGTGGTTTGGGTTTAAAAAAAGGCATCCAGACCTTGTATTGCGTACAGCTGAGGGCCTTGACAGAGACAGAGCATTAAATTTGCGCCCTACAGTTGTATGTAAGTTCTATGACACTCTTTCTAGTGCATATGATAAACATTCTTATGCTGCAGACCATATATGGAATTGTGATGAAACAGGTTTACAGGCGGGAAGGAATTGTGGCATGAGGGTAATTGCCAAAAGAGGCAGCCGAAACGTGCCAAAGATTTTGCCTAAGAGCAGGGAATGGATAACCATTTTATGTTGTGTCGATGCAATTGATGCTTCAATCCTAGGATTTTATCTTTTCAAAGGTAAAAATCAGTTGAAAAATTATATACAAAACTGTGAACCTGGAGCATGCATGGCTGCACATCCCCATGCATGGATGACTAAAGAGATTTTTTTAAATTGGCTTTGCCACTTTGCTGCATCTGTGCTAGGTGGCGTCTCACCTAATAACAGACACTTGTTGATATTAGATGGCCATGGAAGCCACATGGCTCTACAAACAATTGAAGAAGCATACAATTTGGGCATTGACCTTTTAACATTGCCCGCTCATACCACTCACAGATTGCAGCCACTTGATGTTAGTGTGTTTGGCCCTTTCAAGAACTATTTCAGGTCAGAACGTGCTGCATGGATGGCAAAGAATCCAGGGGTTGAGGTCAAAAGGTTCGAGTTAGCTGAGCTTGCAAGTAAGGCTTTTAAAAGGGCTCTGACACCATCAAATATCAAGGCTGGCTTTATAAGGACAGGAATATGGCCACTAAATTATGATGCTCTTATGCATGATACTGCTTGTAGCCAAGCTTTCCATGTGGATGGTCAGGAAGAAAGACAGGAAGTGGAAGAAGAAGTAAATGAACATGATGATGTGGTTGCAGCTGATAATATAATTTCTCTCTCTCAAGGACAGTTATATGCTGATGATGATGAGCAGGTATGTGAAACACAGTATACTTGTCAACAAATTGATGGCAACACTGTTGAACATGCAGTTGAGAATGCAGACTTTGTTGAAACATAAATTGCTGATATTGTTAATGCAGATTTAGTTCAAAATGAAAATGCTGATATTGTTAATGCAGAAAATGAAATTGCTGATATTGGGCATGAAATTGAAAATGACCAATTGACATTGCCTAGCCAAGTAAACCCACCATCATGGCTGGCAGAAAACATGATTAATTTGAATGCCCATAGTGTCTCAAGAACCAATGAACAAAGCATGAACATGCCTTCACAAGTGGCTGAATTGAATAGTGAAATTGTTCATTTTTTTGTGGACAATAGATCAATGGAAGAAGATGGAGGACATAATGAGGCAGAAGATGAAGAAAACAATATAGTTCAATCAAGTGCCACGGATACTGAAGTGCCAAGCAATGACATGCAGGTGGGAGGGAGGGAGAAGTTACTTGGGCGGTTCTTAAAGCTACCGGTAGAAAGAGTGTCAATGAAAAAGAAGCAAGGAACAGCCAATAGTCTTCGTTTGGGCGAAGTTCACAGTTACTCACCTCTGAAGACTATATAAAGCTCCTTGTTGAGTCTGAAAATAAGAAAATGGAAATTCAGGAATTAAAAAAAAAAAAAAAAAAGATCAAGCCAAGGAGAAGAAGGCAGCAAGGGCTATTGCAGCACAACGTCGAGCAGATGAAAGGCTTGAAAGAGAGAGAGCAAGGCAAGAGAAGGAGCAACAAAAACAAATCTCAAGACAGGAAAAGGAAGCAAGGCAGGCTCAACAAATGCTTGAAAGGGAACAAGGGTTGACTCATATGGTTGACATAAATGCAAGCACAGTTGATGAGAATGAATCCAGGAACATGTCCAACACATTGGACAACATTGCAAATAATACAACATTATTCCAAGACCTCATAAAAATTCAAGTGCCTCACTATCAAAATCGGGGTTTACCCACTTGCCTTATTCCTACCACGGGAGGTCTGAATTCAATGTATGCTCAGCACACACCTCCACTTAACGCAAGTGTGAGGTACGGGTACTCAATTCCTCCATGGTTGGAAGGGACAAATTGGTCTCAATTATATGGCAGCAATAAACCACCACCTAATCAAGCCTTCTTAGGAAGGCCAACCTACTTGGCTCAATCAGGCAACTCAGGGTTTGGCACTGAAGATTCTCAAGGCCATAAAGAATAGGAGTGTTAGATGTTTTTGGATGTAACCACATTGTGATGTGGATTTTTGGATGGACTATATGTTTGGTTTCAAATCGGTGATATGTTAGAATGATTGTGATAGGGCTGTCATATTGACATTTTTGAAGATTGTTTATGAAGCAAGATATCTTCCTAGCGATACTTTTATCACTTCCTATGCTTAAGGATATATCTGAAATGTAGAAAAACACATAGTGAATGTAATTTTGTTTTTCATAATTAAATCATTTTTTTGTTTTTCATAATTAAATCATTACCCAACTTCTATTTGTTGGGATAATCTCAAACAAGACTCCCAAAGTATGAATTTTGACGCCCTACTCTCCATATCTTGCAGCGTTTGACAAAGTAAATACTTTTTATCGTTCCATTTCGGGAATCCATGGCGCCATGGCGGCTTGTACCAGGGATTTCTGAGATCCAAGTAAGACACTTAAAGTGTTACCAGTAACACTTTAAGTGTCTTACTTGGATCTCAGAAATCCCTGGTACAAGCCGCCATGGCGCCATGGATTCCCGAAATGGAACGATAAAAAGTATTTACTTTGTCAAACGCTGCAAGATATGGAGAGTAGGGCGTCAACAGTTATGGAGTGTTAGATATTTTTGGATGTAACCACATTATGATGTGGATTTTTGGATGGACTATATGTTTGGACTTTTATATCTTAATAGATCTCAGATTTCCTTTCTACTACACTAAGTATAATCATGGGACTGTTTAAATGTGAATATCTATATGTATATTTTTTTAAGGGATTGTTTATGAACATACCTAGGAGCTAATTTTTTATGAGACAAAACTAGTTTCAAATCGGTGATATGTTAGAATGACTGTGATAGGGCTGTCATAGTTTTTGAAGACTGTTTATGAAGCAAGATATCTTCCCAGCCATATTTTTATCACTTCTTATGCTTAAGGATATATCTGAAATGCAGAAACACACATAGTGAATGTAATTTTGTTATTCATAATTAGATGATTTTTTTTGAGGAAAATAAGGTAGCCTAACAACATAATCAGAACCAATCTGGTTATATCTACCTAACATGAGATGTTAATCTAAGGGTTCAATTGACATAATCTCTTCATACTTCACTATAGGCATCTAGTTGGATCCCTTACCCAACTTCTATTTGTTGGGATCATCTCAAACAAGACTCCTAGTCTAACCTAACATCTAACTTTAATGTGGTCGAGTGCTTCTCATTGTACCTTAAGGTTAAGATATACTTTACCAACGTAAGATACTACAAATCATTAGAATCGAGAGTAATTTCTTAATTAATTATATGAAGTGCTCTAAAACTGTAAAGTTGAAACACATGCTACATCAAGCTATTTGCAGTATTGACTGCATTTAACATCATCGCGATACATCCACTTTGTCATGGATGAGAAATGCACAAAAAGGTTATACGGCATGCACTCTTGTTAACTACAGGGCTTAGCTGGAGTATGCTACAAATATGTATTTTGAAATAGCAGAATAATGTTGAGAAGTCATTTGGATGCACTGAAAGAAGAAAGAAATGTCTCTAAAGGAAAGTTCAGTAAAAGAAAAATGTCTCTAAATGTCTCAAAGTGCAAATGTTATATTCACTAGATATTGACTAGATTTCCCTTCACTAGATTTCGGTGTGAAATGTCTCATCTTATATTCACTAGATTTCCCATGCATGGGCTGGAAGTGACACTTAACAACATGAATAAACAATGGCAGCCATTTTTGGAAACAATGTCATCACCAGATGATACAACTAAGGAAAACGAATAACAGTTAGTAGCAACAGAAAATGCAACAGAACAAAAGAACTAATAGTAGCCAAGGACTAATTGTAAAACCCATATAAATTTAAACAGGTAAGATTAAGTTGAATGGATAATTAATCCCATGTTTTTAGAATCAATTAAGTTGAATGGATAATTAGTACCATGTTTCTAAAATCGATTAATTAGTCCCATGTTTTAAACGTGTAAGATTAAGTTGAATGGACAATTAGTCCCATATTTTTAGAATGGATTAAGTTGAATTGAATGGACAATTAGTCCCAGGTTGAATTCACAATTAGTACCATGTTTCAAACGATTAAGATTAAGTTGAATGGACAATTAGTCCCATGTTTCTAGAACAACAGTTATGAATAACAGTTAGTTCAAACAATCGATTCCAAAACTGCAGCAGTTAGTGCAATAGAAACAGAGTTAAACATGCAGATTACAAATCCCAAAGACAGTACACTCCAGTGTCAGTGGTTCAATCACACTGCCTGCCATTCCCTTACACCTTATTGAAAAACCAGGTTGGTAAAAACAAACTAGCAAAAGAAAGAACGGAAAACAAAGAATTCATACCAGCAATAAAAGGTTTAACTTAGTCAAATGTGATGTGGTTTGTATTCCCAACTCACAGATCCGTAGGTTTAGCTTAGTCAAATTTGATGTGGTTTGTATTCCCAACTCACATATCAGTAGGTTTAACTTAGTCAAATGTAACGTGTTTTGTCTTCCTAACTCAAAGATCAGTTGGTTTTAAAAAAGTTGGAGATCAATTAGGTTTATAAAGGTTTGTCTTCCCAACTCAGATCAGTCAGAACAAAAGATAACCTGGAAATTATAAAAGAAAGAACGACATGCAGAGAACTCAAACAAGCAATAAGAGGTTTAACTTAGTCAAATGCGATGTGGTTTGTCTTCCTAACTTAGAGATCAGTAAGGGACAAAGTGGTTTGTCTTCCTAACTTTTCTATAACTTCAACTTTATTCAAATTTGGTTAATATGAGAAGATATTAAAACCTTCCTTACCTGGTTAATATGAAAGTATATAAAAACCCTCCATGCCACAATTTGAATCATCATTTTGACATTTGGTGCTGGAATGTGAACAAAATGTTCAGGAAAAGAATCTCTTAACAAAAATTTAGCTTATTTTATTCAAAGCAGGATAAACTGAAAAATATACATACAAGCCTGCTTATCTCGGCAAATATACATACAACCAGTATCTCGGCAAATATCCCAAAATATGAAGAATAGCAATGAGATCAAACAATTAACCTCTACATCAAATTCTTAGATATTTCTAATTTTTTTTATGCCAAATAAGTTCAACACTTTCAAATGCTATAGAATCACAAATTCCAGAAATATCCAAAAGATATAAAACCCTAACAAGCCTGCTTATCTCGGCAAATATACATACAACCAGTATCTCGGCAAATATACATACAACCAAGTATTGCAGCAAACATAGAGGTATACACATGCATATCACAGAATCGAGAAAGGCACATGTGCACAAAAACCCTAGACCCTAAACTACATAGGAAGAAGAAATCACAGTGCCAAAACCAGTGCCATGAACAAACATGCCGAAGAAGAGCTAAATTGAACCGAAGTAGATTGATAGTGTTCATAAACACATGTTTTCAAGTGTTGAAAAACACAACAGTGAGCTGGTAGGAATTATTTTCCTACCAGGAGGTGAAGACGCCACACCAAATGCAGAGGAAAACGTCGATGTAGGAGCGAACTGACAGCCAGAGCCTGCCACAGTTTGGAAATCCCTGCAAAACCCTCGAAAATAGCATAAATTAGCCAAAATCTCTGTAAAAACCCTTGAAAATGCAAGAAACACAACTTCTGCAAAAATTGCACTTGAAAAAACCTTTGAAAACGATAAATTACCTTAAAATCATGGTACTTCTGCAAACCAGTAGAGGGGACGAAGCCGTCAACATCTCCCCACAATGTTGAGTAGTCGAGGAGGGCAATTTCACAGTGGAGGAGCAAGCTATGGCGGTCGCAGGAGCCAAAGGCGTCCACCGCAGGGAGAAGAAGCAACATCAACGAAAGAGCCCTAAACCAACAAAGCATCCGAAGACCAACAGAAACCGCGAGCATCTGTTCAACAATGGATGTAGGCATGCACCAGCGCTGGCGACACAGCGCGCAGCCACCGGCGGAGCTCTCTGAGCAACTACCCGCCCCGAACAGAAATGCACAGGGTGAGGAACCCATGTTGCAAAACAGGTAAAGTGAAACCCTAGAAGTACATCAGTAAATCGAATTTAAGTCTCTCACCCACCAAAACACGTCAACGAGCAGAGCTGGCAAGTGTCGTACAGCGTCTGTGGTGCTGGCCACGTGGTTTGGGGACGTGGAATGGAGGGCGCCCAACAACTGGCGTCCCTCCCCTATATATATTTTATAATTTAAATTTAATTTATTTTTTAAAATTTATTTGTTTTTTTTTAATATATATATATATATTTTTTAATCTAATATTTTTATTGTATTTTGTTTTTCATTTCTTATTTTTAATTAAATTTTCTTTTTCTTTTTTAAATTTTGATTTAAATAATGTTTGTTTTTTTTTTTTGGGGTAATTTTTAATTTTTATTTTAAAGTATTAAATTTATTAAAATTTAATTTTTTTTTTTTTTAAATTTAATTTTTAATTTTAATTTTTTAATTTTTAATTTATTTTATTTTTTTACAAATTTAAACATTTTCTTTTTATTTATTTTTTTAAATTTAATTTGTATATTTTATTTTTTATAATTTCCTTCTTTTTCTTTATTTATTTATTTATTTTATTTATTTTTATTTAATAATTTTATTTTGTTTTTATTTTTATTTTTTTATTTCTATATATTTTTAAATTTTAATTTTTGAAATGTTTTTTTATGTTTTTTTTTTTTCCTTAAATCTTTGTTTTTTTTTTTTTTTTTTTTTTTTTTTTTTTTTTTTTGAATTTTAAAATTTTTTAATTTTAAAAAATATAATGAAGTTTGTTTTTTTTTGCAATTATTTTTATTTTATTTTATTTAATTAATTAATTTATTTTTATTATTCTAAAATTTTAGTTTAACTACTTTTTTAAAAATATAACTTTTCCGGGAAATCACATAATAAATGTCAGAATCGACGCATTTCGAACTACCAACTGTCGTTCATCATCAGGATAATGAAGTATGACTGATCTGACATATGCATTTATACCATGAAGAGAGAAGCAAACGGTCACAACTGAAGAAAAGTTACAAGTTAAAAACGGTCAAAAAATAAAATAAAAACAACAACAACAAACAAACAAACTTTGAAATTATAACAGTTAAAAACGGTCATCAATAAAAATAAAATAACAAATTAAAAGTTAAAAAGTCAAAGTCAAAAAATCAAACAATAAATAAAAATAAAACTAAAGGATTTAATTAATATATAAAAACATTAAAAACATTAATAAAAATAAAAATAAAAATTACAACGTTCCAAAAAATAATTTTTTTAATTTTTAATTTTTAATAATTTTTCAAAAAATAAAATTATTCAAACATTTAAAAATAAATAAATAAATAATAATAATAATAATAATAAATAAATAAATAAAACACTGGGGGAGTCAAGACGGTGCATGTGCTGCGCAGCGAAACAGAGCGCTGCCCTCTTCTGCAGGTGCTTCGGCCCTCCCGGCCCTAGAGGCCCCGATCCGTTTGGTTCAGCACGGATCTGCCTTCAGATCTGAGCCCATTCGTGCTGCAACAGGTTCTTCATCAAGGAGTGACTGCGTCCTGAGCAGACAGAGCCAGAGAGCTGCCCCCACGGCCTTTCTGGTAGATGCTTCGGCCCTCTCGACCCAGGAGGCCTCGATTCCGGTTGGATCTGATCGGATCAGCCTACAGATCCTGTTGCTTTTTCAGCTGCTCGGTCTCGGAGATGCCTCGACCCTTGTCGGAAGCTGGTCGGATGAGTTTCTGATCCTCTCTGTTGACTATGGAGACCCAAGGATCGCCACAAGGGCCCCCTCTGTCTCCTCCTCCGGATGCCTCTGCCGCCTTCTCTTCCTTGATTGCATCACTACCCAAGAGGAAGAAATCTGACGTCTCTAAGTTTGTCAAAAAGCTCGACGATGTGCCGGAGGTATCCTTACCTCCGGAGGGGCCGATCCAAGTCGCCTTATCTCTTGCAGATCGCGCCCTGGTCGGCCAATTCACGGGTCTCTGGCCCTCTCCCAAATCAACGGAAAGATGGGTTACCAGGAATTGGATCCCGCTGATCAAGAACAAAGTCACCTCTTATTTTCTTGGAAGAGGCTACTTCCTGTTTGAATTCAACACCAAGGAGGATAAAGACCTGATCTTCAGGAACGGGCCCTACTTCATGGGACCTCAGGGCCTATACCTAAATAAATGGACCCCTGACTTTGATCCAGCTGTGGATGTTCCATCGGCAGTTCCTGTTTGGGTTCGGCTTCCTAACCTACCGGTTCACTGCTGGAACTGGGATTCCCTCAAACACATAGGCAACACTTTGGGCAAGTTCATAGACAGAGCCAATAACAACGACCAATATGATTGTGCCCGGATCTGCGTCGAGGTTGATCTAGAAGTGGGCCTTCCTGAGGCTATCAAAATAAAGGTGGGTAGCTGGACACATCTTCAAGTGTTGGATTACGAGCAGCTTCCGTTCAAATGCCGCAAATGCCACATCTATGGCCATTTTGCTAGAGGATGCCCGAACACAGGCGAAGCAGAAAAAGGAAAGGAGGAAGGATGGAACCAAGTAAAGAGATCAAAGATAAATCACAAGAAATCAGGGACACAAGGAACTCAATCTGCCGCTGCCCAAAACTTACCCCCGTCAAGAAGCCAAGAAAATAAGTACGAGATCTTAAGCTCTGCGGAAGAAATTCCCAGGGAAGAGGAAAGACCTGACAAATCAGCAGAAAAATCGACCTCAGCAGGATCAAGACCTGAAGAGAGTATCATGGCAAAGAACAAGGAAAAGCAGACAGAACCCTCCGAGGAGGAACATGAATCAGAGGAGTCTGAGGAAGAGGGAGAAATAGGAGATACGCAGACATCAGTTAGAAGATCTGCAAGGGGCCGGAAATCTGCAAGAGAAAAGAGAGATCAGGAAACATACAAAGACAAGATGCAAGGCAGTCAGCCTACGCTAGAAAAACTCCTGGGCAAGAATTCGAAGCCGGTTAAAAGTCAAGCTCCGGGCTCCAGAGGAGCCCCTCATCAAAGAAACAAATGATGAAGACCATCTCCTGGAATTGCAGAGGATTGGGGAGTAAAGTAAAAGAAGAAGCAGTAAGAAGCCTCATCAGAAGAGAAACCCCGGACATCCTTCTGATTCAGGAGACCAAAATGGAGGACAAAGAGTTCCTTCAAATCAGCAAAAAGTTCTGGAAAGGAAGTAGCGGGCTAGCAATCTCATCAAGAGGGGCCTCTGGGGGATTGGGTTCTCTATGGAACCCCCTCAAATTTAGCCTGGTCACAGAGGCACACAATAGCCATTGGCTATTCTTGAAGCTACACTCTGTAGATTCAAGGGAGACTATTTGCCTGTTCAATGTCTACGCCCCCAATAACATAGGGGAGAAAAGGGAATGCTGGGAATCCATCAGACAGCTGGCAGAGACTGAGAATCTGGGAAACATCATCATTGCAGGGGATCTAAATCTCACTCTACGCACGGATGAAAAGCGAGGAGGTACAATCGTAAGGGACCCAGCAAGGGAGTGGGTGGAAGACCTCATGCAGGACTGGGATCTACTCGATACCCCTCCAGATAACGGTAAGTACACCTGGACCAATAAGAGAATAGGCCCTGTTCATATTGCTGCTAGACTAGATAGATGCTTGGTGCAGAGTTCCTTTCTTTTGCTTGGTTTAGAATCTAGACTGCACATCCTCCCCTGTAGTGTTTCAGATCATAAGCCTATTTTGTTAGAGATGACAGGTCACAAAGATCTTGGTCCCATCCCTTTTAGGTTCAATGCTCTCTGGGTTAAAGAGCCAGAGTTTATGAATCTGGTTCAAGAAAGCTGGAATCTACCAGTGAAGGGTTCTCCCTTCTTCATATGGGAAGAAAAACTCAGAAGATTAAAAGCTGCTCTAAAAACATGGGCCAAAGGTCTTCCCTCTCCTGCAAACAAAAGAAAGCAGGCCCAAGATATCCTTAAACAACATCAAATTCAAAGTGAGGATGTAGAAATCACTAAAGAAGTTTTAGACAAGGAGGAGGAACTGCAACAAATCTATCACAAAGCCTGCCTCTCAGAAGAAGAGCATTGGAGGCAGAAATCTAGGAGCTTATGGCTTAAAGCGGGAGATAGAAATTCTGCCTTCTTCCATAAACAAGCCCAAGCAAGGAAAAGCTTTAATTCTATAGCAGAAATCATAGATGGAAATCTGATCCACAAAGAGTTTGAGAGCATAAAGAAGGCAGCCTTCAATCATTTCCAAAACCTGTATAAAGAAGAGGGAGAGACTGATCCAAAATCCAAATTTCTGGAGGTGATACCCCCTAGAATCTCCCCTCTTATCAACCAGCAGCTTGAAAAGAAGATCTCCATCCAAGAAGTAAAAGAAGCCCTAGATAGTATGGAGCCTGACAAAGCCCCAGGCCCGGATGGCTTCACAGCCAGATTCCTTCAAGCTTGCTGGCAGATTGTAGTGAAAGATCTCTTTAAGATGATTCTGAAATCTCAAAATTGCCAAAAAATTGGGGGAAGCACTAATTCTGCCTTTCTTGCCCTCATCCCCAAGGAAAAGGGTGCAAAAGAATTTAATAGATTTCGCCCAATCTCACTCTGCAACATTGGGTACAAATTAATCACAAAGGTAATTGCAAACAGGCTAGCAGGCATCCTTCCAGAGATCATACCTGAGAATCAAGGAGGTTTTGTTCAGGGGAGACAGATTGTTGATAACTACATTCTGGTGCAAGAGGCTATCCACTCGAGCCAACTTCGCAAAGAAAAAGGTATGGTTATCAAATTAGATCTGGCAAATGCCTTCGACCGTGTCAGGCAAAGTTTCCTTTGGGAAGTATTGAAAAAGTTTGGTTTTGGGACTGGTTTTGTAAATTGGATACGAGCTAGTATTGCTGACCCATGGATTGCCCCCTTGGTGAATGGGAGAGCAGCTGGCTTCTTCAAAGCATCAAGAGGGCTCAGGCAAGGCTGCCCCCTCTCTCCGTTGCTCTTCGTTCTTCAAGTCTCTGCCCTCAGCTTTTTCCTAGATCAGAAATTGGAAGAACAGGAGATTTTGGGGCTAAGTATAGCCAGAGGTGTGAAAAATGTAAACCATACTCTTTTCGCAGATGACACCCTTCTGTTGGGGGCTGCCACAGCTCGCTCTGCCACAAGGTTTAAGGAGGTTCTAGAAGATTTTAGTGATGCCACAGGAAGCAACTTAAACATGGGAAAATGTAAAGCCTACTGCTGGAACATTTCTTCTCACACTCTCTCTGTCATTTCCAGGATTCTGGGCTTTGTTGCCACCCTCAGCTGGTCCTCCTTTGTATACTTGGGTCTGCCCATCTTTCGCTCTCTGGTTCGTAGCAGAGATTGGTCCCCTCTTTTAGACAAATTCAAGGCAAAATTCCAAACCTGGGGTTTCTCTTGGCTAAACCTCGCAGGCAAACTTGTTCTCATCAAATCTGTTCTAAACAGTCTTCCCATATTCCAATTCTCTGTGCTCTTAGCACCTACTGGTATCATAAAAAAAATGGAAGCCTACATTCGCAAGTTTTTCTGGAAAGGTGGCAAACTCAATGATAAAAGAATTCCGTTGCTAAGCTGGGAGAAAGTTTGCAAGCCATTGATGGAAGGCGGCCTTAAC